>LPNX011223807.1:14678-26996 GCA_001517045.1 Pseudotsuga menziesii | reverse complement strand
ATATATCCAGTGCCTTAGAAAGGAGTCATAAAATAATCAATGTACTTGCATTTGCTTGGATTGAATGTTTTTCAATTGCCTCTTGGTACATTTTAAGTTGATGTGAAGTATGAATAAATTAAATTAGGTGAGGTGGGGGCTCCAGATATACCTGAGAGTACTTGGAGTATGTTCAAAACTAAACCTTCACGGCTACCCACAAGCAATATGTTGGCTGAATGGAGTCTCTGAGACTACTTTTCATAATGCACCTGAAGGTGTAATAGAGATAGGCACCTCGAGGTCACTTTTCAAGAGTTCCTGCTTCCTTTGGGTATTTTTCCATCACTTACACTTTGATCGAGGTGTTGGATTTTTTCCTGATGGTGGTTGATTGGGGAAGGTGAATACTAATTAAACTAGTCACTCACATTTATTTTGATGCATATTGACTGATTAGATGATCCGTATCCAATTACAAAGCATACACATCGGAGTCTTGTCAATTTTAGTGAGTTTTAGAGGATGTGTTTTCTTAGAAAGAAAGACCCTCCAGGAACCTCTTTTGGTCCAAGTGGACCTCAATCAGGGAATCAAGGAGGGGGTTGATTTTAGAACAATTACTTACAGAAATTAATGATAAGAAGCAAGCATAAACAAATCACAAGTTTTCTAATTATTCCTACCACGCATCTCTTTCCCCTTGCGGGTCAATCGAGAACACATCGAGAAGTCATGGGGTAAGTATTCAAGTTACTTTGATACTGAAATGTGGAATATATGATAAATAAATCAAAGCATGTTTTTATGCATGAATTAAATTAATGTAAAGTGAACAAAAATAAGACAATGCGAAAATTAACAAAAAAGGCGTGAATCCCCCCCGGGGGGATGGGGAATGGGCTCGAAAGAGCCTATTCAGAGAAATTTTTTATTATATGTTATTAAAATATCATTAAAATGATATGAATCCTCTTGGTTAAAATATAGGATGAAACCAATATCTTACAACGTTCCCAAAATTAAAAATTTACAGTCAAAGGGCAGCCCCCTGGGGGGATTTAAACAATCCCAAAGCCACCTTCGAACAGTAGCTTATTTAATTTCTATTATGCCTGATAAAATAAAAGGATCATGTTAGAATGAAATATGACCAAAATATCTTTGAAATTACCTTTGGTTCAGCCTACTTTAAACCAAACAAACTAAGTTAAAACTAGCTAAAACAGTGAAAAAGGAACCAAGGAAAGCAAGCTTTCCTTGGGATATTGGCTTGCTATTTGGGAAGCCAATGAGATATGCACTGATTTCTGGTTTTAATATTTTTAAAATATAAACATAAATCTAACGCATGCAACATATGGATTTTCTTTAAATTGCCATGCAAAACGTATGATTTCCCTGAACTAGATCTTGAATGCTTAATGAGAATTTTTGAAATGAGATCTAGATTATGAGCTTTGAAATAATAGATATATGTAATTTTTACTTTAATATTATAGATCTAAATGATAAAAATTCTTGTAAGAAAAGTAACCAGGTAAGATTTGGATTTTTATACGGAGGAAGAGAGAGAAAGAGTGTTGGAAGCCTTGAAGATCAACCGTAGAGCTTTCCTGTGGAATGTCGAGGGACTATGCCTTTGAGAAAGTTTTGGGGAAAGTGAGGAATCAAGCTAGAACAGCACCCTCTCCAAGATAGGAACTTGAAACTTGATCCAAATACTTTCAGAAATGCTTGTGAGATCCGGTTAATACATAAATAGAGATTTTAGAATAGCATGCATATAAACTTATACAACCATGTTGAATCTAGATCTCTAAACATGCATAAAAAGGAAAGAGGTGGCCAATAAAATTATTAACAAAATCCTTTCCTATCAAGATCATAATAAACTTATTATCAATCTTTAGGAATGGATTTACAAATAATCAGCAAATTATGAACATAGATATAGGTTACCTCGGTAAAACATGGCAATGCTCATCCACATACAATAATATGACACTGTCTTGCCTCCAAAGCTTCTCTTTATTTCAAATGAACAATAACAACAGTATAATAGCAACAACACCTCAATCCCAATTCTAACAACAGTATAATAGCAACAACACCTCAATCCCAATTCTAACTAGCTTGGAAGAGGAAAACTAAGCTTTATTTATAGCAAAAATAGGAAATCTATCCCAAGGGGGCACAATTTCCAAGGAGAGAGATACTGGACCTGCATGTGGAGTGAATCTGGGACTGATCTGTGTCAAACTGAGCCTGATCCGAGTCTCATTGAGTGCAACTATCAATCGTAGAGCTGATCTATCTGACACCTCAACCTGCTGACTGAAGCATCCACCAAAACTCAATTAGAGAGGCCCACATGTGTGGAGGAGAGAGGGAGGGTGCAATTCCCAATATTGCATGCAATAATGCACTCCGAGTTCAGCCCAGATCACCTCCTTCAGTCAAGGAATTGTCAGATCCAGTCAATCCCAAGTCGATGAGACTGATTTCAGTCAAATCAGAGCAAATCCCAATGATTTAGGATTTTGAATTCTCTCCATTATTTAATTAATTTATCAATTAAATCAATATTTGATTTTTAGGGATTTTTTACCTGAGTGATGGAAAAATCACTCAAAACTTAGAAAAAAGTGGGTCTATGGGTTTATATGGCACTGTGAGCTTGAAACTGAGCACCCCCATGACTGAAACTAATTTTCGAGCCCACTTTTATTACCAAACCAAATTTTCCAATTAAACTATTTAAAAATAGCCTAAGTTTTGTGGAAAATTAAAATTAAAAAAAAAAACTTAAAAAATTAAAAACCTAGGGGGACTTAGACATGTTCATATGACTCGACCGTAATGCCTAGCATATTTATACTTTGACACATAGACTCTAATAACCTCAATAGGCCTAAATGCCAAGCCGACCACTCCAACTTTGGAGGTATTGAGTGAAAAACTCAGAAATTATCAGTCATTTATTCAACAGCCAATAATAACCAATGGAAAAAAACACCCTGGGCTGATTGGATTGACAAATAAAGTCTAAGAGACTGAGTCTTTTAAAGACACTATTATGCTAGATCATTTTATTACAACTCCCCCATGGGGTATGAACATGTGATATAGTACAACAAGCACTTCCCAGAAGCAATTCAGAAGGTCTTCTGAAGTCCGAACAAATCATCTTCATCCGGTTCACCAGGCTCACTTGATAAAAAAGCCAGTAAGTACAACTTAGATGGTAACATAGTGTTTCCATGTTTATTATAAAGTTTTCTAATTTTTACATAATTTTTTTGGCTCATGTATATATTGTTGGTTTTGATTTTCAAGCTCTTTTTTTTTCTTCCTTAATTTTACAACATGGACTAAGTGTTAATCCCTAGTTTTACAACATAGACTAAGTATTAATTACTTCAATAACGAAGGAAAACTTCTAAATTGTTACTAATCATTTATTATTTTTAACACTTATTTATTTTGAAAATATAAAATTATAATTATTTTTCATGAACTTGAAGTTTGTCTCGAAACTTGTGACGTTATTACTAATCATTTATTTCTAACATTTATTTTTTATTTTGAAAATATAAAATTATAATTATTTTTCATTAACTTGAAGTTTGTCTTTAAGTTTTTTTTCATTAATTATATATTTAAAAAATATTTTAATTATTTATATTTATATTTTCCATGATGATTTAGCTAATTATTTTTTTAACTTCATGACAGTTTATTATTATTATTATCTTCTAATAGATATTCCTATGCGAGGTTAGCTATTGTTGTTGGTATCTAAGAGTTTTTCTTTTTCTTTTTTAAATGTAGTTTCGGAAAAACTACTCTCTCTGAATATCTCTATAGTAGCTGTGGAATGTACACGCAATCTTCTGCATTCTTGCTGAATGCTATACTTGTTGGAGTTTAAAGAGACTGGAAGTTACCAAATTAAATTAAGCTTTGATATAATATGCATATTCATTAGCTTTGTCATGATTATATTTAGATTTAAATATGGTTATATTTAATTGAATTATATTTATATTTAAATAATGTTATATTTAATTTAATTGTATTTGATTATTGGTTTTTAATTACATATATATGTATTCTTAACTAGATTGAGTTGAAATGATTATTACAAATGTTTCATTCATGATATATATATTTTGAAAAGATCTTTTTATATTAATTAATATCATGTAGAGTAACGATTTTGTGATTATGATTTTCTTTTTATCATAGGTTGTTTTTTAACTTTTTCATCACGTTAACACTGTTGGTCTAAGCAACAAATCTGTTTACACAAATAGAAATTAAACTGAATAATTTGAATTTTATTTAAAATAATAGATGCTAATTTGAAGTTTAAGGTCACCCTCCTCACAAGATAATGCCATCAACTATACATGTTAGAATGGATTGCTTTACTTCATATAAATATATCGAATTCGATTTTTTTACAATACACATCAAAATTTTAGTGGAAACCCCTTTTATTTTAGTGGGGCTTTATAGTTCTAATTGAAATATACAGTTAACATAATGGTGGGGATTTATGGCTACACATGTTGAGTTTTAATTGAAATATAATCATTTTATATAGTTATCATAATGGTAAATGGTTTAAAATTTTCTAAACAATAATAGTGACAAAGATATTTGCTATATTTTTATATTTTTAATGTTTAGTTTTAGATTTTTTTAAAACGATTAGATTTGAATGCTTTTTAAAGTTATTACACAAATTTGTTTATATATATATATATATATATATATATATATATATATATATATATATAAATTTGAAATTGTTCAAAAGCTCGATATTATGATTCACTCTAATATAAATTGTATTTGATATACTTGTTTTGATTGAATTATAATTATTAAATTAATTTTCTAGTGTAATAAGAATCAATTACACATATAATGGTAACAAGTAATAATAATAATCAATTGCATATACCATAGTCACACGTAATTAATCATTTATCAAATTTTATGCAACTTTTAATCATGAAGGGGTTTCAAGAGATTCTACATGATGTAAATGACTCAAGGTATGTAGTGTGATTCATACTCTTCTCTAGTACAATAGCCTTCACCAATTCTTATCCCCGTTAAAACCATAATATTGTGTTAATTTTCCTAAATGTTTGCTTTACTAATTCTCTTCTTTGTAATAGCTTCTACTAACACTAATTAATCCCTTCAAACTCTTTTTAAAGTATTTATCCCCCCCAAGGGATGTCAACAACATCAACAATTAGTGAAGCATAATTGTCAATCTCATATTGGTTTCATAATAATCGACGTATGAGAAGAGAAACCATCATCCAAGGGAGTATTGGTCCTTCATAATACCTTGATATTACCTATCCATTTTTCATTGTGGTGTTCGCATGGGTAAAAGGCCACTCCTCATTCTTAGGTTTTGTGTCCATGGTAGATATCTTTAGCTATTCCTCAGTGTTAAAAGTAGCAATGCTTTGATTTTTTAATCCCTCCCCATGATGGCTTCTAATAGGACAAGAGTTATTTTGGGAGTATTGGATCATGCCACCTTCAACATTCTATTGGGATAGCAAGAATTGATCTCTCGATCCAATCCCATTATTATGTAGTCTTAGGAATGGCATTTCTAAATAGACTTGGTGGTTTTCACATATTTCATAATAGCTAAGAGATCAATGGTGCGTGAGGTACCTTTACCCCAACCATTTACAAAATAATGGTTGGAGCGTGGGTTTGGCGAGAGGATGAAAAAGTCCCATGTAACTCAGAATCAACAATATATTGAGCCATCGATCTTCAAGTATGATCAAGTGGTATAAATAATGTTCAATTTCTCTACAGGTCCAAATAAGGTCATTGGTGATGGTTAATCCTATAACCAACAAAAGGTGATCACCAATGAAAATATAAGTAACACCCTTTCCTATCCCATTGCTTATATTAATATTAGCCACAAGCATAAAAGAAATAGAGCCTATACTAACATTATAGACTAAACCCAAAAATACCATCAGAGAATGCTAATTGCTAATTGTGTAATATTTCATAAAGGTATTGGCAATGAACATGAAATGATTATCACCAAAACATTATTATCAGTGAAGGTAGAAATTTGTGACTATATCAAACACATATATTATATGAGAAATTATTTATTTCTTCAGCTAAAGCCCAAAGATTAGAACAATGAAGTAATATGGTTTCCAAAGTGATGTCCTAGGAAGACTTTCTTATGAACATGATGTTTTTCCTTTAATCCACTTCATGCTCTTCATTGGTTATTTTGATTAGTGAAAAGTTATGAGTTAGTGAGACAAGTTTCATGGATTAAATGTTAGTACCAATGAGGTTATAGTAATTAATATTGTTAAAGAGTTAATGTCTAGTATGTTTGAACAAATTAGGGGTTATATGTTAGTCGCGGGTTAGGGGTATTGAATTTTGGTTATGTGGGACAGTGATTATTTATCTGTAATGGGTTAGTGATCAATGTGATGGGGGTTAGGGATATTATATAGTTATTAATTAGGGTATAGGCAATGTTAGGGGTTGGTTTTTCAATAACTATGGGTTGTGGGTTAGTGATCAATGTCGAGTGATTGCTTATTGGTTACAGGCCATGCTTAGTCAATATAAGTATTTAATTATGTTAGAATACAAATGATAGCTTTGTGGGTTTAAGGATGGGTGCACGAAGTTGGTGGCATCAAAAGAAACAATGGGTATTTCATGAACACGCTCATGCAGGGATGAATGCACACTCACAAGAATGTGCACTCGTTCCTTTTTCTAACAGTTTGGTACTTTCTAACCCAACATGCAGAGTGACACATTTTTCCAAGTAGGAATGCACAATAACATGCATGCACTTTTACAAAATATCTCACATGATTTAAAAGTACGCACCTACTCTAAGAGTGTGTGTGCTTCTATAATTAAAAAAAATATGCTTTAGTATTTTGGCCATAACTTCCTATCCATGCATTAGTGTTTGGAGTTATTTAGATCCTTGGAAAGGTCTTGAAGAGATATACATGATTATATCATTACTATTTTATGTTTATATAAAAAATATTTCCTATTTTGAAAATGAATAGAAGATCTACATTTAGGTCATGGTTAAGAATATTTCCTCCACCAACCAAAGATGGCCTCCTAAGGGTATCATTGACCTATGATTGAGGATGCAAGTTCCATTAGGTGTTTCGGAGAAATAAGTACATGTATTAAGGCTTTAGGAATGATGTTTTGTGGAAGAAGACCTTGCATTTGACCCTCATGAAACCACTAAGGAATTTAGAACTATTAACAATGCCTCAAATCACTACACATGATTTGACATTGGTTTCCATGGTGCTATGTATCAAAGTATTAGGGAATTTGGGCCTGAAACATGGTCATACAGGAGACTTGAACTTCATTCCCTAAAATAATATTCTAACCATCTAGGGATAAACTAGTTTCATCCACTAAACACAGATGGCCTACGAACTTTGTCATTGACTTCTGATTGAGGATGTTGGTATCATTAGGTGGTTTTAAGTATTATTTATATGTCTTAGGGCCTTAGGAAGGGTGTTTGAGGGGAAAATACCATGTGTTTTTCCTTGAAGAAATCATTGAGGCATCAAAATCCATGAACAATGCCCTAAAAACCACACATCACTTCACAAGGGTATCGACGACATAATATATCTAGGTTTTGTATCCTTGGGGCCTTAGACATGGTAAGCGGAGGATTCCTAAAGAATGGGACCTAATGAAATATTATAGTCGTCCAAGGATAAGAAGGTTTCCTCCACCAACCATAAATAGCCTCTTCAAGGTATTAATACCTTATGATTGAGCATGTTGGTGTCATTATGTGGTTTTAGGAAGTATGTAGGTGGATAACGACATTGGGAATGATGATTCAAGGAAGAAGACAATGCCTTTAGCCCTAAACAAACCATTGAGGTATATAGTTGATGAAAAATACGTCGAGCCATGTCACATGAATTCCCAAGCGTATCCATGGCACTATGTACAAGAGTTGGGTACTTTTGGTGAGCAAAGGATACTTAAGTGTTGGGTCCAAATAAATCTTCTAGCAATCTAGAGCTAAGGAGTTTTTCTCCACCAACAACACGTGGAATCCTGATGTTATCATTGGCTTATGATTTAGGATTTTATTGGTATTAGGTAGTTTTTAAAATATGTACATGTGTTAGGGACTTAAGAATGATGTTTTCATGAAAAATAACATGCCCTTATAAAGACCATTGGGGAAACCAAGTCCACTGCAATTGCCTCAAAGTACCATGCATGACTTCATAGAGGGATATATGGTGTTGTGTACCCCTGTCTTAGGAACATAAGGCCTTTGACATGTTCATGGGAGGTGACTGAAACCTTTGGCCCTAAAGTAATATTCTAGCTATCCCAGGATAAGAAGGTTGGCTCCATCGACCAACATGGCCTCTTAATTATGACTAGGGATTTTGATGCCATTAAGTGGTTTTGAGTAGTATGTACATTCCTTATGGCATTGAGAATGGTGTTCACAGTAAGAAATCCATGCCTTTGTCCCTAAAGAAAAAATTGAGTAATTTAGAGCTATGAACAATGCTTTAGACCACCATGCATGACTTGATATGGGTATCCATGACACTATGGATCTAGATTTTGTGGCCTTGAGGCATTAGACATGGTCACTAGAGGAGACTTGAAGCTCGGGTCCTAAATAAATATTATATCCATCCAGGTCTAAGATGTTTTCCTCCACCAATCACACATGGCCTACTAAGGGTATCACTAGCTTATGATTGAGGATTTTTGTGGCGCTAGGTAGTTTATGAGTAGTATGTAGTTGTCCCAGGACCTTGGGAAGGACATTCCAATGAAAAATACCATGAATTTGTCCCTAAAGAAACCATTGACCCATATAGAAGAATGATTATTTATTTGAATAATGAAACATTAATTGATAATTTTATCCTTGGCATTATGTATCCAAGTTTGGGACTCCCTCCCTCTTGCTTTATATTCCAAAATTCTCTCTCCCCTTCCCTCTCTCTCACAACCTTCCTCCCTCTCTTCCCCCCTCCATATTCCTTTATCTCTTTCGCCATTTTTATCTACACCCCCTGATTCTCTCTCCCTCTCACTCACTCTCTCTCTCTACCTTTGTCTCTTGCTTACCCTATTTACTACCTCCTTCTCTCTATCTCTATCCCTCCCTTCCTCTCTCTCCATATCCCCCCTTCTCTCTCTCTCTCTTGCTGATATCACCCTCACTTTAAACACCTCTCTCTCTCTCACACACACACACACACACTTGCTCCCTCCCACCCTCCCTCTCTCTTTCTCTCTCTATCCATTCCTCTCTTCCTCTATCCCTCTCATCCTCTTTTCTTCTTTCTACCTCTAACTATCCACCTCTCTCTCTAAACCTTCTCTCTACCACTATCCCCCCTCTCTCCATTTCTCTTTGCCATCTTTTATTAATTTTCCCTACCCATCTCTCCCTCTCCATCTCTTTATACCACCATCACTCTCTCATGCTCTCTAAGTCTTACTCTCCACCTCTATCCCCCATACCTACACCCCTCTCTCTTTTTATCACTCTATCCCACTTCATATTATGTACCTCCTTTCCCTCTCTCTCCCCCTCTCTCATAACCTTCCTCTACCTTTGACCCTTTCTTTCTCCCTGTCACCCTCTCTCTCTCTCTATCTCTCACCATCCATCTCTCTTTCTCTCCCTACCCCAGTCCATCTCTCTCAATTTCTCCCTCTTTCTCTTTCCCTCTCACACTATGGTTCTATTTATCTCTCCCCCTATATCTCAACCCCCCACTCTCTTTCTCTCTCTCTCTCTGTCCCCCTCCTTATATCGCTACTACACCCTCCTCTATCTGTGACTCTCTATTTCTCTATTTACCTCTCTATCCCTCTCTCTTTCTCTATCTCCCCTCTACCTCTATATGAATTTATCCCTCTCTCCACATATCTCTCTCTCTCCCTCCCTGCTCAAATCTCTCTCTCTCTCTCTCTCTCTCTCTCTCTCTCTCTCTCTCTCTCTCCCCTCAAATCTCTCTCTCTCTCTCTCTCTCTCTCTCTCTCTCTCTCTCTCTCTCTCCCCTCAAATCTCTCTCTCTCCCAAGACACACACATCCTTCCTCTCTATATCTCTCTCCTCAACCTCTCACTCACTCTATATCTATTTATCCCTCTTTACCTTTCACTCACTCACTCTCCTCCTAAACCTATCACTCTTCACTGACCCCTTCTCTCTCTCTACCTCTCTTTCTCTCTCTCTCTATATATATTCCTCCTACCTCCATCTCACTTTATCCCTCTCTCCACCTACATCGTACACAAATGTCTCTCTCTCTCCCTTCTCAATTCTCTCTCTCTCTCTCTCTCTCTCTCTCTCTCTCTCTCTCTCTCTCTCTCTCTCCTTCACTCACTTTCTCACTCCCTCTCGTCCTTGGTCTATCACTCTTTCCCACCCTCCTCTCTCTCTTTCTATATCTTCCCTTACCTTCATCTCACTCTATCTTGTTAGAAAAAACAAGACCGCAGAGAAATACCAATAAACAATAAACAAGATGCAAATATTAAACACATTACAAGACAGATACCAATATAACATGGTTCACCTAAGATGGGCTATGTACAGAGTGAAATTCCTAGTCCTTTATTATTATACCATCCAACAAAATGAAGGGATACAACCTACAACAACCCTCTTGCACCTCCTCTTCACTCTCTCATAGACTCTCTCACGTTAGAGGAAATTTCAACTCAAAATGGGCCTTTTAACTCTAATTCAAATTCCATGTCATCATGTGTTAGCTAATGAAATTTATTTAAATTTGAAATACCGTATAGGTCTTAAACATCTTTTTAATATAAATTTGGGGATAGGTATCATAAAAAAAATTATTTTTTTTGTTTGTATTTTCAACATATCTCCTTGTTCTTTTACTCAAATTTTGATCGGGAGAGCTCATTGGATACGGAATTAAATTTCGTGTCCAATGAGTATCCACCTGGCATACTTTTGACGGACCCCACTACCCCGAAAACAATAAATACCTGAAAAAACGTGATGGTTATTGTTTTTGTGGTAGCAGGGTCCATCTAAAGTATGCTGAGTGGGTACTCATTGGATGCAGAATTTAATTCCGCATCCAACGAGCTCTCCTAGTTGAAATTTGAGTAAAAACAAGGGGAGACATGTCAAAAATACAAACAAAAAAGTAGTTTTTTTCTTTTCTTCCTCCAAATTTAATAAATATTATTTTATTAATGTTTTTTAGGACGCCCGTTTTGAGTTGAAATTTCCTCTAATGCAATGACAAAGATCACTTTTACAATGCTACAATGCAATATAATACCCAGTTGTAATAGAATTACTTCCTTTTATAAATTGAATACCATGGAAAAATACCATGGACTACCCAAAACCATGGGCTCGTAAATAACCCATTATTTACCAATTCATGACTATGAAATTACAACATTTTAAAACGAACTTTTTCCTAAATTTTCACTACTTGGACACTCCCCCTGAACCCATATAACGGTAGGGAGCCCAATTCGGTCCCCCCCTCCCCCTTTGACACCCAATGGTGACTTTAGTGGGGGGGGAATCCCCCCACACCCCCTGTCATGATACTGGGATCCAAACATGGATGAAACATATAATCTAGAATCAGGAAGATTAGGATACATAACCAACATATTTCTCTCTCCACATATAGTTTACACTAATATCTCTCTCTCTCACACACACATACACACACATCCTCCCTCCCTCCCCCACTTCAGCCTCTCACCCACTCTGTCCATTTCTCCCTCCCTACCTCTCCCTCACTTACCCTCTCTCCCAATATACCAATCATTCTTCCCCACCTCCTTCTCTCTGTCTATATATATATAACCTACCCCCCCTCAAATCTCTCTCTCTCTCTCTCTCTCTCTCTCTCTCTCTATCTCTCTCTGTCTCTCTCTCTCTCTCTCCCCCCTATCTTTCCAAACCTCTCACTCATTATCTGTCTCTATATCCCTCTCTACCTCTTTCTCCTTGTCACCCTCTCTCTCTCTCTATCTCTCACTCTCCATATCTCTTTCTCTCCCTGTACCACTCCATCTCTCTCTATTTCTCCCTCATTCTCTTTCCCTTTCACCCTCTGGATCTCTTTATCTTCGCCCCTATATCTATACCCCTCACTCTCTTTCTCTCTCTCTCTCCCCCTCCTCTATCTCTGAATCTCTATTTCTCTATTTACCTCTCTATCCCTCCCTCTTTCTCTATCTCTCCCATGC
>LPNX011223775.1:164895-202622 GCA_001517045.1 Pseudotsuga menziesii | reverse complement strand
TGGATTTTTAGCTTTCTTTTTTCTTTTTGAATCCACCTTCAAATCTCCAGCAATCAGAGCTTGATATTTGGATGGTTTGATGGTGCCCATCATCACCAGCTTAACCTGTTCTTGTGTGAGAGATTCCATGAAATCTGCAAGGCTAGGCATCTTCCAGGTTCGAGCTGTCAGTTTTGTGGCATAGAAGGTCGAAACAAACAATAAATAGTAAGGGCCTAGCTTTCAGAGGATGGCTAGGATTAGTTGATCATCTTTCTTTTCAATCCCACACTGTTTCAGCTACAAAACTAGTGCTTTGAACTTGGAGAAATATAGGTGCAAGGATTCAAAGCTATTTGGACTCAGAGAAATCAGCTCATTTTTTATTTGATGTCCCCTCATCTCTTCTGTCTTTACAAAAAGATTAGAAAGCTTCTCCCATACTTCATTCAGTGATTTCAATCCATCAAGATGGAAAAGGAGGTCTCTGGAAATACTCAGACACAGGAGACCATAGGCCTCATTTGTCCTGTTGTGCCATTTAATCTTCTCTGCAACTGCATTGGGCTCTACTTATATTGCCATAGTCACCCTGTAGAGGCCTTTCACTCTCAACGGTATCTCCATCTCTACTTTCCATTCAAATAAATTGAAAGGAGTCAAGATAGTTTTCTATGATTGATCCATAGCTTAGAAAATCTGTCCCGACTGTGAGTAGAAGGCTCTCAGTCACTGATGTCGAACCTGCAAAAAAATTTTGAAGGAGAGAAATTGATCTACAATGGCTCTGATACCATGTTGAAATTGAACCCAGTGATAGATTAATTTTACTCACAACAATTAACAATTGATCATGTAAAATCACTCACAAAAGAGACTGAAATTGGAGCTGAACACTAAACTGTATTAACACAGTGTACAATATCCAGCCCTGTAAAATAATAGGTTTCTGAATAAATAACATACATCAGGGATTCGAATGCATGAGGAGCAATTCGAATCTAGCATAAAGCAGGCTTACTAAAAATAAGCAAATCCCCCATAGGTGTAAAAAGCTGATCCCAAATCTGTTATCAAGCTCACGAATTGGAAAAATGGCTTAGGCAAGATAAAGAGTGATGGAATGAAAACTCATACATGCTTTTCCAAGGAGAAAGGAGTGGATGATGAAGAGGACAAAAAACTAGTTCACCTCACCTAGTCTAGCTTTTCCATTTGCCTTAAAACACTGAAAAAGCAGGGAATAAAGCAGAAAAAGCAGAAGGGCTCCTAGGAGACCAGGAATAAAGTAGAATTGATTCCTTGAGGTTTCCCATGCACTACATGAGTCAAATAAGGAAAGTTTGACCACTATGGATAGGTAAAAGACAACTTGCACAAGGTGGGACACATGAACTAGGCTAATAAGACAAAACTAATTAAATTAATGTCTAAGGTAGTAACTATGGGTTGATTATTCTAACAGCAAATTCACTGTATCAGAAATAGGCTGATTGTTTACTGAATTAATCATCTTAAGGACTGTCTCTTTATAGGAAGGATTTTTCATAAGTTCAGTGAAAGGCATAGAAATCTTTAACTTGCTTAATTCATTTTCCAGGCTGAAATTCTGCACAATTTTATTTGCCTCTCCAACCTCCATATTCTTCTTTTGTTTTTCTAGAATATGTTGTTTCTCTGACACAGGATCAGATTGATGTTTAGTAGGAACAACTACCTTCTTCTTTGGGCTTTGTACTACTTGTTTTGGGCCTGACCTCAAATTCATAGTCTTCTTGAGTTCATTTTGACAGACATCAACAGTTATAGCAGTAATTTTTAGACCTAAATCATACTCTGTTTCGAACATATCAGCATCATAGCATTCTGCATTTTGAAACTCCTCCTTAGTGACAAAACCCTCAGACAATATTTCTCCAAAATGGTTGACATCCTGATCTGTGTCTTCAAATATCACTTCACCATCAACCTCTTCTTTATCAGCAACATTGTTCTGAAGAGGTGGTGGTACTCTTTGGTCCTTAGTTTCTCTCCTTTCCCGCTGAATATCATTATTCCTTCGATCTCTAGGTATGAAACGTGGAGCAAATTGTCTTCTAAATTGGTTATGATTGTTAGGGTTTCTTTCACCTTCTTGAACAGGCTTGCTGGAATTTTTCTCTAGTTCTAATTTGTTTAATTTTGCAGTCGAAATCTTCACCAACTTGGCCATCTCATCAATTTTCCCTTCTGAATAATGAGAAGTTGAACCTCTTGGAGCTGCTTCTTTCTTTCCTTTCCTATCATAGATTTGCTGAGTTGTTTCCTTTTTCAATCTATTGGAAGACAATATGTTAGATTCTACCTCCAATGCTACATCCTACATATTCAGTAAAGAAACAGGTCTCCTTTCTCTTAGTAGTAAGGAAAATTCATGGTCAAAAGCATTTTCATATGTAAGTTTTGCAGATGTTTCTGAAGGCTTTATTTCTACAGGAATTCTATTGTACATTTTGTTAAATATCTTTGAAAAGTAAGCAATAGTTTCATCCTTTTTCCTCTTAAGGGCTCCAAACTCAGTTATGTAGTATGTATGGTCTTTGGTGTCACCCCATTGTCTCATGAATAGATCATGAAGCTCTTCAATGATAGTGATAGAGTTAGCAGGAAACTCCCTAAACCATTTCCTGACATCTCCATCAAGGCTCTGCACAAACATTCTCATCCATACATCCTTGGCTTCAATGTTTTGGTTATTAGCAAAACTAAGAAAAGCTTCCCAGTGTTCTTCAGATGTAGTTTCACCCTATCCATTAAACCTAGGCAAATATTTTTGATAGTCACCTCCAGGTAGTGCATTTAAAGGATGAGGAAAAACCAATGGTGCATATTTGGCTGCAACCATTCAGTCCATCATGTCTATAGGCTGATTTTGGGATGCCATTTTAAGGCTGACTGACTTTGGTGATAGAGAGGTTTTGCTGGAACTTGGCTGAAAGGGGTTTTTACCTACTTTCAACTGAAATAGAGGTATCTTACAAGGAGAGACCGTTTTATCTTTTCTAAAATATTGACGATCAGTGAAAACCTGGAAGCTAATGTCAGGAATTATAGGCTTTAACTAAGGTGAAGTTTCTCTTCTTTTCTCAACATAGATGAAGGTGATGAACCATCCAACTAGTCAGGGTCACATAGGGATGGTAATGAATGAGACCTTATAATATTCCTTGTTGTCTTCAATATCTGTTTAGGATCTGTAACGCCTGACTGCAATGGTGAAATAGGTCTGTTTCTAGTTCCAATTCCCCTAGTAGCCACTGTGACAAACTGGTGAAAAGTAGTCTTAAAGATGTGCTGGTTTAAGTTCACCTCTTAAAACCAGTGAAATGATAAGTATCCCAGGGAAAAATATATTTTCAACTTCGTTCCCCGACAATGACGCCAAAGATGTTTGTGCCAGAAATTGTTTCCAGACTACAAAGAAACAAGCCAACACAATCTCAAATATTCAATAAAAAAAAACTAGGTTTTTAGGGTTTTTAAAAGGTTTTCTAGTTGTGAAGTTTGGTGACAAGAGGGAATACATTCATAACCCAAATAGGAACGAAATCACAAGTAAAGAAAAATTGAGATGCATAATATAATAACCATATATCCAATAGAAAATAACATTGAAGTTCATCCACAAGTGGCAAGCACTACAAGCATAAAAACTATAAACCAACAATGAAATTACCAATTGTGTAGCTAAACAAGCTATAAATGAATCCAAAGAACAGACTGAAGGGTAAAATGGAGCATATATTTCATAATCAGTTCATCAAATACACATGAGAGTCAAGTACTTATGTTCTCAACAAGTCAGGAGACCTCCTCTAGCCATCCAAAAGTCGAACCCTTTGTTATATTTGTGACCTTCCTAAATACTATCTTTCAAAATCCAGTTAGAGTCTAAACCCTAACTGTTTTTCAACCTACTCATCGAGAGGGTATTATCAAAATAGTAATTACAAAAAATAAAGTATTATTCAAAACATAACAAGTAACTGATTTTGCTAACAATGCTCATAGATCTTTAGTAGCTTCTACTAACAAAGCTATCCCCTCTAATGCTTGGGCCTTTCTCTTAGCTTTCTGCTGCTCTACTTCCATATCTGTCATTCTTTTAGTAAGCTCTTCACTCTATTGCTGTAGGTTTCTGACAGTCTATGTTATTCCTACAAATTGCACCTCTGTACTTCTTTTCCTTTTTAAGGCCTCTTTGGAGACTGCAATTAGTTCTTGGTAGTGATTATTCACCTCTTCTAGGTATTCCCTGAGTCTTTTATTAGCTATAATAAAACCATCATTTGTTTATTGCATATACTCTACTTGATGTTTATACTGCTTGATAGTTCTTTGTAAATTTTCTTTCTCTGAGTCAAATGCCTTGCTTCCTGTTGTATTTTGCAGTTCATCAGGAAGCCATGGAATGTTAAGTTTTCTAAAGATTTCCTCATCCTCAGGCATCAGCTCTGTGGAAGTATCATGAAAACTTGGGTTTTATTGATTATCAATTTCAGCAGGAGCATTTTCATCAATCAACAGTTTGTTTTTTGAATAGGAATCCTCTATTTCATCTTTCTGTTGTTCCTTCAGCATTTTACCTCATATCTCCAAAACCACAGTAGACAATTTGGTCTCAGTGAGGCTAGATTCTTCTTCTGTTTTCAATGGTTTTTTCCCTTTGCTATCACCCTTGCCAAAATCCATCTTTTCATCAGAGGAATAAGTATCAATCACAGTTATCCCCTCTGTATTCAACTTAGGGTTTAATAATTTCTTCATGTTTAGCCTCAATTTGTTTTTGGGTCTAGTTTTGGGTCTCCAGCCTAGGGAAAGCTCTCCTACCAGTTTTAAACTTTTGCCTTGATGAATGACAGAGGAAAATTCCTTGACTTTAATCTTATTTTTCTTTGGCATTGTTTTCCTATCCTCCTTACTGTGAAACTCCTTTTTTCTGCCAACCCTATTCTTATCACTGACAGTCAACTCATCCCCTTCCAACAAGTATGCTTCATCTTCAGAAAATATTGTAATTGAACTTTGCTGTTGGACCTTAGTTATTTTTTCATCTCTTGAAACCTTCTCTGTAAGTATAATATCTTCATCAACGAATTTTTTTGCTGGTGCTTCATTCTAAACAGGCCGAGTCTCCTTATGAATAAATTGCAGATTTTGGTTCTCACTATCATCTAGATGCCGCTTGGATTCCTAATCTTCTTTTGTAGGTTCTGCAACCTCCTCTAATTTGACACATTTTTCATCTTCAACCTTCACTTTTTGTCTTATTTTTTTTACCAGGGTTTGTCCCTTATCAGCTGTCTTTCTGGTAGATTGTCCTTCTTGGCTATTTTGGAAACCAGACCAAAAGAGAAAGTATTCCCAAGAATTTCCTTCTTTCTACAGAACAATGTTAATAATAAGTTTAATTAGTGCATGGTGAAAGATGGAATTACTAGTGTGGTCTTGGTGTTCTTTGATCTTCCTGGACATTTTCTGCAAGCTTTTTAGCAGGAAGAAAGGCAGATTCATCCTTGATTCACCACTAAGGTGTTGACGAAACCTAAAATGATACTTGAAGATGAAGGCATACCCTCCTTCACATGTAATGTAGCTTTGTAGAACCTTGATAGGCTTTGCCCATTCAGCTTTGAAATTATGGATGGGCACTCCCTTGCCCCAATATGGAACAATACCAGGCAATAGATACCTTTGGGCATTGAAAGTAAATGGCACTTTTTTGAACCAAAGTTCTCCTTCATTCTTGAGCCCTGTTGCTTCAGCCACAAAATCTATAGTTAATTTGAACTTCAAAGCATCAAATGATACTATATATTTGTTATAACACTGAGAAAATTTGTGAGAGACTTCCGTATTGTATCCATCAATTTTTTTAAAGAAGTTCAACCATCTAGCAATCTCAAAGAGTTCAGCACATCCTGGAAATTTGTCTATCCAATTTAGCTCAGTGGGCTCACCCCTATTAGTCTTCCCACTCCTCTTTATATTCTATGTAGTTTTCAGAACCTATTAGTGACTTCACAGCCTATTTTCTTCAAGTTTTCATAGTCTTGGTAGTCAATTTTCCTTTGAACTCTCATAGGCTGCTTGTCCTCAATTTTATACAGTCTATTCTATCATCAATTCAGGAAATGCTTTATGCCAAATTTGAATAATTTAGGTTAAACAGAGCACCAAAGATCTTTAACAAGGTTGTTGCTGAACTTTACTAACATCAAATGATGCTTATTTAGACCTTTTGGACTAATATCTCACCATTGGGAGTCTGTTGAATACATGAATTTATGTTTTCCTCTAACAATTTGACATTATAAGGATTAACAGAAAAAACCCTGATTTAATAGGCCATGACCAAGGTGACGCGAGGTACCTCATTCCAAGCTTGATGTAGGTGTTAAAAGTCGATTCCTGGACTGGCTTAAAGATGAATTGAACACTCCAAGTGTCTTCAACTCTCTAGCTCACCTCTAACTGTCACGTTGTGAAACCCTAATTCTTCCTTCAACTACCAATTCTCGATTCTTTAGCAATGTGTCTTCACCCCAGCGTCTCCACCAGCTTTGTAATTCAAGAACCTCTTTCTCGTCAATCTCGCCTTATTCCACTGTTTGTCATGATTTACCATGCATTTACCTCTAACTGCCACGATCTCCCTCACGTCATAACCAACACTTTTTTGCATGATTATCCTGACGAGACACGTATCAAACCTGCTTATTGATGCGATTAGTCACCCCAAAAACGAAATTATTGAAGAAATCGGCATAAAAAATGACAAATTGAGCACCCACGACTTTCTTGTAGCACGCCAGTGCATTACTTTTACCGTTGCGCTACAATAAAGTTCAAAAATCTAATTTTGTGTTATTTGATCAATAATTCAACTTTAAACTAGGTTTATATGGTTAAACCTTGGTCTTGGTGCTATTCATGAAACTGTTAATCAAAATATACCCTATAGAATGCTTCAGGAGATAAGAAAAACAAAAAATGATGAAAACCTAATGGCATAAACTCAAAATTGAACTCTAAACCAAATTTCCTAGAAGTAAACAAATGAGCAAGCTCCAAAAAACACAAACAAAATATAAGACTGAAGAAAACAAATTCATGAATTAATAGCAGGTATCGTGACATTTTAATTTATGCAAGTTATATTTTATTTTGCATCATTTCAAGATTTTCTTGTTTAAATTTGATAATATATAGTGATATTCTAATGTATGAAACTTTTGTGAAAAATATTGGACTTCAATGAACCAGCAAGCAGCATAGTATTCATCCTAGATGTGTGTAGAGTGTATCTAGAGTATCTTTCAGCTCATTGGTCGAACCATCGAATTAACCATACACTGTTGATAGTGGATTTCTGTGCGTTAAATGAATGTAATGGATGTAAACGGTTTTGATCACATGCCAGCATCTTAGCATAATCCTCCTTCTAGAAGAACGCTCATATAATGTCTCCATGTGACACCTTGACACTAGCTTCGATTTAGACTGAGATCATATGCCACATCGTGCTCCAGAGAGGGACCAGATCTACGAAGAAGAAGAAAATGTCATCTCTTAGTTATCAATGTAATTACTTGTTATAATGACTACCTTATTGTAAGAGCATTCTACCACTGAAAGGGTCGAATTGCTCGCCTTCTGTAAACACTATATATATAGATGATCTCATGCAAGAAATAGTTCTTAATCATTGAATGTTGATAGTTGATAGTTCGTGGTAAGTAGCTGATAGAATCAATGGATTTAGTAAGGATTGCAAGATAGTTAGCCATATTACCAGTTGATTACAAAGCTCTATAACACTAGATTTTGATTTAATGAAAGTTTTGTTATGCTGTGTATGTTCGTGTTCCATTAGCAAGGCATTACTCTGTTTGCTGGGATGGCCCCCCAACAACCAGAGTTTTACATTTTTGTGTATGCTTCATTATTTTGTTTTCTCTGTAACTAGTATAGTCTTATTTATAAGTTGTTTGTGCAATTTCATTTCTGTAATCGTTTATGTTAATTACTTTCTGTAGTATATATTTCATTTTTATCATGTTGATTATGTAGTTTTCCTTTACAAGTTAGCAACCAGTTGCACTTAGAATAGTTTCTAAATTCCTTTTTGAAGTTTTTTACAGTTCATTTCTTGATCCTTAGATTAGATTCCTTTGGTTCTATCACAGTAAATCTAGTTTTGTTTATTTATGTTTTTGTTTAAGTATATTTCAGTTTACTCAGTAATGTAATTTCCTTTTCGAAATTATGAGTTAGTTTAGATTATGTTGTCATAAGATTTAATAAATAAGTAGCTTTACTTTTTTCTCTTTCACATTTCATTAGCATATGCATGAGTCATATGCTCTCAACCAATCATCTAAATTCCCTGTCTTCTCAAAATTTTAGTATTTTCTTTAGACAAACTTTCATTCAGACAGCTTGTTCTTCCCTACATATAGACCTTTGTTTCAACCTATTGTTCAGTATTTCATTCAACCCTGTGTGTCTTTAATCTATTTTGAGCTTATCTCCTTAGTCTTTTGATTCTGTTTTAGTGGTAGTATTTAGATGATTGTATTTTATTTTAATAACCTTAGAAAAGGTTGCTAAACTACTTGTTAGACCTCATTCTTCTTTCCTCTTTCTTCTCACCTTATGCCGAAATAATTATGTTATGTGTTTTGGTCTTTTATATTGTAATTAAATTTGAATTGTTCCTTCACATGTGAAATTTTAAATGAACTAATAGATTGAGTGTCATTGCTCATAGTAATACGATTTGTGCTCTTAATCATATGGTTATTAAAGGAATTTATAGAATATAATTTAGATTATCTTTATAAGTTTTTTGCTTGTTCATAAATCATGTCTACCTTCTTGTAGTATTATTTTATCTTCTGCAAATAAGAGTTATTTATTTATAGATCATCATGTTTACTATATCCTATGATTGGATGTTTCTCAGTTTACATATTTTCATAGAGATTAAGTTAGATTTGATTCCCTTTAGTTTCTTCATCTCATTTGAAAGCCATTTTGAGACTTCTCCTGCTCCTGTCCCAATTACAGTAAACCCTTACCCTCAAAATAGTCAAGGAGAATGGAATTAGTGGCCATCTATTAGTTGCATGTATAGTTAGTTGTTGTAAATTCTTCTTTGTGCAACTAGTTCTTAAAATTTGTTTATTAATAAAATAGACCTTGTTCTAAAGAATATATTCATTGTCTATAGCTTTGTATTTTAATAATTGTTTATAAGTAGAGTAGTGTAACTTGATACCACTCTGCCTTAGTAATCTCTTTCTGTTATCTTAAGAAATTGATTTCTTAGGAGTTCAACTCAATTTTTCATTTTTAAATACCTTTGAATATTTTGTTCATTAAATTATTACCACGATACCCTAGGAATCCCTCTACCTTCACATATATTTTGTAACAACTCTAAGCCTACCAACCCCGGTCGATAATTAAATATTAGGTGAATTATTCAAGACAATATTTTGCCCAACAAAGTGTACCTGTCAAACCTTGGATCTGGAAATCTAGGTTTGGGTCTTCCTATAGATCTATCCCTAGTTTATTACTGTTTTTGCAAATATCTCATCTTTAGCTCACTAGAGCTCCAATACCATGTAAATTTTCCTTTAATATTCAACTAGGGCTAAAAAGTGCATGCAAAATATCAACTGATAACCAAACATGAATATATTTTACAGTATGCAATGGAATATAAAATTAAGAAATAAATTACAACATCACATCACAATATTGATACTATTATTTTGGGTATGGAAACCCCTAGAAAAACCCAAGATGGGAAAACCGGTGTAGTAGTCAGATACATATTTTATTATGAGAAAATATGGAACTTTTACAATCACTACAAATTCAACCAAACATGGCGAATGTAGAACCTAGAAGAATCACGGGGAAAATCCCAGCTAAACCTAAACACCCTCCAATGTGGGTGTATGGCCCAACTGTATGAAGCTCGATGATCCTTCTACTCGCTCCTCCATCTTCTCAGCTAAATCCTCTGTCTGACTTTCTCTCCATGTCTGTATCCTATCTCTGTCGAAATAAAAGTGTGTGTGTTCTCTCCACCAATTTTTCTCTCTTTTATAACTTTAGGTAAAGTAAAAACCCTAATTTCGCTTTCACTTTAACTAGTGGTAAAGGAAAAACCCTACTTTCACTTTCACTTTAACTAGTGGTTCACTAAAGTTAATTTAGATCACTTTAATTTATTTTCCAAACTAAACTTAGGAAAATTAAATTAAATACAACTGGTTTCCTAATTTAAGTCTTCTGCATGGAAGAACACATGCATGTACTAAAGACCTTCCTTGTTGCTACTAGTTTAACATTGACATGGAAGTCGCAATCGACTATGATCCACATCACATCATCGCCCACAGAAGACAAGGAAAAAAGAGAAAAACTTTCAAACATGTTGAAGTAGTAGGCTTGGAGGAAAGATAAAATTCGATGCAGCACCATAAAGAAATCAATTCCGACGATGATATGCCAGAAAGGTCGACCTTTTCTACTCGGGTGGAGAGTCCTCCTCAACGAGACCTATTTTTCATTATAGCCACAGCCACATAGATTACACCTCTGAATATCTGGTTCGATAGGGAAAATAAGAGAGAATGCTCAGAATCCATGGACATAGAAGAAGGAGAAGTAGCGTAGACACCCAAAAAGGAGAAAATTGAAGAACCAGATGAAATAATGCCGAGCACCAGTGCCAAGGGAAAGAATAAAATTATGAAAGTCAATTTTCCATCCTTCACAATTCAGGAAAATGTGTTTAGTAGTGTTCCTAAGGAAGAAGCAACCAAATATAAGTCTATAACCAAGCTGCTAGAAAAATAATGAGAGGCTGGTAAAAAGGCCTTTGAAGAAAGATCAAATTTGAGCAAAGAGGTAGAGAGACTGCCGGTCCAGAAGACCTCGTTGGTGACAGTCAGAGACCATACCAAAGGCACCCTAAATTTAGCCATGATCATGGGTGACAAGGTGGTGAAGTTAAAAATAGATCCAAAAAGAGTCCCTAAAACAAACATAATTAATTTTCATGGGGGGATAAGTGAATACCTCTACGCTGATGTACTCCAAGCTTCTCTACAAATATCCAATTTGACGACTAGTAAGAAAAGAGTATAAGAAATGCTCCAAAATGAGAGAGCGGAAAATAAGGCTCACCTAGCCCAGATTAAGAATCTCAAAGTGGATCTATCTATAGCAGATAGCCAGGGGGATAAAGGTGTTGCCACCCAAATGCTACTGAAAGACAAGGAAGGTACTATCCAATTACTGAAGAGAAAGCTAGAAATTCATTTTGCTCGACTCATTCAAGTAGCTGAGTTGACTGAGATAAAAAAGGAGAGGGAGACCCTAAACACTGAGATGGTCAATTATAAGTCCAAATTAATCATATAGGAAGGGGAAGAGGTGTAATGGAAGAAAGATACCAAGCTCTGGGCCGAAGAAAAGTGGGCCTTTGAAACAAGGAAAGTTGAATTGGAAAACGAGTTAAAGAAGCTAAAGGAAAAATATTAGCGACAACCAATGCCCACGACCCAGTTATCCAAAGTACCTGATGCATCTGAAGTACCTGGTGCAGACTTGTTATCCCAAGCTATGTCCCAAGTAAGCCTCAATAATATAGATATTACTGGCCTGATGAAACAGAATCAGGACTTGATGGAAATGGCTGATGTGAGAGAATATTTGAAGAAGAAACTAGAGGAGCATTGTAGAGAATTAGAGAGGAATAACATTGAATTATTGAGGTTGGTTTCAGGCTAGGCAGCTATGATAGGAGAAAGTAACGTCATTTTGTATGATATTATAGTGGAAGCAAACAAAGTATGACCATACTTGGATTTTGTCCAAGATAAGGAAAACACCATACAAGCATCCAAAAACACATCCAGGAAGCTCAGTTCGACCTGCATAAAAGATACTTGGTCATAGCTGAAAGTGTGCTTAAATTCTTGAATAGTTTGATAGATGAAGACATTAGACAAGGAAATATCCGGGATAGGATTCCCACCATCACATGGGCCAGAAGAGCGGTTCACAAACATCGCCATTAAAATATGGTCGAGGCGAAGTGGAATTTCATTCCCAAACAAGCTGATGATTTTGCTGAGAAGTTTAAAACTCTAGTCTAGAGAGGAATCCCTTTCTTCTGGGAAGAGAAGTGACCAATACTGTCCCAGAAGGAGTATTATGATAGGCTGGTCCAATGTAGGAAGGACCACAAACTATTCAAAGATATAACTTAGCAATCGATTTCAGGCACGACTGTGATAAAAAAATTGTCTGGGGAGTTTGAATTGTTATTTGATTTCAAGGATTTGTGCGCTAAGTTTCCAATGCCTTCCTATGGAGAATCTATGTTGGGACGCGTACCCTAAGGATTATTAGTTTTGGTAACTCCGCGGTGGTTGAGGAAGTTTGTAAGCGGAGTTATGGACCAAAATAGTCTTAGGGGTGTCGGGGTAAGTCAGAACCCCTTTTTGTAATAAACCCATGGTTTAAATCCAGGGTTTAGGGTTTTGGGTGCCCATGGTTTGAAGCCATGGTTTTGTAATAGTGTGATGTATAAATAGGCATTTTTGTAAATAAGAAAAGTTAGGCTTTTTGATGTAAAGAAAGAAAGGCGAAGCTAAGGCTGATTATGTAAGGAAAGGTTAAGTCCCAACTGTGTCCGTGGATGACCTCTGCAGCTGTGTGCACAGAGGGTTTTTGTAAGAAGATTAAGGAAAGATCTGCAGCTGTGTGCACAGAGGCCTGCTGCTGTGTGCACGGCTTTTAAGGACTGAAGGGATCTGCAGCTGAGTGCACAGATCAAACTATGGTTTTGTAGCAAGTTGAATAAAACACAGTTTGTGGACGTAACCCCTACACTGGGGGTGAACCACGTTATATCTGGTGTTGTGGTTTCTTGTGTTGTTCTCTTTCTGTTGTCTTTTATGCATTAATAACTGTATACATTTGATAACTTAGATCACTGCTAATAACAAGCTTCGCTATGAATTCCCTATAGTGGGTTAAGCAAGTCACGATTGTTTATCTATCTGCGAAGTTGTATATGAATGAATGACAAAGCTGTGGAATTGTTGATTAATAAGTTTATTAAAGGCTAAGGTACAGTAATATCCCTCTCTGCTTGCAGAAACCTGATTCTGCGGCACCCCATAGCTGTTTTGGGTGAGACTGCAACCTGTGCATAGGTTGTTGCCGAAAGGGCCAACACTGTGGGTCTTTTGTTGGTGTGACATAAAAGGATTAAACCTGAGTCTGTCCTATTGCCCAACAAATTGGTTCTGTTGCTGGTTGAACTCAGTATCTGCTCAAGAGGGGTTTACATCGTACCTCGAGGGCTATGTTCTGGAGGCCCTCTGCGAAGGAAATCAGGGATTGGATTGATGAGACTTATCTGAAATTTGCTGAGAAAGAGAATACAAATCCGTGTTGTAGCGCGCATGACTTTTTACAAAGGTATGTTTTTTGTGATGCTTATGAAATTTTCTTTGGTAGTATCCACATAGAGTTGCACCGGTGGTTGTCTAGGTTAACAGAGAGAAGGATGAACTTCCAAGCTCGCCGAGTTCCCACTTGGGCCCCCACAAGGGTCAATCTTGTGCAACACGTGAACAACGAGGTATCCCGTGCTGTTGATTTCTGGACGACACGAACATTGGAAGCCTTTGTGACAGAGTTTTCCATTGACACAAGTACCTCCTTCAGTGAAACTGAACGACAGTTCTTCAAAGGCCCCCATGGTAAGTTTTTGAATTCATTAAGGTTGAGGATTAAAATACTATTGGATGAAAAGGGTATATTGTTGTTTGAATCAGACTGCTAGCTTAGTAGTACTAACATATGTTTGCAAGTGATAATACCTTCGACGAACAAAGTGGTTTGCTGCGAAGTGGAAAAAGGTACAAAAGAGATTTTGACTCCTATTCCTTAGGTGAGGCTACCGCATATTCCCCTGTCAATCCTGAAGAGTCAGACTCTGAAGAAAACCCTTCGGTTGGAAACCCTCCGGTCACCCCGCAGTGAAGCCTTGTTACCCCTGAAATTCCATCACAGTCTGACAGTCAACCAAGTCCGAGTATTCCAGCCACAGGTCACTCTGCCCCTGTAAACCCCCCCCATCGACATCTTGTCACCCTCCTAACCCTCCCAGAACCGCCATGGCCCACCTAGCTGATGATATCAAGCTGCCCATCTTCAAAGGCACAGGATCAGAAGACCCCGAATAGTTATGGTTTTTATGTGAAGTAGTATGGAACGCGAAGAATATTATAGACCTGGATGTGAGAACCGTGCAGCTCATTACTTATTTTCGGGACCGGGCTTTGACCTGGTTCATGAAATTCTCCAGTACTCGGAACCCTACTTTAGATGAGATTAATGAAGCTATAACCAAAGAATTTAAGAAGCCTAAATCCGAATCGCAGAGCATCACTGAACTCAAAGAGATTCAACAACGGCGCGGCGAATCCGTGTGGGACTTTGACCAGAGATTCAAATTTCTAATAGACCAAGTCAGTTTTACCATTAGTCCTGCGCAGCACAAGGAATGGTTTATCGCAACATTATTACCACATATCAGAACCCCGCTCATGCAACAGAAGGTTGCTGACCAGCAGGAAGCTCTGGAAATTGCAATGAAGCTAGAAACCGCCCCCGTCGGAGATGATTCCGGTATTTCTCAAATCGAAGAGCAGCTAGCAGCAATGGCCCTGGAGCTTCGTGATATGAAGAAGGCTAAAACCAATTGAGAGGAGGTCTGTTGTACGTAATGTCAGACAGAAGGTCACGATAGGGACCAGTGCCCCGTGGTCAGCACTTACTTAAATACGGGTGCGCCAAACCAATTCAAGCCCGGTGTTCTATATTGTGAGATTTGTCGAACCACTGGCCAACATCGCCCTGAAAACTGCCATCTTCTTCAGAGATATGTTCAAGTTCCCAAGAACCCCTTCTGCAAGTTCTATAAGTCAGTAGGGCATAATGAAGAGGAGTGTCATAGCTATGACCTCATGAGAGAGCGCATCTCTGACGCCTATCGAGTGCAAAATGAAGCCCAGAATAATGACGGCTATGGTTACCGCGGCGGTGCCTCTGGAAGAGGTGCCTTTGGAGGTCGCGACCATGGTGGTATGCCTGGGAGAGGTAGAGGCCAAGTTGTGTGTTAAAATTGTAACCAAGCTGGCCATTTGGCTTGCGACTCTCGGAACCCCACCACAACCTGTCGGTATTTCCGTGCAATAGACCACGTGATTGAACAGTGCCCCCATCTCATAGCAAAGATTCAGGAAAACAACAGTGGCCCTACCCAGACTATTCAGTTGATTTTCGTTGAGCAGAGACCTACCACAGCCATCAATGTGGTCACCCGGAGTGGAACCACGACGCACATTCAGAATACGTAGAAACAACCTATCGAGGTGTGCATGCATAAAGCCTCCAAGCATGTCCCAACACCTAACACTACGAAAGACCAAGCACCAGTCAAGGCGTCCCAGTGCGATATTGTTGACCCTCGCACAGCAGAAGAACCTGCTCGGCAACCTCAGCAAGCCTCACAGCCGCAAGATGATTCGACGGATAAAGTAAGTACACTCTCCTCCTTTTTACAGAGTTGTATGAAACTCTTGAGGAATCAGAATGATTTAAAAGAGATGCAAAATTTTTTTGCTATCATAGACCCTCAGAGAGGAGTTGATCAGGAGAAAACTGTTAGTCGTGTCCGAAGAACGGGGAGGGAAATGAGATTGAATGTTCAGATAGGGGAATATGATATTACTGATGTCATTTTGGATCTTGGATCATAAGTTAATGTCCTACCCAAGCAGACCTGGGGACAAATGGGAAAACCTTCCCTGGCTTGGTCACCTATACAACTAAGATTATCTAACCAGCAAGGGATTGTGCCCCTAGGGAGACTTCTTAGTGTTCCCATAGATATTGATGGGGTAAGCACTCTAGCCGATTTTGAAGTTATTGAGATCATTGATGACAGCAACCCTTATCCCACCCTGTTGGGAATCAAGTGGGCCATGTCAAATGCTGCAATCATCAACCTTAAGAGGAGACAGATGACCTTCGAAGGAAATGGTCTGCGAGTTATTATAGCCCTCGACCCATCCCAAGGAGAAAGATATACAGAACCGATTAGAGACGAAGGGGAGCAGGATACTCTAGACCACATCTACAACATTACAGCCAAGGAAGCAGATTATGTCAAGCCTGATGCCGATGGCTTAATAGATTGGCAATGTGATAGCTCCTGCATGTCTAATTCAGATGATGGTCTAGAGAATTGGAAGAATCGACTGTACGAGCTACATGGCCATAGGTGCGCGCAAATCACCAAGTCTCTTAGATGCCTTCATGTGCAGCCCAGAGAGTTGCCTACATATGTTGGGGTGACAGGTCCTGGAGGATTTATTGCACATTTCTCAGAACAAGCACCTCAGTCACAAAAAATGCAGACTCTGGAGACAGTAGTAGGAGCTACAGTAGTAGGGTGGACCGATCACAACAAGTCTACTCCCAGTTGGGGAGCCTGCCAGAAATTTCTGCCCCTCAGATTCATAAACCAATTCCAAGAGGTGCGAAGTAAGTTCAATGGGCAGAATAGCCCTCAGGAACATTTGAGGCAAAGTTATGCAGCATGGGACAACATATCTCGCGAGGAGTGGGTGCATAAGTTCATGCACACCTTGGAACCTATAGCACAAACTTGGTATATGGAGGCCGCGCTCCGACATGGAATTGAATACCAAACCAAGGGGCAGAACCAAGAAGCTAGTCCATCAAACCTAATAGTCCTATTGTCGACATTCCTAGGATGGGTCGAAGGGCAATACTGTGCCGAGGTTGCTTGTTGTCACGAAGCTCAAACCATGATTCTACCGAAGACCAAAAACACAGCGAGGCTTAAAATCCAACTGTTGGGAAGCAGCCAAATTGGCGGCGGTAGTGCTTTAATTGCCTTAAATGCCTGTACTAAGAAGATTATCAGAAATCGAGCTCCACTTGGACAAGATTTTCATCAGATTCGGTGCCTTCAATGCACTGTCCTGCCCGATTTGATTGATGGAGTGTATAAGAAGATGCCTAAGTTAGGGAAAATTGTATTCTTCATTTCTTTCATATTTACGAGTGAACCCATGACAACAGAATGAGAGATTTCCGATTTAGTAAGGGAATTCGAGCAAGAGGGTCTGATAAGCTGCTTTAATCGGTCGCCTGCCTTTGCTCCCTGTGAAGAAGCTCACCCAGCACCACCACAGCCGATGCAGACACGGTCTGCCATTAAAAAGTCTAGAACTGAAGTTCACTCCAAGCGAAACCAAGACCGACAGAGGAAAATAGGGCAAACGCTAGCAGATCCTCCTATGGATCCCACCAGTTCAGCACAGGTCCTGGCTGGGGGTAGGGAGAACATTGCACCACCGCGGCCACCGTATCTACAACCTGTTCGACCAGGTGCCGAGCTACCCCGTCGAACAAAGAAATTCACGTTAACCACACCCTCGCTGCCACAAGGAGTTCAGCTGATCGGAAGCATGACAGGGAATATCGATCGGCTTAAGTACAATGATCATGACACAAATGACCATGGCAAGTTTCCACAGTTTGAACCAGCAAAATACCTGCATCGCGTCAAATACCCAGATGATAAGGTGACACTACTGGAAGTACAACCGTGGGCTGCGGGCCTGGACAAAGCTATCCTACTCAAGATTCTTGATATTCCACATTTCGGTCGCGGCATACATGTGACCGTAGTGGCCAAACAGTTGCTAGCGTTAGTGCATGATGGCTATTTATGGATAAGGGACCAGCAAATTCCTATTGACACCACACTCATCCATAAGATCATAGGTTTACCAATGGCAAGACCTGATCCGGGAACTGAATTTTCGTCAAAACATGAGGATACAAAGCTCGCACAAACTATGAAAGAGCGGTTTGGCCTGACAAAAGGGGAAACGGGGGTATCACACTTCCGCAATTCAAGAACAGCCCATTCACTTTGCAGCTGAACTCTTATCCTGCAAACTCATACGAAAATGCAGGCCAACTGAAGTACCTGCTCCGGTTATCCGGATTGCTATGAACTGCGCTGAGGGGTATACTTACAATTGGGCCGCATATCTTGCGAAGGAATTCCTGGAGGATGCCCGTGACGCACAAGAAAAAGGTATACCTTTTCATTATTCCTGGCTATTAATACTTATTGCATTAGTTGGGTGGAAAGAACCCACCGAAGCTCAGTTTGTAGAAGTAAACCCAGGCATGCCGGGGGCAGTGAGGTACGCCTCCCTATGGATATCCTCCGATAAGGTATCTCAGCAGATGACGAACACTGTGTTTGTCTTTTATGCCATGAGTATCCACTATGAGATTGTGCGAACACCACGGCTTACTAATGAGTTGTTCTCTAAATATGAGGGCGCCGCGAACTTTAGTGCCGATATACATCATGTTTTCATTCAAGCCCGTGCCGATCCATGACATCAATGGTTTAAATTACCATATGTAGTCATCGAACCAGATATTAGGGGTATAGTTCAGCAATGGCCGGATGACTGGATGAAAGATATAGGAAAGAAACCTTCTATTCCAGTTCCCCTAGCTACCAATATTGGTGCAAGTCCCAGTCAGGCGCAGCAGCAAAACCCATTAGAAGATAGCGAATACCTCAGTGATTCGCAGCTGGATGGCGACGGCCAGGGTGGAGATGGCAGACAGGACGAATAGGATGAGGAGTCGATTAATACCATATCATATCCCAACCCATCCACCAAGCGCAAGTCACCAGAAGTAGCAGAGGTAAACAAGCCGCAGGCCTGCAAAAAGTCAAAAGCGTCGAAGAACAAAAATATTGAAGAAGAAGCCAATATAACGCTGGATGAGCTAGAGAAAGCTCTAGAAAAGTCTATGGGAATGCTTACTAAAAAATGGTCAGAGTTTGCGGAACTGCATCTTGCTGGGCTCATAGGTATAGCAAACAGGGTTTCGGTGCTAAAAGAGTTAGCAGCAAAGTCAGCGATCAGTATTGCGACAAGTAGCACTACAACACCCACGCAGCATGATATTCGGCAATGGCCACCCAGAGATAACCAAGGCCAATTATCAAGCGCAGCTCTGCTACCAACTGATGCAGATTCCCACTCCCAGATGAGTATGACCGTAGGGGTCGATTATACAAAGATGTCCATGTCAGAATTGCACCTCTTCCAGCTCGCTATTACAAAGGAGATCCATGCATGAGACCAATTGTCTCAAATCCAATTGGAAGACACCCTCAAACAAAACAAAATCTTCGCAGCACGACTCGAAGAAGTAGCACAACAGAAGAAAGATGCTGAAGATAAAACAACCACAATGCTGCGAGCATTGGACGAGGCATGTCAGAGTCTTTCTGACTCCGACATACAAGAAGAAGAGGAACCAGAGCAGAGAATATCTAAGCTGAGAGACTATGCCCAGTAGTCTCGCAGTGAGATTGAAAGGTTGAAGATAGAAAACTAGCACCAGATCGCAGAACTTCAACTGCGCATCCCTCCTGAGACTCCACCAGAGGTCCGAGAACAACGCCATAGGGATATCAAGGCTTCGGCAGCAAAGATATCAGATAATGTGGCCAGTGTCGCAAAACTAATGGAAGACAGCATCGACGCATGGGCGAACCTACAGGACCATCCAGATGTTGGTAAGATCCAGGAAACCATCAAGTTGCGCCAGGACGAATTAGATGCAGTCAGAGTCGAAATCAAGACGGTGCCACCTATGCAAAAGATGGCTAAAGTAAAGCGCAACAAGGAACTTTAGCAGGAAATTGAGTCCTGTAGGATGAAGGTAACACTACTGGAGAATGCATTACAGCCACTAGTTGATGAAGCATTGGAATTGAGTAATACTGCAGAGAGCCAGCTCAAAACTTTGAAGACCTACGACACTTTTGCGCAGGAACGGGCTAACACAGAATCATCCTCAGTGTTACAAGAGTTGGTGGAAAAGGAGAAAGCAGCTAACGACATACTACACAACCTCACCAGTCACTTCCATACCCTCGCACAGAAAATTCTCCCACCAGAGCCATCGCAGAGTGTCCTGGGATGGGCCACTAGTGAGTCTTAGGGGCCTGTTGGGACACGTACCCTAAGGATTATTAGTTTTGGTAACTCCATGGTGGTTGAGGAAGTTTGTAAGCTGAGTTATGGACCAAAATAGTCTTAGGGCTGTCGAGGTAAGTCAGAACCCCTTTTTGTAATAAACCCATGGTTTAAATCCAGGGTTTAGGGTTTTGTGTGCCCATGGTTTGAAGCCATGGTTTTGTAATAACGTGATGTATAAATAGGCATTTTTGTAAATAAGAAAAGTTAGGATTTTTGATGTAAAGAAAGAAAGGCGAAGCTAAGGCTGATTATGTAAGGAAAGGTTAAGTCCCAGCTGTGTGCGTGGAAGACCTCTGCAACTGTGTGCGCAGAGGGTTTTTGTAAGAAGATTAAGGAAATATCTACAGCTGTGTGCGTAGAGGCTTGCTTCTATGTGCGCGGATTTTAAGGACTGAAGGGATCTGCAGCTGAGTGCGCAGATCAAACTGTGGTTTTGTAGCAAGTTGAATAAAACACAGTTTGTGGACGTAACCCCTACACTGGGGGTGAACCATGTTATATCTGGTGTTGTGGTTTCTTGTGTTGTTCTCTTTCTGTTGTCTTTTATGCATTAATAACTGTATACATTTGATAACTTAGATCACTGCTAATAACAAGCTTCGCTATGAATTCCCTATAGTGGGTTAAGCAAGTCACGGTTTTTTATCTATCTGTGAAGTTGTATATGAATGAATGACAAAGCTATGGAATTGTTGATTAATAAGTTTATTAAAGGATAAGGTACAGTAATATCCCTCTCTACTTGCAAAAACCTGATTCTGCGGCACCCCATAGCTGTTTCGGGTGAGACTACAACCTGCGCACAGGTTGTTGCCGAAAGGGTCAACACTGTGGGTCTTTTGTTGGTGCGACATAAAAGGATTAAACCTGGGTCTGCCCTATTGCCCAACAATCTAGACCTAGAATTGTTGGAAGAAGAAGTGGTTAAACTAGAGACACCAATGACTAACCAATGGAAAATGATTGAAAACTACAGCAAGTTCAAGAAAAGGTTACGCCAAGGATGATGGACTCTAACGAAAACCAAAACCTGGGATACAACTATGAGAAAATTAGGCAATCGAGGATCTTGAAGACGCAACATATTTTGGACCTAGTGGAAAACCTTACCTCCATCATTTTTTGTTTTATGTCACCAGTGGGATGAGGCCACGATACAATTTGTTAATAATTTGTTGCTAATTTTTGAAACTGATTTTGGCCCTATTTCGAGGTTGGTCTTGGGAGCCCAAAACACTTTAAATAGGATCCTCACAAAGGAGAAAGGGTTGGTTGGTTTTGAATTTGAATACTATTTTGTTTGTAATACTTTTTTATTAATATACAGAGACGAATGCTGGTTATGTGAATTTTGCATGAATTCCTGTGTGTTTCCAAATTATAGTCTGTACTTTTCTTTTCTCATCTGCATGTTATTTCTAGTGCTTTTTTACATTATGTTTCTCTTCATGTCATAGACTTAGTGTATATTGGATAGCATATGTTCATGCCATTTTCTTTGATATCCACTAAAAATTTCTTCCAAAACTGGCATGGAATTCATCCCCATGGTGCTCTACGCTAGAGGGCTGTCATCTTTTTACTATTACCATAAGACCCCAACTACAACGACCATGATCGAGGAACTACCTTTTTCATGTAAGAATTTTCCTATGCAAACTATTATGTCCTCTTGTTATTTTTGACTCCATAGCCCAATAGCTCTTTCTCTTTTTCCAACCAACAATGTTTGATACTTATGTTGTGACAATATAGATCTGGCCCTGTTATGTATGTGTGAGAGATCCCTCTATGGAATCGGAGGAGCCAACTCCCTTTCCTAAAGTGGTTCTGCTGTTACCTCGGGATCTTCCTTCCTACAACCTTGGGTGTGATTCTGGGTGCTAACAAGGTCAACAAAAATTATCACTTCCAATGAAATTTTCTTGTCTTGCACTATAATTGGAATGATCCATTCTGATTCTTCAACAAGTTCTAATCACACCTGCCTCTAGCATTTGGTCAAGTTAAAATTTAACTTTCTCTTTGTAGTGTAGGTTTAATCTGTATGGTCAATGTTTGACTAGTTTTGCATCGGGCCTCAAGGGTATCTTAATTTCACCAAGGTCCCTAATTATGCCTTTCATTTAAAAAAAATTGTAGGGAACAAATACTGAAATTCATGTAGTAAGTCAGTGATATTTCCCATAGTCTCATCATCCTAGTAATATTGAATATTAGCAAACTTTGGGTTTTCAGCAGACCCAATATTTATTTTCTTGATATTGAGTGGTTTTAGAAATTTTTCACTAGACATAGCATCTCCTTCCACTACACACATCCCTTCTGACTCAGGTATGTTTATCTCAAGAGGGTCATCATCATCTGGTTCTCCTGTAATATTGTAAACTCCATCCAGTTGTATACTATCATGATGCATTGATGAAAATTCATTGTTGCGACTAATATTTATTCAAATATATTTTCCTTTATTATTTGTAGCACAATGCCAACTATCGGGTGTTCACTTGTGAACTCAAATGTATTGGTAATTCTTACAGCTAAACTTTCCCATTTGAGATTTCCTCGTCGTATCTCCACTAACGTGTACCAATTTATTGGTACCAATTCTAAAGTGTGGATGAATTAATGAACCCACTCCTGTCGTTGATATTATTTCCATTTCTTGTGAAAATGCTCAATATGTTCCACATGATCTGTCATTCCTGTATACTTCTGATTAGGGTAACTAATATATTCCCCAAATATGATCTCCATTAATATTCTACACTGTGTCCTATTGAATCCTCAGATGTGTAGGTTGCTAGAATGGGTTCCTAGGCTCACAACAAAGGGGGAAAACCCAGCTAAAGGATTCAAATAATCCTATGCAAGTATTATCCTATCCTTGATCTATTTGGTGTGGTTAACACCCATGTATACTAAGGCCTCTACTAGAACTTATGGTTCTTCGATCCTGAAAGGATTTGTTTCCCAATGAAGGAAAACTGGACGAGTGAGAAAAGTAAAAGGGAAATTTAATCTAACTGTGAAGGAAACCTAAATTAAGTCTATACTACTCCAAGAAATATGTTTTGGTTTGTTCTCAAATTAACCTAAGATGAAATACTGATAAGTATTTAATCATATTAACAAAAATGTAAATGAGATTGATTACTTATCAATTCAATTTACAATCAACCAACATAAATTTGAGTAACAACAACTTGAAATTAACACATTCAAGTTTAACCTGTAATCAATATATGTCAATTGAAAAATCAACATATATAATCGAATTTACTGTGTAATCATTTTCAGAAATAGATAAATATTTTAATAGAATAAACTCTTTTAACACTTTATCAGTACATGAAACATTAGCAGAGAGAAATCAAGGCTATAAATAAATGTAGTTATTGATCGCAAAAGACCAACAGTAACAGTGATCCATCTGAAATGAAAAAATCATCATTTGTCAAGGAAACTTAATCAAATAAACATAAAGAGATATGGAATAATAAAGTTTCTGGGACAGAGAAAATGCACAAGAAAGAATCTGAAGCATAAGCATGATAGAGGAAATGTACGTGAGTGACAGGAAGAAGTAGGTAAAGAATGGAAAGAAAGCATAGAGGAGAGAGAGTTGTGACGTAGATCGGTGCGACGAAGGAAAAAGTGTACCTAAACAGGTAGGTAAAGAGTAAAGGCTAGACAAGTGCATGTTAAGAAGAGCTGCAAGAGCTCGAGTTGAAAAAAATACTAACGAACACTTTTGCGGCTAGTTATGACCTATACAAGCAGATTGAAAGACATTTTTGTGGCTAGTTAATGCCCGCAATTAATGTAATGTAGGACTTTACGGATAGGTATGGGTCATAATCAATGCAATAGAATATGTTTTGTATCTACTAATGAATGTAATAATTGATTTATACTCAGTTGACCCTACCCGGTCTTGTAAACACTATAAGTAAGAGGAACCCAATCTGTATAAGGGTTAGCTTCAGAGGGACTGTATGATTTCATTGTCGACTTAGAGACAAGTATGCCAGTAGGTAAGTTGTTGAGCCATGGATCTACATATGAGTGCATAGATCATTTTGTAGGTATATGCAGCTGAGTACGTAGATAATAGAGTATAATAGTTGATCCAAGCTGTGTGTGGATCAGTAGGAGTAGATAGAGGAATAAACTAGAGAGCATGAATAGTTCAATCCAAAATACATATCTTAAAACAGTCTGTAAGTCAGAGAACGCAAGGTACTATATATATTTCTCATGCCATATGAAGATAACCTTGGTGTTTTTTCCCAGATGGGTTTCCATGTTATTTCTTGTGTTAATGAATGATTGAATTTTGTGTCCAATTTTTAACTGTTAATGTTGAATGTTGATTAACTTGCATTATTTTTGGTTATTTTTCGAATGAATGTCACAATACCAATGAGAAATTAATGAATGGATATCTAAGCATTGTCGAGCATTGTGTATTATTTCCTATTTAAACACTGATAAGTCATGATATAAGTCACATCACAGTCAATTACTAGTAAAGAACAAGTTGTGTTGCACTATTGCACCAGTTGTTAAGTTCACAAGGACAAGGTTTTGTTCCACGCTGGTTGAAATGCACTGTTGCGCCTTTGTTGAGTAGTGAAAGAATCCATCCATCCATATCTGTCAAGCGCTTTGGCCATGCACCAAGGGACTGCAATCCCTCAATGACTACAAAATAATGGTTCTGGAAATTACACATTAAGATATCTCAAGTGAGACTATGCCTTCCTCCCAGGTGTTGCTGGATGAGCTTGCTCCTTCGAGATGATGTCTTGGGTTTTTGGTTGGTTTTATGTTGTTGTTGAACCTGCGTTGGTGAGTGAGGAAAGTAGGACAAAAAATGGTTCCGTTGTCGGGACCTATAATCATTTGAGTCGAGGGAGATGTTGTGGAATCTGAAAAAGAAGGAAATATAGGATTATATGGATTCTAAGATGTTGGAATTTGCACAAGAAGAGAGCATGAGGTCGTGATTGAGCGCAGGAAAATGGTTGGAAGGATGCATATACTCTGATATTTACGAGATATTCTTTGTAGAGTTTCGTATTATGATGCATGAGTGGTTGTCAAGGTTTACAACTCGGTAGACAAATTTCCAAAGAAGAGAAGCGGTCGAGTGGAGTGATTAGTTGGTTCACGAGATAATCGATGTAAGTAACCCCATCTCTAGAGCTATTTATTTTTGGGTAGACAGTATTTTGCAAGGGTATATTACTAAGTTTGTAGTAGAGATGATAAACTCATATAGTGGGGCTGAAAGAAATTTTTTCCAACGACCTCAATGAAGATACTTTTTATCTATATGTATATGGGTAAAGACGCTTGTTTATGAGAAGGGTATCTTGCAGTTGAGTAATTGAGTCACATATCTAGAGGAAAGGATATGTTGCAAATGACATATAGATAAAATGGGAGATAGTGAGCTGAAATGTTGCCAAGAAATATAGAACCTAAACTAGAAGCTATATTCCCAAGGACTGGAAGGAGGTTTAGGTCAAGAAAGAGAAGAAAGAAACTAGGAGGAGGATGAACTCCTAGTCTGTTTGAAGCGAGTGAGTACAAAGTTGAGTCGCAGATAGATGAAGGGTCTTGTAACAAAGAGGAAGACTATATCCTGATTTATAAAGGAGAAAAAGAGTCTGAAGAGTATGCAGAGACACCAAGATCCAGTCACAACTACATCACACCAGGAGTATCACCAGAGGTATGGTCTAGAGCCTCATCTCCAGAAATAACTGCTAATACTAATAGTGCTAGTACTATGACTAGAACGCAAGAGGTTACACCTGAATTAAATTATGCATTAGACAACCCTGATGCCAACTTAATGGCTAGGTAAGATATTGTATTACCCACATTCATTGGGAATGGAGCTGAAGATCTAGAACAACATTGGGTCCTTTGCGAAGCTGTTTGGATGGTTCTCCTAGTTCATAATGCAAACATAAAGAAATAACAGATGATTACGACTCTGTGGAGTCATGTTTTGGACTGGTTTACAAATTTCTATATAGTCGCAGTCGAAACCCCATAGAAGACCCTAGATGAGATCCAACGCGCGATGATTTGTGAGTTTGAAAAACCCAAATATGAGTGGCAGTGCATCACTGAGATCAAGGAGACAAAATAGGCGTCAACGAAATCCATATGGGATTCCGATCAGCATTTTAAAACTTTTATGACCAAATTTAGTTTTTAGATGTCAGATGTGGATCATAAGGAGTGGTTTATTGCTACGTTATTACAACACATGTGAGGGCCATTAATGCAACATAAGATTGTGTCGTAAACATAAGAGCTAGAACTATCAATGAAGCTGGAAATCTTGTTGATTAGAGATGGTGGCACATGAATGATGCAAATTTAATCATAGTTGGCTAATATGACAGTAGAGAATCAGGACATCAAGAAGGGTAAGGAATCATACAAGAAATTGTGGTGCACAAGATGTCGAATGGATGGACACACCAAGGATAATTGTCCGTCATACATGAACTATATCTCGTCAGATGCACCAAATCCATTGAGTACCCACGGGATAGCCTAGTGTCGACTATTCCCAACTAGAGGGAATCATGATGAAGAGTGTCTATACTTATAGAAGATTGTAAGTACCCCAGCTAACCTTTTCTATAATTTTTTTAAATCGGTAGGCCCTGATGAGAAATATTGTAGAGCATATCATCTCTTGAAGGAAAAGACAATAGACACCTTCTTCATGAAGAACGATGGGAAGATTCAGGCTTAACAGAAATAAACACAATACCATCCTGCATATTTTCCACATAACCAGTACTAGAACTAGTATTAGACATAGTATGCACCTCAGAATCAATACGTGCCACAAAATCATTACCCGCCGTAAAAACCACACCCACAGGGAAGGGGGGGTGGAAACTTCAGAGGAACAGGAGGAGGAGGATTTGGTAGAGGAAGAGGTCAGGTTACATTCTATAACTATGGACAGCGAGGCCATTATAATATATATCACTAGGAACCTACAAATACAGGTTCATATTGAAAAGCATAGGATCATAATGTGGAGAAATGTCCATAGTTGATTTTGAAGTGGTAGGCTATGACCATCGCAGGTCCTAACCCTACATAGAACCTGAATACGAATCCAATCCTCACCTAAATGTTTAGATGATTACTTATAAGTCAAGAGAGGCAAGCCTTGTTGTCGTAACACAAAGAGGTGCTGTGACTGTAGCTAATCAAGATATACTACAAGAAAAACCGCAACTGTAGCCGCAGGTTCAACCCGCTACGCAAAAGAAAGTACCATTCGACATTCAAAAATAGAAGAAATTATTTTTGGACATGCGACTGTATTTTGTGGATCAAGAACAACCATCGAACTCAACCGAAGTCAAGGATATTCCTGAACGCTTCCAATAACTATTCTAGAAGCTGATCCTGAAAAAGGTTAGTAAGATCAAGTTGTTTCTATCAAGTTTCTTAGCACTAATTCAAGATAAATATATTATCGTAGAGGTACAAGCACTGATATAAGAAACCCTAGTAGATTTGCAACCTATAAGGAAAGTTAACCATGCCAAGAAGAAATTCAAAATGGGGCGTGAGTTAAGAATGACTACATAGATAGGAGATTATGACATGGATTACATCATTTTAGATCTGGGGTCAGACATCAAAATTATGACACGAAAGACCTAGGAGAGAATGGGAAAGTCACACTTTGACTAGTCCTGTGTCCAGTTGTGACATGCAAACAAGGCAAAGTTCCCACCAATTGGTAGGTTGAGTCAAGTCCCTGCTGATATCGATGGGATATGCACATTTGAAGACTTTGAAGTCATTAACATTGTTAATGACACAAACCCATATCATGTGATTCTGCAAATAGATTGGGCCATAGATAATTTGACCATTATAAACTTCAAGAAAAGGATTCTCTCATTGAGGATGATGAAATTAGGGTAGTGTTACGGAGAGAAAATTCCTATGGCTTGGGGTGTACCAAAATAGATAACTAGACACAAGAAATAACTCCCTTCCCAATATGCAAGAGAAACCAAACATCTAACACTAAGGGACCTGGAATCATACCTTACTATGGATGGTTGAAGTAGATCCCCATTGAGTGTTTTCCAATCTCACTTGTGCTTGAAATTTGCTCTCAACAAGAACAAATAAGAAAAGCATGATATATAATACAGTGTTAGACCTACTCTAGCATATATAATCAACAATGTATAAGCAATTAAAAATATCCATGGATTCAATATTCATTCAAATGCAATTATTTGACAAAAAAAGATATTTCTCTTAATCAAATAAGATATTAAACAAGTGACAACCTTGTTGACGTGCGTATTCGACTATGCACACAACTGGGGACATGACCCAGACCGGGATCCTTAGGGCAGGCTCCAAGATATTTGGGATAGTCATTCCCGACAGGTTTAAAGGCTCTGTCGGCCTAAGAGTCTGAAAGAATTATGACAAAAATTAATGCTACTGATTTTTAGTCAAACCTATCTTTATGATTTACAAAAGTTAATTCAGGTTATATGTTACAAGATATTAGACTATCAAATTTAATTAACTTAAATATGATGAAGTATAAATACAGAAAAATAAATACACACACAGTTAATATTTTACAAAGAAATGTTATCGACACCTTGTACAATAATTACAACGAGAATAAACTGACTGTAATTCATAGAGAGCGATCTGGTTCAAATAGGTTTTTTCAAATAATATAATTTGCAGAAAATAAACAACATATTATCCTATCCTACTTCCTCTCCTGATCAGGAGCGGCGAAACAATTAACCTGTAATCGATTTATGCAAATAAAACTACTGCATGAACAAACATGATAATATTTAAAGAAGTTTAAACATTAACATATCATACAATAGCCATTACATATTACATAAATAATGATACCGATCATTAATCACATAATATGACGTATCAGCAACATCGAAAACATTAAAATCGATAATGATATAAAAGATGTATATTCGCAAAATTCTTAAGAGAATTATCACAAACATATCTGAAGTAGAAAAGTAACTACAAGACTAACAGATATCCAAAATATATGCAAAGTATACAAACTCAAACATATATTAAAATATCACCAGTTCAAGATGTCATGGTTGCAGACAGATAGCTGTTCAAAGTCACAGGTATTTTAAACTCTAGTCTTGTTTTGCCCTTTTCCATCAAAAATTGACCCCATTCCCATAAAATTTCAATCCTTAAATACATGTTTTCAAAAATAAACATCCCTAAAAGTTTGGGATAACCTAGATCGAATCCAACTAATTATCCATTAAAAATGATGAGTGTAGCATGTCATTTTTCAACAAAAGTAAAACACCGTGAAAAGATAATGATTCGATCCATGAGAATTGAAACAAGACCTGGAAAATCTGGAAATGGATCTCTTCCGATTGATGGGGAATATTATCCAAAAATAAACAGTCCTCAAAACCTGGGCGTACACAGCAACCATATCACCTGCAGTAAATCAAGTAATAAAATTAAAACATAAACACAAATCAAAATGATAAATAATAAATAATGAATGAAATAAAATAAAATACATAGATAACTGTACAAAGATCATCAAAATTCAAAACTAAAACCCGACAGCAAATAGATCCAGCATAATCACAAATTAACCGACGCATTAAAAACTTGAATATTGACCCCACTAGAATGACTTGGCGAAGGAGCAACCCTGAACTGCATGAGTGCAATCTGAGCGTTAAGCTCACGAACCATTTCTTCTTTCTTGTCAATTTCATCCTACAATTTGAGAACCCTCCTAATCAACTTATTCTTATGATTTCTCAATCAGAGGAGCTGTTGATCATTCGCATTAACCTTCTCCTTTAACATATCATTTTCTGCCTTTATTAAATCCCGATTCACTGCCATTTCACCTACCCTATCTTCCATACTACGAATTTTATCCAACAGGTGATTAATAAACAAAGGATGAGCCATGTCTGCAACACAATACACACCAGGTGAATTCATGTGCACAGACTTTTCTTTGACCGACGAATTAATAACAGCATCCACTCACACCTCTTTGTCGAGCACAGGAATGTCCTCATCAACCATGGGAGGAGTCTCGTCGACAGGGTTTGGAACAGCTTCAGGGTGAACAACATTATCATTATCAGGTGAAGGGAAATCCACTTCCTCATCATCCAAAACCACAGTTTCCACCTGAACCTTGTCACTCACAGGGGTTTTGACAAAAGTAGCTTTCGCCATGCTCCTGGTGAATCTACCACCCAATTTAGCCTTGGGATGATTTCACCCACGATTGCCAAGTTTATCAATACTATTTTGGGGTGTAGTTGGTGACAAAGGTGAAAATCTCCTCACGCGCTTAGACCTTAACGGAGTGTCAGCACTTTCAACCGGATTTGCCATGGGAGTTTTGCAGGGTTCAGGGCTTATACGGCCAGGACTCGACAAAGGTCTGCGCAGAGAAGGGACTGAAACTGAACTAGGATCTTTGTGTTTGCTGCAGTCATCAGGATTGTCGAACATGCAGTGACAAAACGAGGAAAAACCATTTTACTCTACAAATTCATCCCACGACTGACCCAACTTCAACAATTCAGTATCGATCAACATGCGAACCAACCCATGATGGAAGAGACTGTGACTGACATGTTTAGGGCCTTTTTTAATCGCATTGGACATTTTGAACAGGCTATGTAAAAGATAGTAATGGAAAATTTAACGAAAACCCTATAAAAACAGACATAAGCCGAAGGTGGTATACATACAATGACGATAACCGGCCTTCACAGGTAAAGTAACGGTGAATCAAATCAAGCACAGGATGCCATTCTACCTTGAAATACTTACGGGCCACTCCAGTTCGAAAAGAGACTTCCTGAGGAGGGTTTTTAAGTAATTGCCGCCATTCAATTATAGTCATTTTTTGGTACTTGAACCATCTCTGACCAGTCAAGGACAAACTTGTTGCAGGTACTATTGACCTTTCATCAACCCGGAACTGAAGATCCCCAACTTCTGCTTGAAAATCGACCAGGGAGAGAGCAAAAACCCTAGTAACTTCAGGGTTTGAGTCAGAGAATTTCTTGAAGAACAGCATCCATCCTATATCCTCAACCTTTACTATGAGTTCATGGTTCGAATTTAGCAGGGTCATCTCGCAGGGTTCAACCCTTACTACAGGTTCCATCACTAGCTGTGTCCAGGTGCATAACCGCACGCAGAATAGGTACCAAAGCTCGGCGAGGGACAATACAAGAGACCGTGAGCACTTAGAATGAAGGCTCAGCAGCACCGGATAATGAACAGGATAAGCCATGCATGAACGCAGGCTATACCCCTGCGGGTTTGGCATGAACGAAGACATCAACACTCGGAGCGGTAATCGATTGATGATACAAATGACGGTCGAAGACCCTAGATGGCTGATATTACCATAATTTATCCTGACTTAAATGATGGGAGCCTCTTGGCTGTACACAAACGAGGTGTTCTAATGACAAGGAGCCACAACGGAGGATACGTACCAACACTTAAACGCGATGGACAGTTCAAGTGGCAGTGTTATGATAGCATGCTGGCTTCGCAATAGGTGAATCAGGATGGAGACTGTGACATAAATCAACCCGACGATAACCATAATACATGCAATCCCTACCATGGATTCGACCTACCTTTTAAAGGTGGCGGATAAATAATCATAATTACAAACCATTAAATCAAGAATCGACTTTGCAAATCATACCATATAATAATGATCGGCATAGATATTGGTGGTAATGTCGACCATAGTTCGAGAACTTAGGATATGTCGGGAATGGTTTGTAACACATGTGGCTTACGTACACTAGGTCTTGACCAACATCACCACGATCTAACCATTGATAACATTTGAATAACAAAATCAACAAAATCAATTCATAATGTTATGGATTAATTTCTAGATTGGGATAAAACGAAGGATATAGGAATCATTAATCTTTATCCTTAATTTCAAACCCAAAAACAAATAATAACTCATTAGTGATAATTTTGTTAAATATCCTATAGTTGCAAAGGCTGCTTTAAAAACAACGAATTTCCCCAATTCAGTAGCTGACAAAATGACATTGTTTCAGTAGCTGTAATTCCTCTTTATTTTGCATTGAGAAATTCGAACATTTCACCTAACAAAATAGGATTTTGTTAGATGAAATAATGTTTTGTAAAGGCTGTTGAGCCAGGGCACAACAGATGGCGACAAGCTGAGCGGAACAGTTATCTCTGCCTTCTAACCTGAAATCATGCACATGGAGAAATTAAATCCTTAATACAAGCCATTATACAAAGATCGCTGTTTTAACATCTCAAACAAATTCAAGTATTTCACAGTTCTAAAACTTACCAGAAAATTACAGTTTCAGCGATTTGTTTGATAGTATCAAGTCTCAAACAGAAATTAGTCCTCAAAGAGTAAGACAGTAAATGGCTCAGTTTTAAGGATAAAATCTCAATACCACAAGCATGGCCCTGCTGCCAGCAGGTGTTCATAGCCTCGACAGGGTTGCTTCTAAATCCTCAGAACGCCAGTATCCTATCTGCTAGTTATATATGTACAATCCTGGTCGGGAGAAACTGTCACCACTATTTTCTTTTAATTTTATTCCTCATGAAGGCCATGGTTCAGGCTTGGTAACTAGATAGTAACCATGTCAGTCACCATTCTGCATTACAGTAAAATGAACCGGCTCATGATGAGACCTTTCACCCCTCCGATTTTTCCGTCCAAGGGTCATTTCCCAGGCTTGGTGACCGGAGACGACAATGTTACTGGAAGCAAACCTATGATCTTAAGCAGATCAGCTCATGATGAGACTTTCTGTCCTTCAGATTTTTGCATATGTCCAAGTCCATCCTTGTCTAGAACGTAATTATTATTAATCTCAAATGAGATTATCTTAGCAGATAGGGAGGTGAATCTGATCCTCTTTACGAGAAGAGATGGCGTAAAAGATCTAAATAGATAACTTTACCAAGTACTGTCCCAATCCCATTGGGAAAATCTTTGCAGAGACCGATATACTTAATTAATTTTAACATGGTTTAGCTTTTTCTGGTAGAATCTAGAACAATGAAAACACCATTCTCTGTTCAAGAAACCAAAACCAAATGACATTTTCCAAGATAATAATGTCTTTTGTGCATAACTTACTGATGAATGGCAAAACTTAAAATGAGCCATCAGTTCAAGGTTTGATGAATTTACCAGGTTCATAACACACAAACAAGACATCAAATCAATCAAAAGGACAATGAAATAAAATGCATCAAGCAAACACACCACACAGGTATATACAGGATGATCCCTTGAGGGGGATCAGCAAAAATATCTCTTGATTAGGTGACCATTTACTGGAAGGTTTTCAATGTCACCTTCCAATGTTTGTAACCTGAAAGTACTAGGACCAAGTTTTTCTGTTATAATAAATGGCCCTAGCCATAGGCATTGGAAATTTTTGTGTTTTCCTTTATCTTCGTGTTGCTTATCCCATTTCAAGACTAAGTCACCTACTTCCAAATCCCGACTGACTGACTTCTTGAGGTCGAACCAACGCTTCACAGTCTGCTGGTGTTTCTCAAATTTTTTTCTAGCCAACTCCCTATCTTCCTCTAGTTTCTGCAAGGTGTTAATTCGATGCTCCATGGCAGAACATGGGACCTCCTGTACTGACTGGGCAAGCTGTAGGGAGGGTAAGAACAAATGAGGGGGTAAGATGGCTTCTTTACCATACACCAAGAAAAAGGGAGAATTTCCTATAGCAGCTTTGGGAGTTACCCTGTCGGCCCACAAAGCATTCGACAGAGCAGTATGCCAATTCCTATGATGGTTAGCCACCATACGTTTCAGAATCTTGATCAGATTTTTATTAGAGGATTCTGCTAACCCATTACCCTGAGGGTAATAATTAGCTGAATATTTCAACTTTATACCCCTATCCAATGCATACTCAGTTCCTTTTGCAGAGGAAAAATAAGTTGCATTGTCAAATATTAAAAATTCTGGAACACCGAATCTGGTAATAATAAAAGAATCAAGGAAAGATATCACCTGTTTCGAATTGACTACCCTCAAAGGGATGGCTTCAACCCATCTAGTGAAGTAGTCTGTGGCCATCAGAATGTATTTATGTTGTAGTGAAGAGGCTGGTGTGATTGGGACAACAATATCCAGACCCCATTGCTGAAATGGGACTTCGATGATAACCGGCTGGAGGGGTAACGCTGCCTTCTTTAGTCTACCTCCTACTCTCTGACAATCTTGGCACTTCCTGGCGAAAGAATATGAATCTTTGAACAATGTGGGCCAGTAGTACCCAGCTTTAAGTATCTTATGAGCAGTAGTTTCTCCGCTGAAGTTTCCTCCAGCTGGTCCTGCATGTTGTTGAGATAACACATCATCAGCTTCATGTCCTTCTAGACAACGAAGGAGAACCCCTTCGAAATTCTTTCTAAACAAAATATTATCAATAAGCTTATAACGTGTAGATTTTAATCTTAAAGCCCTCTTATGACGTGGGTCTAAATGTTCAGGTGCGGTCCCATGCAATAAGAAGAACTTAATATCATCATACCAAGAATCAGGAGGAGTGGAGACCGGAAAAACTTCCCTTTCAAATAAAGAAGGTTTGCTAAAGAAGTGCAGATCAGGATCAGAATTGTCCACAGACCCAACGGCTAGTTAGCAAAGTCCTTGCCCCTTGACAATCTTTAAAGGTTTTATTTCCAGGTCGTATTCCTGAAGTGCTGTGACCCAATGTGCTCTTTTTTCACCAAGATCCTTCTGTACCAAGATATTTCTAACTGCAGAATATGGTACAACGACTTTGGTGTGGGACTTCAGTAAGTAAGGCCTGAAATGTTTAACAGATTTGAAAACAGCGAAAGCTTGCTTGTCTACTTCTGGGTAATTTAATTCTGCACCGTTGAGACCAGAACTCGTAAAAGAGAAAGGAGCTTCATTATTTTCCTGGTTTTTCTGTGTCAAGACAGCAGCATAAGAAGAATCAGAAGCAAAAGTATACAAAATGAAAGGTTTGGAAAAATCTGGGCTAGTTAGAGTGGGAGCTTCAACAATCGCTTTTAAGATGTCATGAAAAGATTGCTTCTCATCAGTGTTCCATTTAAACTCGACATCCTTTCTTATCATTTTCTGAAGCGGCCGAACAATTTCTGTAAACCCAGGAATAAATCTAGAAACAAAATTTATCTTTCCAAGAAATGACTGCATGGACTTCTTTGAGTGGGGCATCGAAATCTGGGATATGGCACGGGTGCGTTCTGGGTCAATATTGATGCCTTGTTTAGAAACAACAAAACCCAGCAACTTACCTTCCGTGACTTAAAAGATAGACTTCTTAGGATTTAAAGAAATCCCATACTTCCTGCAACGCTCAAAGACTCTCCTGAGATGAGTTAAATGATCAGTCCTATTTTTTGAAAAGATGGTAACATCATCAAGATAAATAATGACAAACTTACCAATCAGACCTCTGAAGGTGATGTCCATTGCCCTCTGAAATGTTGCTCCGGCATTTATGAGACCAAATGGCATTTTTCTGTATGCATAGGTTCCCCAAGGCATCCTAAAAGTTGTTTTCAACTGGTCAGCTTTGGATACCAACACTTGGTTGTATCTTGAAAAACCATCTAGTAGTGAAAACATTTCAGATCCGGAGACCTGTTGCAAGATTTTCTCCATTGTAGGAATAGGATAATTGTCCTTATCAGAAACCTTATTCAGGTTTCAGAAGTCGACACATAACCTGATGTCACCATTTTTCTTCCTCACGGGTACAAGATTTGCTACCCACTGTGCATGCCGAACAGGGAAAATTATTCTAGCGGAAAGGAGTTTATTTAGATCCTTCTTGACAGCTGGTTCTAGGCTGGGGTGCATTTTCCTCAATTTTTGTTGAAAAGGTTTAGCCTCCGGTTTCATAGGAATGACATGTTGCATGATATTAGGGTCGAATGTTTTCAAGTCATCATACGTCCATGCAAATATGTCTTTAAACTCTTTGAAAAGCTTAATGAAGGCTGTTTTTTCCTGGGCAGTACATGTACTGCCCAGATTCACACATTGAGGGTTTTGCTCATTTCCTAGATTCACAATGTCAGATTGCATGATGGAGCTATTAGTTTTACAATTCCTTGCAGCCTTAAATTTATCCTTTAAGTCATAGAATTTCTCAAGTTTGATTACTGACCTGTGAAGAGCACTAACCTGATTGAGAGATTCTTGAATTGAACAAGGCTTATGGATTACCGCAAAATTGTGTAGATCCTCATCGTGAGTCATCTCGTCCAAAATGGCATCCTTGAAAGTATCTTTAAAAGTCAGAAAATCGATTAATTGCTAGTCGCCATTGAAGACTCTCCAATTTGCTACGTTGTTAGGTATAGAAGGTCTGAACAGCAATTCAACCGAGAAAGCATCAGTAAGGATTCCTTCAGATGGAATCAATCTTGAAGCAACATTAGCTAAAAGATCAGCTTCCTGATTTAGATAACGAGGGATGGAACTTATGTTAAATGCTTCAAATGCTAATAGTAAATTCCATACCTCAGCTTGATAATTTCTCAAGTGTCCAGCTATGCAGTGTATTGTATTATGTACCTGACGAACAATAATCTCAGAATCTCCTAAGACTACCAAGGCTTTGGCTCCCAAGTCAATCGCTTTCTTCAGCCCTTGAATGAGGGCTTCGTATTCAGCGATGTTATTGGTGCAATCGAATTTTAATCTGCAAGCAATGAAATACCTTTTCCCGCAAGGGTCAATCAGTAAGCATCCTGCACCAGCTCCTTCTTTTGACTTGGAACCGTCAAATTAAAGAGACCAACAACCGTCATTGAGATCTAAATGTGGTGTATCTGGTACTGGAATTTCAGCTGGGGCTTGTGAAAAATGGAAAATTTCAGACTGCTGATTTGAATATGGAATTTCTGAAATTTCAGCTTCCAAGTTCCCAAAAAATGAGTCAGCCATGTAGTTACCCATTATGGTATCAGTGAACAAGACTGGTTCATTTGAGTCATCAATTTCAGTGACGGTATGCTTCATATACCATTCTCGATCGATTCTGATTTTATTCGGGAAACCCTTATGAGATATCCACAGGTGCAACCAATCTGTGGCAAAATACCCATCAAGTTTTTGTGACCAATCCCTGCTAAGAAACAAACCATATGCTTCAGGGATGTCAGCAACAATAATATCGATGATAAAGTGAACTTGAGGATTCGAAGCCAACCTTATCAGCACCTGCTTCAACTTACCTATTACCTTTACATTTGAACAGTCAAGCTGTACAATACTTGTATCACACGGTTCAGGGTATTAATTCTTGCACATGATCTAGGAACTAAGATTAAATCTCA
>LPNX011223775.1:134338-162618 GCA_001517045.1 Pseudotsuga menziesii | reverse complement strand
AACTGATTGGTTGAACTGAAAGTAACCCCCAGTTAGCAATTAGGTGCATGAATGTCAACCAGATCACCCCTAGAGTGCTCCAGTTAGCCTCCTTGACTGTAGGAAAGGTTAAGTTAGCCTCCTTGACTGTAGGTAGGCGTGGGAGTGACTAGGATGATGGTAATTAATGCTCCTTGATGTCAATTAAACTTAGGATAGTGGTTTAACTAGGCCAATTTGACTGAAGAGTGTGTATGATGGTAAATGTCTCCAACACAGGGACAGCATTAAGTTTTCTACATACAGAGTAAGGCATCACATTCTTGGAGGCCCCTGAGTCTATCATACAGTTATGCACTTTACGATTAAATATTTCAAATGTAAGTAAAAAGGGTGGAGTTGAAGAATCAGACTTCTTGCCTATGGATGATGCATTAACTGAATCCTTTTTTGAGTTATCCTTATTAATGGCAGAATTATTTTGATTGGAAGGAGTCTTACCAGATTTAATTGGGCAAACTCCTTGCACCATTTTATCTCGAATCACAGGTATCTTTATGAGTTCATATAGAGAGATGTTGGCTCTGCTTTTCTTTAAGTCTTCGATCAAGTCGTATTCTAACTCAAGGGAATGTGCAGATTTACTATTTGCAGACTGATCTTTATCTTTGACAGCTGAACTATTATCTTTAACAGTTGTAGCAGGTTCAGCTGGGGGCTGGTGTTTTTTACTTCTGGTGTTGCACTGATGCTGATTTACATTGACAATAGCCACATCTTCGTCATCAGTTAATTTTGAGGTTTCCCAGAAATGACTGATGACATGGGGTGGTTTATCGTCATTGTCATCATCTTTTTTTTGGTTATCTTGAGAACTCTGTCCGGAAGACTGAGTTTCATTTTCAGTAGATGTTTCTAGATCTGAAAATATTGATTTGAGGAAGCTATTGAGTTCCTCAATGCTGTTAGCTTCAGAGGGTGGAGTTTGTTTCGCAGCTGAATTTTGAAAAGGTTTTCTGAAAAACTGTTTAGGTGGTTCTTTGTTTGTGGTATTTTCAGAAGTATCCTTTTTTAAATCTATGATTTCATTAGACAGTTTTTTAATGATTCTTTGTAAACTGTCAAGATCTAAGGCGTCTTGGCCCCTTTTGTCAGAGCTTTTTCCAGGACTGTCAGTCTTCTTCCGAGAAGAAGATGCTGAATCGTTATCTACTCTGGGATTTGCTTTTGTGGCATTCACATCCTTTTCGACATTAATTGCTTCTTCAAAGTTTTCAGCGAGGGTAATTTTGGCTTTTTTCCTGACAAACATGGATATTTTTCCCGGTAAGGCTGAAGTGTAAAATTCAACAGTAACGTCCTCAGTCAGTCTTGAGGTAGCAGGAATCCTATTTCTTAAAGTTAGAAAATGCTGGTTAAAATCTTTAACCTTTTCTTTGGGTTCCATGCGAATTCTAGACAATTCTGAGACTAAAACAGCAGGAGTCTTGTCATCTCCAAACTTGTTTGTAAATGCAGATCAAATTCATTCCAGCTAGTAATGGAACCAGCTGTAAGTGAAAAATACCACATCGATGCTTTTCCCTCAAATGTATAAGGGAAAAGCTGACAGACCACATCTTGATGTTCAACATCCAAGAGTCGAACTACCAACATAAACTTCTTGACATGATCTTCCACTGGCTCTTTCAACTCAGGGTTGAACTTAGGCAGTAATTTCTCAGGATGTTTAGGTAAAGGGTGTTGAATGCCGGGGACGGCCACTGCATCCTGAGCTAGCCATGGCATATTAGCGTTGGGATTTTGGGGATTTTCAGCTGCCATATTTCTTGGAGTTGGAGGCGGTGAAGGTGGTGTTTGTAGAACACGAGGAGGCGATCGAGGTAGCAATGGTGGTTGTCCAGTCCCTCCTGAAGCAGGTGGTCCTGAAGAAGAGGAAGGATGGTTGGTGCCTGCAAAAGATTGTTGTATGTGTGGATCAGGATGGGCACCTAAAGGCTGTTCTTGTTCTCCCAGAACAGATTCAGGGTGACGAGTACAAGGACGTGTAATCTGTGAAAGAGGTAATTCAGTGGGATGGCGCTCGGTGAGATTCAAATAAGCCCTAGTTAAAATTCTATGAGATTCGTTTAAGGCTTGCTTGTACTGGTCTATTTCTTTAGGTAAGTGAATACTGGGAGAGTTGAACTGAGAGATCAGATTTCGAACAGAGTCGCTTACTGGGGTTTCATTCACTCGTGATGAACGGTGAGAGCGTGGTTGTGCAGTAGATTGTATTTGAAGGGTGGTAGGCTGATTAACTTTGTTTATAGGATCTTTTTCATCAGCCATTGGCTTACGTTGGCCCTCCTTCTAGCACCATTGTTGATGTGCATATTCGACTATGCATGCAACTGGGGACATGACCCAGACCGGGATCCTTAGGGCAAGCTCCAAGCTGTTTGGGATAGTCGTTCCCGACAGGTTTAAAGGATCTGTCGGCCTAAGAGTCTGAAAGACTTATGACAAAAATTAATGCTACTAATTTTTAGTCAAACCTATCTTTATGATTTACAAAAGTTAATTCAGGTTATATGTTACAAGATATTAGACTATCAAATTTAATTAACTTAAATTTGATGAAGTATAAATACAGAAAAATAAATACACACAGTTAATATTTTACAAAGACATGTTATCGACACCTTGTACAATAATTACAACGAGAATAAACTGACTGTATTCATAGAGAGGGATCTAGTTTAAATAGGTTTTTTCAAATAATATAATTTGCAGAAAATAAACAACATATTATCCTATCCTACTTCCTATCGTGATCAGGAGCGGCGAAACAATTAACCTGTAATCGATTTATGCAAATAAAACTACTGCATGAACAAACATGATAATATTTAAAGAAGTTTAAACATTAACAGATCATACAATAGCCATTACATATTACATAAATAACAATACCGATCATTAATCACATAATATGACGTATCAGCAAGATCGAAAACATAAAAATCGATAATGATATAAAAGACGTATATTTGCAAAATTCTTAAGAGAATTATCACAAACATATCTGAAGTAGAAAATTAACTACAAGACTAATAGATATCCAAAATATATGCAAAGTATACAAACTCAAACATATATTAAAATATCACCAGTTCAAGATGTCATGGCTGCAGACAGATAGGTGTTCAAAGTCACAGGTATTTTAAACTCTAGTCTTGTTTTTCCCTTTTCCATAAAAAATCGACCCCATTCCCATAAACTTTCAATCCTTAAATACATGTTTTCAAAAATAAACATCCCTAAAAGTTTGGGATAACCTAGATCGAATCCAACTAATTATCCATTAAAAATGACGAGTGTAGCATGTCATTTTTCAACAAAAGTAAAATAGTGTGAAAAGATAACGATTCGATCCATGAGAATCGAAACAAGACCTAGAAAATCTGGAAATGGATCTGTTCCGATTGATGGGGAATATTATCCAAAAATAAACAGTCCTCAAAACCTGGGCGTACACAGCAACCATATCACCTGCAGTAAATCAAGTAATAAAATTAAAACATAAACACAAATCGAAATGATAAATAATAAATAATGAATGAAATAAAATAAAATACATAGATACCTGTACAAAGAGCATCAAAATTCAAAACTAAAACCCGACAGCAAATAGATCCAGCATAATCACAAATTAACCGGCGCATTAAAAACTTGAATATTGACCCCACTAGAATGACTCGGCTAAGGAGCAACCCTGAACTGCATGAGTGCAATCTGAGCGTTAAGCTCATGAACCGTTTCTTCTTTCTTGTCAATTTCATCCTGCAATTTGAGAACCCTCCTAATCAACTTATTCTTATGATTTCTCAATCGGAGGAGCTGTTGATCATTCACATTAACCTTCTCCTTTAACATATCATTTTCTGCCTTTATTAAATCCCGATTCACTGCCATTTCACCTACCCTATCTTCCATACTACGAATTTTATCCAACAGGTGATTAATAAACAAAGGATGAGCCATGTCTGCAACACAATACACACCAGGTGAATTCATGTGCATAGACTTTTCTTTGACCAACGAATTAATAACAGCATCCACTCGCACCTCTTTGTCGAGCACAGGAATGTCCTCATCAACCATGGGAGGAGTCTCGTCGATAGGGTTTGGAACAGCTTCAGGGTGAATAGCATTATCATTATCAAGCGAAGGGAAATCCACTTCCTCATCATCCAAAACCATAGTTTCCACCTGAACCTTGTCACTCACAGGGGTTTTGACAAAAGTAGCTTTCGCCATGCTCCTAATGAATCTACCACCCAATTTAGCCTTGGGCTGATTTCACCCACAATTGCCAAGTTTATCAATACTATTTTGGGGTGTAGTTGGTGACAAAGGTGAAACTCTCCTCATGTGCTCAGACCTTAACGGAGTGTCAGCGCTTTCAACCGGATTTTCCATGGGAGTTTTGTAGGGTTTAGGGATTATACGGCCAGGACTCGACAAAGGTCTGTGCAGAGAAGGGACTGAAACTGAACTAAGATCTTTGTGTTTGCTGCAGTCATCAGGATTGTCGAACATGCAGTGACAAAACGAGGAAAAACCATTTGACTCTACAAATTCATCCCACGACTGACCCAACTTCAACAATTCAGTATCAATTAACATGCGAACCAACCCATGATGGAAGAGACTATGACTGACACGTTTAGGGCCTTTTTTAATAGCATTGGACATTTTGAACAGGCTATATAAAAGATAGTAAGGCAAATTTAACGGAAACCCTATAAAAACAGACATAGGCCAAAGGTGATATACATACACTGACGATAACCGGCCTTCACAGGTTAAGTAACGGTGAATCAAATCAAGGACAGGATGCCATTCTGCCTTGAAATACTTACGGGTCACTCCAGTTCGAAAAGAGACTTCCTGAGCAGGGTTTTTAAGTAATTGCCGCCATTCAATTATAGTCATTTTCTAGTACTTGAACCATCTCTGACCAGTCAAAGACAAACCTGTTGCAGCTACTATTGACCTTTCATCAACCCGGAACCGAAGATCCCCAACTTCTGCTTGAAAATCGACCAGGGAGAGAGAAAAAACCCTAGTAACTTCAGGGTTTGAGTCAGAGAATTTCTTGAAGAACGGCATCCATCCTATATCCTCAACCTTTACTGGGAGTTTAGGGTTCGAATTTAGCAGGGTCATCTCGCAGGGTTCAACCCTTACTATAGGTGCCATCACTGGCTGTGTCCAGGTACGTAACTGCACGCAGAATAGGTACCAAAGCTCAGCGAGGGACAAAACACGAGACCATGAGCACTTAGAATGAAGGCTTAGCAGCACCAGATAATGAACAGGATAATCCATGCATGAATGCAGGCTATACCCCTGTGGGTTTGGCATGAACGAAGACATCAACACTCGGAGCGGTAATCAATTGATGATACAAATGACGGTAGAAGACCCTAGATGGCTGATATTACCATGATTTATCCTGACTTAAATGATGGGAGCCTCTTGGCTGTACGCAGACCAGGTGTTCTAATGACAAGGAGCCACAACAGAGGATACGTACCAACACTTAAACGCGATGGACAGTTCAAGTGGCAGTGTTATGATAGCATGCTGGCTTCGCAATAGGTGAATCAGGATGGAGGCTGTGACATAAATCAACCTGACGATAACCATAATACATGCAATCCCTACCATGGATTCGACCTACCTTTTAAAGGTGGCGGATAAATAATCATAATTACAAACCATTAAATCAAGAATCAACTTTGCAAATCATACCATATAATAATGATCGGCATAGATATTGGTGGTAATGTCGACCATAGTTCGAGAACTTAGGATATGTCGGGAATGGTTTGTAACACATGTGGCTTACGTACACTAGGTCTTGACCAACATCACCACGAGCTAACCATTGATAACATTTGAATAACAAAATCAACAAAATCAATTCATAATGTTATGGATTAATTTCTAGATTAGGATAAAACGAAGGATATAGGAATCATTAATCTTTATCCTTAATTTCAAACCCAAAAACAAATAATAACTCATTAGTGATGATTTTTTTAAATATCCTATAGTTGCAAAGGCTGCTTTAAAAACAACGAATTTCCCCAATTCAGTAGCTGACAAAATGGCATTGTTTCAGTAGCTGTAATTCCTCTTTATTTTGCATTGAGAAATTCGAACATTTCACCTAACAAAATAGGATTTTGTTAGATGAAATAATGTTTTGTAAAGGTTGTTGAGCTAGGGCACAACAAACCTCTATTGGCACATATGTGAACTAAAGAAACTTAGTCCTCCACCTAGGCCTCCATGACCTCAATCCTCCATATATTGATAGAAATATCACAAGCAAAAGTAGGCTTGGGAAGAACACAAAGTGCTCCAAAGGGAAAAAGGGATGCAGATTCATGTATATGAAAACTGTGGCAACAATGGACTATAGTTTCATTTCTCTTCAATTCCTCCTCTTCAATATATCTAAGGCTTTCCTTATATAGCACTCCAAAGGGGTAATGGATGGTCAAATCTGAGAGATCTAAAGGCATATGGAAAGCCAAGAATCAAGTGGTTCAGACACGTATGAAGGAAAACTCCAAAAATATTTGGATTGATGCACACATCCCGATGTACGCGGGTTTGAGGTCAAAAGTCACATGTACACGTGAGTATGGGATTAAAAGTCATGTACAAGAATAAACAGGTGTTTTTAGGGATGAAATTGGAAACATCAAAGTATAATATCAGTCCATGGGGTCTAAAGAGTCTGTGGAGGGATAGGGAAGGCCATAAATATGTGATCAACCATGTGTGGTAAAATCAGCTATAACAGATTCCACCTAATGTGTGAGGTCAAAGGGGTAACATGATGGCAGAAATACATTTTAAAACCCATCCCAGAAATGGAGTGATGAAGAACCAGGTGGAAGAACCAACCATCCATTAGTACAATACAATAATCAATCTCTGCATATGACTGCAAATACATAGAGTCGTCCTGGATACATAAGAGTACAATGGCCATAAATAGGCATGATATACAAAATGTGACATGCGTGTTCACCACCACATACAATATATAATAGATCAGAATCTCCATGATGAAGATATACAATGGATCAAGATATCCATAGAAGCTGAAGATACATAATCGATCAAGATCTCCATAATGGATGAAGATATCTGACATACACTAGAATCAAATCACGAGAGATGAAATCTCATGAATAATGGAACGATCAAGGCGGTAGCATATGTGGAATTCCATCAAGTTGGAAAGTCTTCTACACAAACTGCTACAAGCCCATATCCTACTATGTGAATAGAGGTGTCGAGGTTGAACAAAGTAGTCCATTGTCTGATTATCGGTCATTGATGTATACTGTTAACAGACATGATATCACCCATCGATAATGAAAATGGGAATCAAGGTACTAGAGTGCAATTTAACAAGTGTGAATAGATGTGTTGAGTTTGAATACTTGAAAGAATCCATCGATTAGGGGACATTGATGTATTCCCAAAACTTTTGATGGAGAGAGAACCTACCACTGATGACTGTACATCTCAAGGAACTCAAATGACTCTAGAATCCTATCCTAGAATAAAAGATATGAAGTTGATGGGATGGAATCCGCTGGATGGAGGGCATTAAGGAATCCCCCATCAACCAACACAAGGTACTTAGAAACACTATATAAAGTGGAAGAACTCTAATAAGATGTGCATGAGCCAGTAACAGTACCGGGAATGGCTGACGTACAAAGTCAAGACAACTGAGGAATTGCTGACTCAAGATTCAACTTCCTTCGAACAAGAGAATATAGGAAAATTATGAATGAAGGTAGGAAACATGGAATCGATATGGAGACTAGGACATCTCTGTGACATAGGAGGCATCAATAGAGGCTCCATAGGGACTGGAAGCTTAACCAATTGGTGGAGATAAACTGAGAGTAACGAGTATAGCTCCTAAATTCAAATTAATAACCCAACCAATGGATGCGATATACAGTGCACTATTCGAACACGACACAACTCGACTAGTACCAAAGATAACATCTTTTCTTGTCCATCTTTTTCATTTTTTTATTTTTTGGGGATTTTTTAGATATTTTGAAAATCTTGAAAAAGAATAAAAGTTCTTTATAGTTACAAATCTAGGAGAAGATGAGTGTCAGGGGATAAGAAAACTAGTTCCAAGAAACAGAACATACCTATGGTCAATGCAAGGAAACATGTGTAGGATAACGACACTCAAGGGAAGGCCCCCTCTCGATAAAAATTGGGGAATAAAGCTACAAAATATATGTAAAAAGGATCTACTTGTATAGACATGAGACAAGCTCGGGATATATGGATGATAATAAAAGTCAGCAAAGCTAGCATAAGGCTCAATAAGGAAAGAAAAAATCATGATAATGCAATTACAACTTGACATATACAAGGGAGTCCCAGGGGAATGGCTAGCATAAAGTTCAAGAGGAGTATGAAGCTATTGCTCAAAGTCATGGTAGTACTATTTTTGGGTACACAGGGTACTCCCAAAAGACTGAACACTGTTGGTATTCTATTATTAGCTGTCTAATACATCGCTTTCTAGCATAACACTTATAAAACCATATGATATATTAGTTTTATTAATGTTTATTTGTATGGTTATGTTTCTATGGAGAACCATGTGGGCAAATGCTTGGTGAGTGATATTTTTTGGTTATTTTATATCATTTTAGGCATAAATTGGTTTTTAAATCTCCACATCTATATATCCGGTAAATTGATGGCTTGTTATTTCTTTTGTGCAGGGTTTTCAGCGCTCTAGGATAGATTCACGATGGCTGCACCAGCATATTTGGGGGCTTCGATCCACATTTTGGGTGTCTCTTGAGCTTTCATCGCCTTCCAGATGCTTCTGCAGATTTTTCAGGTGTTTTTTTATGGGATGCTCTGTGTCTAAGGAGTTGTTACCCTCCATTTTTAGCAGTGTATGGATTTCAAGCAGTCTGGCAATGTCATTCCATCCTTGATCAGGAACCCGATTTCAGGCTCCATTTTTGAACAATCGGTTGAGAATTGCTCAAAACGGTTCGAAACCCATTTCACAAATAGCCCCATTTACCCCTAACCTCGGGAAGTTTTTAGAATTTCTCAATGAATGTGGAGAAATCCTTTCCAGAACAGACATGGTTTGGCCAGATTTGGTGTTGGCCGTTTTCTAGGTGGTTAATCAAATCTCTGCATTTTGGGATGGATCCTGTCCATCTGTTCATGTATAAATAAAGAATTAAGAAGAGGATGCTCAGGGAGGATTGTAACACTTTATTTCATCAATAAAATCGGAATTTATCTCCTTTAAGGTTTTTGATTTAGAGCTGGAAGGCATTGAGGGAGGGCCCCCTTCAGCACCAACCATTGATATTTCTCATTGTGTGTGTTTTGCAATAGCAGGTTAATGTTTCTTTTCCTTTGATAGTGTTCTATAGAATGTTGATGGTTTTATTCATATGCATGTCTACAGATTCTTAGTCATTTGCAATTTCTTTAGCTTGCTGAATAAATTCAGGAACAGTTTGTATTTAACGCCCTTTCTGGTTTTTAGCGTGGACTGTGTATTAATGGCCAGGATTATTGTTTAGGGTTATTGTATTTATAAATTGTGTAATGGTTTGATTCAAGTTTTTATTTATGAAAGATTACAAGTAGACTGAGCTTTCACATTGTTTTTATTGCCAGCATATAGCGATATAGTGATAGCTACAGGATTAGTGTAGACTCTTTTTATTCACAGGACTGTAGAATAAATGAAGGAGTGGTGTGTATTTAAATATTTTCTCTAATTTCCAGTGTGAATTGTGGTATTAGCAAGTTGAATAATCAACTCGACTCTATCTGTTGAAGAATCCTTCTTACTGCAGCGTGAGAATAATTGATGAACAGTTCCATTCTTTTACTTTCGAGCCTGCAGAGTTGTAGGATATTTTGTTGGAGTTGAACAGCATTCATAATATTTTTGTAGAGGGTTTGAAGACCATAGTTTACAGAGCGTATAGGGCTGTGTTAAATAATCTTTTAAACAAGTGATTAAATAGGAAGAAATCATGCTGTTTGAGTTTGGAGAGGAACCCTAGTTTATAATATTGCTTTCTTGAAGCAACATCAGCTCCTCAGTGTGCATATGCAAACCAGAACCAGTGAATATTTCTCACACAGCCCTAATACTAATTAATGAGTATTGTTTGAATGGCCTTGGTATTTTCCTGTGTGCATTAGTGTGCATAAAATAAAACAGAGTATATTTAAATAAACCAACCAAGCTTCATTGTAATAGGCTGTGTGTTGACCATTCAAAGTCAAGAGGTCACAGGTTTTACTCTGGCAATAATTCTAGAAGTATTAGTGTGGAGTGAAGCATTAGATCTTGTAGGATTAATAGTGGAGTTTTCAGGTTAATTGATATCGATTGAGCATATGCGTTTGACAGGTAGATTCTTCCTTTGCCAGGCTGATTGTTTTGAAAGTAAACCTTAGTCACTTTAGCATAAGATTGTTGTAGTTCAAGGTTTGTTTAATCCCTTAGCAGGTTGTTCTACTGTAGTTTAATATTGTTGTGAAGTATTGTTGTAGTTAGTGTTTCTTTAAAGGATCAGGTTTGCTTCAAAAATTACTATAGCTACCTTTTTGCTATAAGTTGTTGTAGAGAAATTGATTTCTGTTTCTGAATAACAGACCTAGGAGTTCTTAGCATAACCATAGTTTCATCCATTTCATTGCTTTGTTTGAAGTAGACTAGCATTCTTGTAAGCACGAGCATTAAAACTGCCTTGCCTGCACATATAGTGTAGCAGCTCAAAGTTTACGATTCTCCGGTTGATAATTAAATAGAGGTGAATTAAGCAACATTAATTTTGACCAACATTTTTGGCGACGTTGCCGGGGAGTTGCTTCAAGGTAAGCCGGTATTTTGCTCATTTTTGAATTTGTTCAGGTAGATAGGATCCTTTTACATTACACAACAAGGTGGAGGGGAAACGTTAAGACGCAAAGACGACCTCCCTATGGGATTCCCATGGGGTAACAGCCTGCCGCATCCACTTTAGTGGGTTGCCCCAAACCCTTGTTGTTTCCTTCCTGCAAGTGTGTTTGTTTTTTTTTGTTTGATTTATTTTGCTACAAAAGTGTGTTTACTTTTCCTGTAAGGCGTGTTTACTTTCTGGCAATTTAATTTCATGCAAGTGTGTTTTTCTTTTTGCAAGTTTGGGTGTGTTTACTTTCTGCAATCTAATTTCAAGAGTGTTTCATTTTATGCAAGAGCAGCATGTAGTCTTGATTAGAATCATTTAAAACACCTCTGAATCAAATAAAAATAAAAACTCGGGTGCTGTAAGAGACCCAGACATCGATCCTTGTGCGAAACATGAACAAAACAACTGACAGAAATGGATGCAGAAGTAACCATCAATTTGGGAAAACTTTCTCAAATCCTAGCTGCAGTTGGGAGTTCTTCTTATCAGGTAGAACACATACTGACAGCAGTTAAGAGTTTATCTACCTCTCCTGACACAACAAATGAACCAAAGCCCCAAGAGCCACAAAAAGACATTCCTTTCCAAATTGCAGAGGAAATTGACAACTTGGGTGTTGCATTGGATGGAAAGCAGCTGAAAATTGAGGAGGTATCAGCAAATCCTCTATGTACTTCCGAAATCAATCAATTAGAAGAAGGGGATCTACCTGATATGATGAAGGAAGGTGAGTACCAGGACTACTTCGAAAGTTGGTTCCAAGAGGCAACCAGACTACAACACCATTTCCTCCTTCAACACCTTTTGTTGCAGAAGCAAGTAAGTCAGTTGATTCTCCTTATCCAGGTAATCATTGCAACAAATTTTTCATATGTGGATAAAGGTATATTTTTAATTTTACTTCGCACTTGGTTACATTGGAAGAATTCCTATACTTGAATAGAAACGTTTTCTTTCTTCTTAAGTAGAATAGGAAAATATGTATATAAATAAAAAGAGTTGCATGTTTAGTTAGAAATTAATGCAACTTTGTTGTTTTCTTTCTTTTCAATAAAATGATAAGATCTTTAAACAGACTTTAGACCTTCTCTCCAGTCCATACTTTCAGAAAATTTATTATAACAGCAGTCCATAGTAGGGAAAAATGCTAGAAGGTAATATGAAATTGTGACTGTTCTGTAAATATAAGACCACTTGGTGATGGACAGGTTACATTGGTTAAAGGTATATCACAAACATTTTTTTTAAGCAAGAGTTCCTTCATAATGTGAGTTAGCAATTGGAACCAGAGCTGGTAGGAGGTGAAAGAATGACTTCTTCATCTCCCACTTCTTCATAATAACATTCAATAAAATTGTTTTGTATATATGTACAGAAATTTGTTTTATTAGAGTTCTTTTTGAAGGGTGCAGATATTCTTTTCAGGCTTAGGATGTTTTGAACACAACAGGGAAGTCTTTTGTTATTATTTCTATTTTTCAGCCATGATTGTTTTTTGGCAAGAGACTGTATAATTGGGTAATTTCTGGGCTGCACTAGTAATCAGAATGTCTGTATCAGGTAAATGTATGTGTGCTGTCATATTTTTCAGAACTATTCTGGCTATTCATATGAGTACTTAACCATAATGCATTGTCTACATTAGTGCTTTAAGCTTCCCAAATGTTTCCTACTTGTGAACTTATGGGTTGCTAGGACCATTTGACCTGGTTTCACACTAGATGGAGTGAGGGAATTGTTTTTAGTGGCAGCTATAGGCATTGATTATTTTTTTAAGACAGGCAACATTTTTGGAAAAGGTATCCAGGGCTAGGCAGTTTGGGGGTTATTATCTATTGGCTGATATAATACTTAATACATATATATACATTGTTGTATAGCCACTTTGTGATTTTCACTTTTTACAGTTGCAAAGGTTAGTTGTTCATCTGGGCAAATTTTTTTACAGGCATGTACAAAGAATACTCTTCCAATTCTGGTACCATCCCACTCCTAGATGGTTTTCAGAGCTGCTCCCCCACTCATCTATGCTTGAGCAAATCATAAACTTTATCTTTAAGGTGAAATTGGGACAAGGGCCTCTGAAAGAAAAGGGGTGTAAGAGGTTAACCCGCCGGGATACTGAACAGGTCCGCTGGCAGCGGGTACCGACCTGTGGTATAAACAGGCAAACCCATCAGGGTGCTGAACAGGCCTGTTGGCAATGGGGCATCTGCCTGGGGAAGAAGCTTCTTAGATGTTACAGTTACCCCACCAGAGTATTGAACGGGCTTGCTGGCAGTGGGTTCTGACTCTAATGTCTCCTTTCACAGCCTCATCTATACTTGTCCATATGAACGATGTACCTACGTAAAGGTAAAAGAGAGGTCATAAGGGTGGTTAAATGAAATTTAATAAACTCCTTGAAAAAGTTAACTGATAGCCAATTGATAATCATCTCCAGCTGTTTCGCATTTTGGGTTACCTGATTCTTGTAAAAAAGGTTTATGCCTGATATTTTCTAAGTCTTGAATATAGTTGAAGATTTCAGTACAGTTTTTGTCACTACTCAAGCTATCCTGTGTGAAGCTGGGTCAAAGAGGACCACCATCCCATTAGTTTCTGTTAGCATTCCTTTTGTCCTGTGGCTTATGTCTTGGTGGAAATAGTTTTGTATGAATGGCAAGAATAAAGTTTGCATTTATGAGTGTTTGAGCATTGTAATTACATAGGAGTAAGGGTGCTTGATTGAGGTTTGCATTCTGATTGTTTGTTTTGTATTGTTAATAAAAATCGATTTCATGACCTAGTTTGGTTTCTTGTGTGATTATGAGCAGCAGTAAGTTGAAAATGAGGTAATTAAACTATAAACTGTTCTGGTTTAAAACTATAAACTGTTTTGGTTAAACAAATTTCAATTCAGTTTATTTGTTTATTAACTCATTTAAATATTGCATATTGGGAAAGTTAATGGTTTAACATTATTGTGTGAGAGCCTTTACTTGAATAGCACAGCTGCTGCTCAAGATGCTGCTAACTTTTGTTTACTTTTATCAATATGAAAACACTGTTGTGTTTACATTGGCTGAAGTATTGGATCGAATGCTGGATGAGGTACCGGAATATAAAATTTTTGCAAATTGATATGGCAAAGGTAAAAATGCTAGTAAAGGTAATGCACATGGCATGATTTGGTAAGTTTTAATTGCTATGTATTGAGGTTTATGGTTATAATTAAATGTTTTTTTTTTTTGCCATTACTAAAATTTAATGAGCTGTGAACTATCATGATAACTTTGGCACTCATTTAATTGATATATCACAGTTTTTCTTTTATGTTGTTAATCTGGACAATATTTCATCCTTTATTATTGATTGGCAGCCTGTAATAAAAATCATAACCTTGTTTTAATGCAATTGGGGTTTTTAAGTGTGATGCGGTTAGCTGTTCCAGTTCAGTTAATTTATGAAGACTCCTTGATAGTTATTTCATGGCTCAATTGACTGTTGGCATTTGATGTTCTTTTCTGATGCCTTGGTGCAAAGATATAATATATTTGATTCACATGGCTCCTCAGGTGATCTTCAACCACGTTTTCCGGGAGCATAATTCTCTAGTAGCTGGACTTTCCAAGAAGGCCCTGAATTTGGATTTGGGCCATGGTTACTTCTTTGAGTTTTTGGATGGCAAGGCCATTAATGAGGGCTACTTTGTTCTATTTTAGATGCTGAGTTTCTCAGCTTTGTGCCATCAGCTTTATGTATTTTTCTCATGATTTGTTTTGGATTAAGTCCTTCTGCTTGCAAGTTTTTCTCCTGGAACACTTGATTGTTGATCACCACCGATGTTCATCAGCATATCTGACCTGTTACATGCGGGAATGATGAGTAAAGTCTGCAAAATCAGACTTTAGTTCTATCTGACTTTCCTTTGAGTTCCAAATCTGGTTGTATGAGACTTTCTTGCAGAGGGACCTGCAAGATCTTTGGGTTGGGGGAGATGTTGGTCTTCTATTATTAGCTGTCTAATACATCGCTTTCTAGCATAACACTTATAAAACCATATGATATATTAGTTTTATTAATGTTTATTTGTATGGTTATGTTTCTATGGAGAACCACGTGGGCAAATGCTTGGTGAGTGATATTTTTTGGTTATTTTATATCGTTTTAGGCATAAATTGGTTTTTAAATCTCCACATCTATATATCTGGTAAATTGATGGCTTGTTATTTCTTTTGTGCAGGGTTTTCAGCACTCTAGGATAGATTCACGATGGCTGCACCAGCATATTTGGGGGCTTCGATCCACATTTTGGGTGTCTCTTGAGCTTTCATCGCCTTCCAAATTCCTCTGCAGATTTTTCAGGTGTTTTTTTACGGGATGCTCTGTGTCTAAGGAGCTGTTACCCTCCATTTTTAGCAGTGTATGGATTTCAAGCAGTCTGGCAATGTCATTCCGTCCTTGATCAGGAACCCGATTTCAGGCTCCATTTCTGAACAATCGGTTGAGAATTGCTCAAAACGGTTCGAAACCCATTTCACAAATAGCCCCATTTACCCCTAATTGTGGGCAGTTTTTAGAATTTCTCAATGAATGTGAAGAAATCCTTCTAGAACAGACATGGTTTTGCCAGATTTGGTGTTGGCCGTTTTCTAGGTGGTTAATCAAATCTCTGCATTTTGGGATGGATCCTGTCCATCTGTTCATGTATAAATAAAGCATTAAGAAGAGGATGCTCAGGGAGGATTGTAACACTTTATTTCATCAATAAAATCGGCATTTATCTCCTTTAAGGTTTTTGATTTAGAGCTGGAAGGCGTTGAGGGAGGGCCCCCTTCAGCACCAACCATTGATATTTCGCATTGTGTGTGTTTTGCAATAGCAGGTTAATGTTTCTTCTCCTTTGATAGTGTTCTATAGAATGTTGATGGTTTTATTCATATGCATGTCTGCAGATTCTTAGTCATTTGCAATTGCTTTAGCTTGCTGAATAAATTCAGGAACAGTTTGTATTTAACGCCCTTTCTGGTTTTTAGCGTGGACTGTGTATTAATGGCCAGGATTATTGTTTAGGGTTATTGTATTTATAAATCGTGTGATGGTTTGATTCAAGTTTTGCTTTATGAAAGATTACAAGTAGACTGAGCTTTCACATTGTTTTTATTGCCAGCATATAGCGATATAGTGATAGCTACAGGATTAGTGTAGACTCTTTCTATTCACAGGACTGTAGAATAAATGAAGGAGTGGTGTGTATTTAAATATTTTCTCTGATTTCCAATGTGAATTGTGGTATTAGAAAGTTGAATAATCAACTCGACTCTATCTGTTGAAGAATCCTTCTTACTGCAGCGTGAGAATAATTGATGAACAATTCCATTCTTTTACTTTCGAGCCTGTAGAGTTGTAGGATATTTTGTTGGAGTTGAACAGCATTCATAATATTTTTTTAGAGGGTTTGAAGACCATAGTTTACAGAGCGTATAGGGCTGTGTTAAATAATCTTTTAAACAAGTGATTAAATAGGAAGAAATCATGCTGTTTGAGTTTGGATAGGAACCCTAGTTTATAATATTGCTTTCTTGAAGCAACATCAGCTCCTCAGTGTGCATATGCAAACCAGAACCAGTGAATATTTCTCAGACAGCCCTAATACTGATTAATGAGTATTGTTTGAATGGCCTTGGTATTTTCCTGTATGCATTAGTGTGCATAAAATAAAACAGAGTATATTTAAATAAACCAGCCAAGCTTCATTGTAATAGGCTGTGTGTTGACCATTCAAAGTCAAGAGGTCACAGGTTTTACTCTGGCAATAATTCTAGAAGTATTAGTGTGGAGTGAAGCATTAGATCTTGTAGGATTAATAGTGGAGTTTTCAGGTTAATTGAGATCGATTGAGCATATGCGTTTGACAGGTAGATTCTTCCTTTGCCAGGCTGATTGTTTTGAAAGTAAACCTTAGTCACTTTACCATAAGATTGTTGTAGTTCAAGGTTTGTTTAATCCCTTAGTGGGTTGTTCTACTGTAGTTTAATATTGTTGTGAAGTATTGCGGTAGTTAGTGTTTCTTTAGAGGATCAGGTTTGCTTCAAAAATTACTATAGCTACCTTTTTGCTATAAGTTGTTGTAGACAAATTGATTTCTGTTTCTGTATAACAGACCTAGGAGTTCTTAGCATAACCATAGTTTCGTCCATTTCATTTCTTTGTTTGAAGTAGACTAGCATTCTTGTAAGCACGAGCATTAAAACTGCCTTGCCTGCACATATAGTGTAGCAGCTCAAAGTTTACGATTCTCCGGTTGATAATTAAATAGAGGTGAATTAAGTAACATTAATTTTGACCAACAAACACCTTCAGCAACCGCTTCACACAAATAGATCACAGATCAACACATCGATGTTTGTCATGTGGTTAAAACCCTCGAGAGGGAAACAGTCCACGGCCCCAGCCAAATAGCTACTTGGAGTAATTTATTGTGCAAAAGAGAGAAAGTTACATGAGCATCTCATAATTGATCAACTAGTCAAGGACCCTCTATGCTCTTTAAATAGATATCATAGACCAATCAGGTGTTAAGCCACAGATCAATGGTAGGTCTGATCTAAGAGAAGTTGAACCGTCAGATCACTCTATGTCTAGAACATATTGTGACCGTTGGAATAGAATATTTACAAATGCATACTAATGCATACTAAAGAAACACACTTTTACCTAACGGATATATTACACAAGTTGATCTTAACTAACTCCTAAGTGTCTAAATATCCTAACATCCCCTCTTAAGAACAACTTGGGATAGGATTGAAGTATTTACAAAAGTGAATCTATTAGGAGAAGGAAGGAGGCATTAGAGCCTATCCCCCCTTAAGGACACATTCCTAAACTCGTAACATAGACCGAAGTTTAGGAAACTTCACTTCTGTAAGAGACTTGGTGAAGATGTCTCCAAATTGATCATCTATAGGGCAATAGAGAACTTCAATAACACTATCATGAACAAGATTTCTGATGAAGTGCATGTGTAGCTCAATGTGTTTGCTGCGCTGATGTAGAACTGGATCTTTGGGAAGCTTGATGGAACTTTGATTGTCACACCAAAGTGGAGTAGGTTGTTGCTGCTTGAACCCAAACTCTGAAAGGATCTTTCAAAGCCATAAAGCTTCTTGATTGGCATTAACTGTGGCTCGATATTCTACTTCTGCTGAAGAAAGAGCAAGAGATTGTTGTTTCTTACAAGCCCAAGCGACAGGTCCAGATCCCAGACTGAAAACATAACCTGCAGTAGACTTTCGATCATCAGGATTGCCAGCCCAATATGAATCAGTGAAACCAACCAACAAAGGTTCCCCCCCTGTACTATAATGAATCCCAAATTGAACTATACCTCGGATATATCAAAGTATTCTTTTTGCTGCTTTCTAGTGACTTTCATGAGGAGTTTGCATATAACGGGAAACATGACCAACGACAAAGGAAAGGTAAGGATGGTAATGAGTCAAGTATAAAAGACTACCAACAAGCTGATGATATAAGGTGGCATCTACTTTAGGGGAAGTACAAGTGACAGAAAGTTTGACTCCAGACTTGAAGGGAGAAGGGGTTGGTTTACAATCTTCCTTGTGGAAGCGATGAAGAAGGTCACAAGCATACTTAGACTGGGAAAGAAAGATTCCTTCTTTATTTTGCAAGACTTAGAGACCAAGAAAATAATGCAAATGTCCTAAGTCTGACATTTCAAAATTTTGCTTAAGACTAGATTTCACATGGGTTATAAGTTTAGGGTCACTACCAGTAAGAATAAGATCATCAACATAAAGAACAAGTATGATGAGATGGTTTCCTACTTTCTTGGTATAGACATTGGGGTTAGAATGGCATATAGAAAAACTAGTGTCAATGAGAAAGCTATCCATTTTGGCATACCAAGCTCTAGGATCTTGCTTAAGGCCATATAAGGATTCCTTAAGGAGACAAACAAGGCTAGAGTTATTCTGAACATATCTAGGAGGTTTTTCCATGTAAATTTCCTCATGTAAATCACCATGTAAGAAGGAAGACTTGACATCCATTTGATGGACTTCCCAGTTATGTAAGGCTGCAAGGGAAAGAATAACGTAGATGGAGTTCATTTTTGCTACAGGGGCAAAGGTTTCATTGTAGTCAATCCCTTCAACTTGGGAAAAACCTTTGGAAACTAACCTTGCCTTAAGTCTTTCAACACTTCCATCTGATGCATACATAATTCTGTAGACCCATTTACATCTGACAAGTTTTCTTCCTTTTGGAAGAGGAACAAGATACCAAGTATCATTCACCATTAAGGAACGATATTCTTCATCCATAGCTGCATCCCAATCTAGATTTCTTGAAGCTTCTGCAAAAGTTTTTGGATCATGATTCTCAGAAACTTGAGCCAAAATATAAGAGGCTCGCTGAAACTGAGAACATGTTCGATGTTGATCTCTAGAATCACCGACAAGATCACCAGCTACTTCACATGTTGAATGGACCCATCAATGAAGTATTGGTGCCGGTGCAATTAGAGGAACATGAGCAGGCGGAGGTGGATTTTCATCCTCACTGTCATCATCAGAAATTGAAGTTGGAAACCTGTCAAGGAAGTTGGAAGAAGAAGAAGAAGGCACAATCACCGAATCAGGCTCGCAGGCCAAAGATGGCACACCCACCAAGTTAGGCTTGTAGGCCAAGATATTTTCATCAAATTTAACCTTTTACATCTTCAGAATATCCAACAAATATGCACTTTTCACTTTTAGGCTGTAATGATTTCTATTTTTCATCCGGAATGTGAGCCCATGCTTCACAACCAAACACATGAAAGTGACTTACATCTGGTTTAATTTTACTCCATGCTTATTCCAATGTTATACCTTGTAAAACTTTAGTGGGTGTGCGATTAACTATGTAATTTGCACAATTTATGGCCTCAGCCCAATATTGAAGACTTATTCCCTTAGATTGGATGATACAATTAGCCATTTCTTTTATAGTGTGGTTCTTCCATTCAAATACACCATTTTGTTGAGGTGTATATGGAACAATGTGCTGTTGTTGGATTCCTTGTTCACTGTAGAAAGTAGTGAACTTTTTGTTAACATATTCTCATCCATTGTCAAATATTAACTTAATAATTTTATGACCAGGTTGTTTTTCAACAAGGGCCTTGTAGGCCAAGAACTTGTTAAATACTTCACTCTTAAGTTTTAGGATGTAAACCCAAGTGCGTCTAGAGTAGTCATCAATGAAAGTTAATAAATATTTGAAACCAGAAAAGGAAGCAGATGGAAGAGGACCACACAAGTCACTATGCACAAGCTCCAAAGGAACCGAGGCTTGACAAGAGGCACGTTTGTCAAAACTGTCCCGATGATGTTTTTCAAGTACACAACCAAAACAAACACCATCCTTGCAAGATATCATTGGAAGACCAGTCACCATATTGTATTTACATAGTTGTTGCAATGAGCGATAATTTAAGTGACCAAATTGCTCATGCAAAATTTTGCTCAAGTTATCACTATGAGCAACAAAAATTGAAGGAAAAGGTGATGACCCAAAGTTGTTAAATTTGTACAACCTGGTAATATCATCAACAATTGTTGGAGATATTTACCTTCATACTCACTCCTTCGGTCAAATTGGCCTAGTTAAACCACTATCCTAAGTTTAATTGACATCAGTTGAGCATTAATTACCATCATCCCAGTCACTCCCACACCTACCTACAATCAAGGAGGCTAACTAGAGCACTTCAGGGGTGATCTGTGTGACATTCATGCACCTAATTGCTAACTGGTGGTTACTTTCAGTTCAACCAATCAGTTACAGTTAGTTAAGGCACCTCCATTCATTAAATATATTATTTAATGATTATTTATTATTATTTTAATGAACTGGAGTGAACAAGGCGCCTTCACCAAATTCTGATGGTCAGTTCAACTTCGGTTAACCTCATCAGGGTTTATTGGAGTCATGCAGTACTAGCACTTGATGATTGGATTGCTATGACATGTGTTTGATCATTAGAGGAATTTTGGGGTCTAAAATGGGCCTCCTAAGGAAAATAATAAAATAATAGTTAAAATAATAAAATAATATTGATTAATTTTGGAGGAAGAAAGAAAAAAACTACTTTTTGTGTTCGTATTTTTGACATATCTCATTGTGTTTTTACTCAAATTTCGACTGGGAGAGCTCGTTGGATGAGGAATTTGAGTCTGCATCCAATGAGTATCCACACTGCATACTTTTGATGGACCCCGCTACCCCAAAAACAAGAAATACCTGAAAAAACGTGATGATGATGTCATCATCATCACATTTTTTCAGGTATTTCTTGTTTTTGGGGTAGCGGGGTCCATCAAAAGTATGTAGTGTGGGTACTCATTGGATCTAGAATCAAATACCGCATCCAACGAGCTCTCCCAATCGAAATTTGAGTAAAAACACAATGAGATATGTCGAAAATACGAACAAAAAAGTAGTTTTTTTTAATGACAAATATGTCAATTCAACCATTATGGTTGACTTATTTTATTGAAATTCTATTGGTTCTTGAATTCCAACTCACAAAAACTTATTTTGGCACGTTTTCTTATAAGGCCCATTTTAGACCCCAAATTTCCTCTAATGCTCCTTCAGTTGAGATTCAGTCATTTATTGCACTCCAACTTCAGTTAGGGTTTGGTGAGTCAATTAGGGTTTTGGTCAAGTGGTTAACTGAGTGAGATTGCATGGCAAAGAGTCAGTTAAGCTAGACTCACTCACTGAATTCGAATTGTCCCTTAGGTATTTGAATTCTTCATGGAGTTAAGCTATTGATATGCATGGAAATTGTAATCCTTTATTGTTTATATAATATACATAGAGGAAACCTATTTTGCATTCCAGTTATTTCCAATTCATGAGTATTTGTTAATAATTCTTTGATGATTTTGATTCCTAGTTCCTAGATCATGTGCAAGAATTAATATGGTATCATAGCTTACGATGGGATGAAGATCAATTTCTCAAGAACAAGATTTTTGACAGATTTCTCCATGAAATGTGAGAAATAACTCAAATTCGACCTTATTTTGCCTCTTATGTTTTGATTTTCAGCTTTCTACAGGTAAAGCATTCGCTACAAGCAAATCCAGATGGCCTCCTTAGTACCTCTGTTGACTCCATACAATTTTCACACATGCAAACTCAAAATGGAGCATCAGCTAAAATGCAAAGGACTCCAGAGAGTCACCATGGACACTGAACCTGAGCCTGGATCCACCATATAAAAATCAAGATTCTTGAACAAGAAGGATGAAGCCTTCGATTTCTTATGCCTCTCTATTTCCGATGACCTTCTCTTCCATCTTACGGATCTGAAGACACCGATAGAAATATGGGACAAATTGGAATCTCTGTATGGAAAGCATGATGACATGAGAGTTTATCAACTCAAAAATGAACTCATGTTTCTCCAACCTTCCAATTTCGAGACTCTGAATGATTTCTTTACAAAGTTCAAGCATACAGTTTTTCTCTTGAAGCAATGCAAAGTGGAGAAGGAAGATGATCAGCTCATCCTAGCCATCCTCTCCAAACTTGAGGCTGATTATTTAGTTTTTGTTTCTACATTCCGTGCGGAGAAGCTCACAACTCCCGGATGGAAAATTCCTACACTCAATGCCTTCATTGAGTCCCTAACTAGTGAACATGACAAGCTTGTCCAGATGGGGATCATCTGATATTCCTATGATCAAGCCCTCCATGTCTCGGGGCCCAAAGATATGAAGGGTAAAGAAAAGCAGCAGAAAAATCAGAAAACTAAATTTGATACTCCAAATCCTAGACTTGAAAATCAGCAGCATGATGAATCTTCCGGTTCAAGGAAGAACAAAGGAAAAGGGCACAATGGGAAAGAAAGAGTTAGGTGTTCTAACTGCGGGAAGGTTTTTCATCCTGAACATGCCTGCATGAAGAAAAATCTTGATGAAGCAACCTCTCTTCTTGAAAGGAATCACATCAATCTTCCAAAAAGCTTTCGGAGGAGAGATCACCAGGATCGGGAACCACAGCATGAGAAAGGTCATGCCCTCATGGCAAGCAATTTGAAGTCAAAATCATTGCTGATTGGAAGTGGAGCTTTGAATCACATGATGGCTAAAAAAGACTCCTTTTCATCCTTGGAGACCAGCAAATCCATTCCCATCCACTTGGGAGATGACTCCACCATCATTTCCAAAGGACAAGGTACTGTAGATCTAGAAAATGGTTTTTGTTTCTAATGTTTTGTATGTACCATCTCTAGCAGCAAATATTCTTAGTGTCTATTAGATGACACATACAGGAATTCCTAAGAGAGTTTCTTTCAGCCCAAATGATGTTGATATAATAAAAATTTCATCCAAGAAACTCATTTCAAAAGGCCATGCAAATCATCATGCAAAAGCCTATGAGTTCTCTCACTTTGTTGCGGATGAAAAGCCCGCTGCTCTGCTAACTCATGGAAATGATGTTAGTAGGCTGTGGAATGAAAGGTTTGGCCATCTTAATTTCAAATATTTGCATAAATTACAGAAAAATTCCATGGTTGAAGGTCTCCCAGTCATCAAGGCAACCACGGGAGTCTGCAAAGGCTATGTGATTGGAAAACACCCTGAGCACAAGTTCGATCGGGGGAAGGCAAACCGAGCTACAAGCATATTGGGGATGATACATTGTAATATCAGTGGTCCAATGCCTATCACATCCATAAATGGATCAAGGTACCTCCTTACCTTTATTGATGATTTTTCCAGGTATACATGGGTTTTCTTTCTCAAAAAGAAATCAGAGGTATGTGAAAACATTTCTGAATTGAAGGCCTTGATCGAAAATGCCTCTGGGCTTAAGATCAAGATATTGAGATCTGATCATGGAGGGGAGTATTTCAGTAATTATTTTCTGTAAATTTTATCCCAAAGTGGTATTCAGGTCCAACATTCAATTCCCTACACTCCCCAGCAGAACGAAGTAGCAGAAAGGAAGAACCGGTCTCTCAAAGAGATGACCACCTGTATGTTGGAGTCAAAGAAGCTTGCTGCAAATTTGTGGGATGAAGCCATGCATGCTATAGCATACATTTAGAAGAGGGTACCACATTCATTAGTGAAAGGAAAGACTCCTTTTGAAGCATACATTGGACACAAGCCAGATGTGTCGAACCTACGTGTATTTGGGTCCACTGCATGGGCCCGGATTCTGCTTGATAAAAGAAGGGCTTTGCAACCGCAGAGCATAGAATGACTGTTTATTGGACATCCTAATGAATCTAAAGGATTCAAGCTTCTATATATCAATACCAAATATATCATCATCGAAATAATTTTCAAGTTCGATGAGCCTCTTCAGGAGGTGGAACCAGTGGAGGAGAAAACTGCTGAAATTCCTTCCTATTCCACTGAATATTTGGATGATGAAATTGGAGGTGATGACCCTGATTTGGATCCTATGATTTCTAATATCAGTGAAAATAAAACATTAGATACTGAATTAGAACCTGAAGTGCAAACTCATCTTCCTACATGGGCCCGACAGACACTCTCCTCCGCAGGAGACAACATTGGAAATCCGGATGATCCAAGGAGAGCCCGGTCTGATTTCCAAAGAGCAGGTATTGCACTCTCTTGTTCTAATATTTTTCTGTCTGAAACTTACTATTTGATGATTATTTTAGATCCAAAATCCTACTACCATGCTCAGAAGGATCCGATATGGCAAGTTTCCATGGATGAAGAGATGAATTCTCTTCAGAAAAACACTACTTGGGAGCTAGTTTCTCTTCCTCCGGGAAGGAAATTGGTTCAATGCAAGTGGGTGTTTCAGACAAAGGTTGCTGCTGATGGAAGCACCTGAAAATATAAGGCAAGGCTGGTAGCAAAATGTTTCTCTCAGGTCCAAGGAGTGGACTACCATGAGACCTTTGCACCGGTTGCAAAAATGGACTCCATCCGCCTTGTTTTGGCTATTTCCGCATCCAAGCACTGGGAGGTGCATCACATGGATGTTAAGTCAGAATTTATACATGGAGATATTCATGAGGAGATATACATGAAGCATACTGAGGGCTACATCACTGATCCATCTTTGGTTTGCAAGCTAAAGAAGTCACTATACGGGTTAAAACAGGCCCCAAGAGAATGGTATTCCAAGATGGATGCCTTCCTTCTCTCGCAAAATTTTCAGAGATGTAGATCAGATCCAAATGTGTATTTACAGAATCATGATGGTCATATTATTATTATTGTTTTATATGTTGATGACTTACTGATCACAGGTAGCACAATTGCCTCCATTTCAGCCATCAAAACTGCTCTCCACAATGCCTTTGAAATGAGTGATTTGGGGATTCTAAAACAATTTTTGGGGCTCACAATCGAGCAAAATTCTAATGGGATTATGGTCACTCAGTAAAAATACATTTTATACATGTTATTAAAGTTTAACATGGCTGAATGTAGGCCTGAACCATTCCCTTTCCTTTCAGGGATCATCCTTGAAGAAGGAAAAGGCACACCTCCCATGGACTGCACTATCTATCGACAGTTGATTGGTAGCTTGTTGTACTTGACACATTATAGGCATGATATTTGTTATGCCATGAATGCTATATCAAGATACATGCAGCAGCCTGATGATATTCATTGGAAGGCAGCCAAGAGGATCCTCCAGTACATTCAGGGAACCAGGACCTACGACATTCACTATGCTGCAGAATCTGAGCTAGAGCTAGTTGGATACACAGATTCCGATTGGGCGAGTGATTCTATTGATCGGAATTCAACTTATGGATATGTATTCATGTTTGGTGTTGGCCCTATTTTCTGGTCAAGAAAAAAGCAGGCTTCCATAGCACTATCTTCAGCAGAGGCCGAGTATCGAGGAGCGGTGAATGCTTGCATCCAAGCAGTTTGGTTGCAAGGCATTCTTTCAGAGTTTGATCTTGGTATTACTTTGTCCACTGTTCTCTTCTATGACAACCAGAGTGATATTAAGATATCCACGGATCCAGTTACTAGGTAGAGGACCAAACATGTAGAAATTCACATGCACTACATCAGGGAGCTAGTACATGACAGGACTATCATTCTGCAATACTGCCCGACTGATGAGAAGATTGCAGACATATTCACCAAGAGATTTTCAGAAAAGAAGTTCACTTACCTCCGTTCACTATTGGGGGTGAGTTCATCAAGGTGATCCAGACTACTTTCAGTGTTCAGCTTGAAGGGGGGTTTTTTTCGACTGGGTTTTCCCTCTTTTCCTCACTTAGTTTGTTTTGAGCATTGTTTTAGTTGCTTTATTGTACAAGGTGACCTATGGCCTTTGTTTCCAGGGCCCTAACATTTTATGCATCTATGTTTTCTAATTCTTCCTGAGTATAGCTTAAGGGGGGGTGTTGGAGACATTTACCTTCATACTCACTCCTTCGGTCAAATTGGCCTAGTTAAACCACTATCCTAAGTTTAATTGACATCAGTGGAGCATTAATTACCATCATCCCAGTCACTCCCATGCCTACCTACAGTCAAGGAGGCTAACTTATCCTTCTCCTACAGTCAAGGAGGCTAACTGGAGCACTCCAGGGGTGATCTGTGTGACATTCATGTTGATGTATATGTAACTTCGGAATGTATTCTTCTATGTATATTATATATTGTAACCCGATGTTTATTCCAGGATGTCTCTATTATGTATTTGAGTCATGTGGTCATGCCCCGATGTTCCGATCGGGAGGATTAATAATGTAATCAAGTCATATCAAGTCATTAGGTAAGTCCCCACAGTTTCGAGGCACTTGAGTTATTATACACTAATTAAGGTGTAGGCTCGAGTAGTAATCATTAGGTTGAGCCTATGTGTGAAAAGGAAATTCAAGTGAACGGATGAATATAAATAGAGAGTGAGAGTCTCTCTATTTATCACTTGTGAAATACATCACTTGCTCTCCCAAGTGTGGCGCACTACTGGAGAAGGAAATTTTGGGACTAGATAGAAGATAGAAGACTACTGCTGTTTTGGGAGATCTCTTATTGTTTTGGTGTTGATTCTATCTTAGAGGAAGTTGCGGGGTTTTCTCCTTTATGTTTTCCCCGAGGAAAACTCTTTGTGTCTCTTGTCTCTTGTGATGTGCTTGTGTTTTATTGCTTTGCTTGTTATTCTCTCAATGAAAAGATCCTAAGATCATAATGCTAGCTTAAATGTGATGAAAAACTAACATGGAATCAGAGCTAACCTGAGAAGAAGACATTGTGTAGCTACAGGAACTAGGGCTTCCTATTTTGTGAATCTTCCTCCATATATTTTCAGCAAAAGTATGCTAAGATGACTCCCCATTGAAGGGCGCATCTTTCTGTTGAAGCGGAATTTGATTCCTAGCATTTTCAGTCTTCGATGCGGAAATTAGGGATTTCTACAGAAGATGAATTTTTGAGTGAGACAATCACAGGGTTATTCTCCTCATCAAAACCAAAGTTTAGAGACCTGGATCAAGAAATTTGGTTGGGTAAAACTCCAGGAAAGTCAAACCCTAGTTTGACCCTGAGCTAGGAGAAACCCTAAATACTAAAACTGCTAAGTTTTGGTAAATTCGCTATATGCCTAGATTGGAGAAGTATCAGAAGCTAAAACTTGCAGGTCTTGACTATAAAATCCTTATTAAACCTGTGTCCAAAAATTAGACTCAGATTCGTTGTACTCCAGGAGATATGATCTCTCCAAGTTACGGTTCCAGCCTCTTCCAGAATTCATCCCTGAACAGGAAATCTGGGGAGATCTGTAATATATTGATCTACAGAGGTCCAAATGGAATTTCTAAAGGTCTTCCAAAAATGGAACGGACTGTACTTTCGGTGGTCCGAATATCAGACTTAGAAGATGAACTAGTGACACTTGGCATGCCGTACAACTTCGTTGTTCTGAACAGTCCTGTAACAGGTCACCTTGGGAAAAATATCATAAATCCAAAATGGTGAACCCAATTCTGATGAAACCTATGGTGTTGGATCAGGGACATGGGATGTTACCTTAGTACGATATTTCAGACATAGAGGATCAGTAATTTTAGAGATATCATAGAAACAGTAACATGCATTTCTACAGAAGAAATCAGTAAATTAGGGCTTCCTGTTTCAGGAGCTTCCCTCCACTGTTTTCAGAAAAGGAGTACATTGGACAGCTCCATTTGAAGAGATATATCTGTTTGTCCAATCAGATCTG
>LPNX011223775.1:70511-134301 GCA_001517045.1 Pseudotsuga menziesii | reverse complement strand
GACAAACCCTAGATCAACGAACTCCGGGACAAGGACGGACACCTCAAATCGGTAAGATCTAATCTTTTGTATTTCCATTTGAGGTTCTCATTTCAATATGATGTATCACAATAGCTTGATGATAAGCTTGGTGAAGTTGAAAAATTCCAAGCATAGAAGTATTTGATCTCTCTGAAGAAACTGGATTGGACACCTACATGAGTATAGAGGTTCTAGTTTCAGAGGGAGATGAGGCCAAAGAAGACATCATGCTAATGCTGTAGAGGATGATGAACCATCCAGAAAGAGATCCATATATGAAAGTGAAGATTCTTCAAGCGAGGATGAATATGTTCTGATATCAGCTCGCACAGGTAACATTACTCATGGAAATGATGATTGGCTTATAGACAGTGGGGCTTCCAAACATATGACGGGATTCAAGGAATCCTTTGTAAGACTATCAGACATGAATCACCTCACAAGGTGAAACTAGGAGATGACTACCAATATCCAATAAAAGGTAGTGGGGAATCTTCATACAAGCTAGACTCTGGTAAGTCTCTAACAATGAAAGAAGTATTGTTTGTTCCAGGACTTAAGAAGAATCTTCTATCCATTTTATCGTTGGATGCAAAAGGAATGTGGGTTGCATTCATCGATGGTCAAGTCATCATGTGGCCAAAAGGAAAGAAAATTGATGATGCGGTAGTGATTGGAGAACAAGAAGGAGGCTTGTACAAATTGAAGGGTCATCCAGAACAAGCCTTGATCCATGATACGATAGAGCCAAATGAGATTTGGCATAGAAGGCTTGCACATGTGCACTACAGAGCACTACCTATTGCATTCCAAACAAAGCATGATGGAGTTTGCAAAGGATGTGCGAAAGGGAAGAATACAAAGAAGACATTTCCTAGTAGCAAAAGCAAAGCCAAAGGCATTCTAGAAATCATCCACTCCGATGTATGCGGTCCAATGTCATCAAAATCACTAAGCGGGTATGCATACTATGTTTCTTTTATTGATGATTTTTCTAGAAAGACATGGATTTAATTTATGAAAAACAAAGATGAAGTGTTCAGCAACTTGAAGGAATTCAAAGCCTTGATCAAGAACCTTACTGAAAAGAAGATCAAGACCTTTCGATCAGATAATGGTGGAGAATTCACTTCGAATGAATTCAAAGAGCTATGCAAAGAAGCAAGGATTAAGAGGGAGTTGTCAACTCCTTATAATCCACAACAGAATGGGGTTGTAGAACGGAAGAACAGAATTTCAAGCTATTTGAAGGGAAGAACAAAAATCAGAATATGACCTAAAGAATCCAGTTGAAGAATGTGAAGATCTAGAATGCAGAGACCATGCAATCATAAGAGTATCTCAAATCAAGAACTCAACTCTTGAAGAACTTCTTATCCACCTTAGCTTTTGGATAAGAAACGATGCTATTATGAATGAATAAGACGATGAAGCTGAAGGCTCAAGAAGGAGTCTACCCTCGAAACAAATAAAGATAAGTATTCAATTGTCATTTCATTATATTATTTTGTTATGCATTTGTTTATATTCAGTTAGTGTATTATGCATGATAGGATGTTTGCATTAATGACAGAATACTACTAATATGCATGTGATGGGTAAGTAGCTCATGGGGCTATACAAATTCTCCATTGCTACTTATCTAGAATGAAACCTCTTTGATGACATATTGGATTAGTGCACAATCTCAATGTTGTCCTGGTAGAGATGGAAGGCATCTAGAAAGTTTCAATGAGATATGGATGAATGTTGTATTGGCTAAAGTAGTTGCATGATCATATATTTATGCATAAGTGTTTTCCAGTATAAATATTCCTTATGAAATGTTTCTAACCATACAATTGCATTTGACTTGTAGGAAAGATCGCATACATAATCACCTACAAGAAAAGAAGAATGAAGACTTGTTCCGAAGAACAAGTGACGACATTTCAAAGACGAAGAATAATATGATGAGTGCAGTGACATCATTGATGCAGAACCTTCTAGCCACCAAGAAGAAAGGGAAGATCAGTTCAACAAGAATGATGTCTGGGCGTAGTATCGAGACCTGAAGAGAAGTTCATAGTTCCATCATGCAGTAGATGGAAACATCGTGGGATACAAAGAAAGATTCGTAGCATGAGGCTTCTCATGAAGAGAAGGCATAGTCTACAAAGAAACATTTACAGCTAATAGAAGTGAAGTCACATGACATGCATAATCATGTGTGCAAATGAAAGGAAGCTTTGTACGAGTTCAGAAGACACCCATGGGATAACACATACATGATGAGCTTGATGAATATCTTAACCTTTGCCACAAGGTTGATAGAGGATGACAAGCTCACAGATGGAGGCAAGATGAACTTTTGAAGAAGTACAAGATAGAGGATCTTAGTATCCAGTGATCCTAGATGGACACTACTTGTCACTCCAGTACAGAATGTTTCAGTGCATAGAGTACGGAAGATAGAGGGAGTATGATGCTCTGCTTCAGAGGGAGTGATTGTAGAATATCCTGAGGTTAGACATGGTACGACAGGATGGGAAGATTACTGATGATTCTAGGCTTTACTGAGAGTAAAGTGGATTTCAACCTTTGCATCAAGGTTGAAGACAGAAGACCAATGATGCTCCTGTTATGTGTCGATGCACTATTGTTCTAGGCATGGAGGTGTGGCAGAGTACAGATGGGATCTTCCTTGGACAAGGGAAGTATGCAGTAGAGATCCTGAAGAGATTCAGGATGATGAACTGCATGACCACACCTATGGCATCGAACCTAAATCTATTGAGTGATGCTTCGTCAGAGTCGGTTGATGCTACATTGTATCATCAGATGATTGGGTCATTGATGTACCTGACAAACACGAGACTAGACATTTGCTTTGCTGTGAACACCTTGAGCTTGTACTTGACAGATCCGAGAAGTGTTCACTTGATTGCTGCAAAGCATATTCTGAGGTACCTGAAGGGTACAATTGATTATGGGCTCAAGTACGATGCAAATCAAAAGATTAACCTGGAGGGTTATGTTGATTCAGATTGGGCAGGCAGTGCCATCGACAGGAAGAGTACTTCGGGATGTTGCTTCAGTATGGGATTAGGTGTGATCTCTTGGTTTAGCAGGAAGCAATCATGTGTGGCACTGAGTACAGTTGAAGCAGAGTATGTCGCAGCTTGTTCAGCTAGTTGTGAGGCAGTATGGCTGCGGAAGCTACTGTCTGATATATTTGATCTCCAGTTAGATGCTACTTGTATACATTGTGACAACCAGAGTTGCGTGAAGTTGTCAAAGAATCCAGTGTTTCATGACAAGTTGAAGCATATCGAGATCAAGTATCACTATATCAGGGATATGGTGCAGAGAGGAGCAGTGAAGCTCCTGTATGTTGCAACGGAGGAACAGATAGCTGATGTATTGATGAAGCCATTGGCTAGGCTAAAGTTCGAGTGGTTCAGAGAGAGACTTGGTGTTCTCCAGATCGAGGCTTCCTCCCAGAGAAAGTGATGAGACCCATAGCCATTCTGACATGGTGAGAGAATTGGTTCCTTCCATGGTCAGATGTAAGGGCTGAGCCATTCTATCATGGTGAGAGGATTGGTTCCTTCCATGTCAGATATGAGTGCTGAGATCCATAGCCATTCTGACGAGTAGGTCAGATATAAGGGCTGATCCATTCTAACATGGTGGTAGGGTTTCTCCCTTCCATGTCAGATATGAGTGTTGGCCATTCTATCAAGTAGGACAGATGTAAGAGCAATTTCCATTCTAGGAATGGAGGCACCTGGTTAGTTACCAGGAACACTCAGTGTAAGAACTCAGTAGCCATTCTGATGTGATAGAGGGATGTGTTCCCACTTGATCAAATGTAAGGGATGAACCATTCTATTCATGGCTAAAGGATTAAGTTCCTTCCATGTCATATGTGAGTGTTGGCCATTTCGATGAGTAGGTCGGATGTAAGGGCAACTGCCATTCTCTAGGAGAATGGAGGCGCCTGGTCAGTTACCAGGTAGCTCAGTCAAGGAGGACTGGGGCCCATTCTGATATGATTGTTGGGATGTGTTCCCCTCATGATCAGATATGAGTGCATGCCCTTCCATCATTGTAAGCAGGATGTGTTCCCGCCTGGATGGATGTAAGTGTTGAGCCTTGTCACAGATGATAGTAGGTGTGTCCTATCATGCTGGTGACTGTAAGTGCTATGCCATTTCACAGATGATAATAGGTGCATCCTATCATGCTGGTGACTATAAGTGCAGTTCCTTTTCACAGATGGTAGTAGGTGTGTCCTACCATGCTGGTCATTGTAAGTGCAGAGCCTTTTCACAGATGGTAGTAGGTGTGTCCTACCATGCTGGTGATTGTAAGTGCTGATCCTTTCCATAGATGGTAGTAGGTGTGTCCTACCATGCTGGTGGATGTGAGCGCTGTGCCTTTCCACAGATGATAGTAGGTGTGTCCTATCATGCTGGTGGTTGTAAGTGCTGATCCATTTCACAGATGATAGTAGGTGTGTCCTATCATGCTGGTGAATGTGAGTGTTGGGCCTTTCTGATTGGATTGCAGTTTACTACATGATCATATGTGAGTGCTGGGCGTGCCTTTCGGACGAGCAGGTCAGATATAAGTGCTGGGAAAAGACCTACATGAGGGTAGGCCTACAACCAGCATGAAAAAGGGCTGGCTCTGTAGAACTTCCTATGACGAGAAGAATCATGAGATAGCACTAGTGTTGATTCAGATCGAGTGATGATCCAGATCCAGTAATGATGATCCAAAAGTAATGATCCAGATCGAGTGATGATCCAGATCCAGTCCAGTGATGATGATCCAGATCCAGTCCAATGATGATGATCCAGATCGAGAGATGATCCAGATCCGATGATGACTTGAAGATGAAGATGACTTGAAGATGAGATGATCCAGTTGATACAGAGAAGAAGACCAGTGCTGAAAATTGTGTCGAAAGAATACCTTCCTAGTTAAGAGGGAGTGTTGATGTATATGTAACTTCGGAATGTATTCTTCTATGTATCTTATATATTGTAACCCGATGTTTATTCCGGGATGTCTCTATTATGTATTTGAGTCATGTGGTCATGCCCTGATGTTCCGATCGGGAGGATTAATAATGTAATCAAGTCATATCAAGTCATTAGGTAAGTCCCCACAGTTTCGGGGCACTTGAGTTATTATACACTAATTAAGGTGTAGGCTCGAGTAGTAATCATTAGGTTGAGCCTACATGTGAAAAGGCAATTCAAGTGAACAGATGAATATAAATAGAAAGTGAGATTCTCTCTATTTATCACTTGTGAAATACATCACTTGCTCTCCCAAGTGTGGCGCACTACTGGAGAAGGAAATTTTGGGACTAGACATAAGACAAAAGACTACTGCTATTTTGGGAGATCTCTTACTGTTTTGGTGTTGATTCTATCTTAGAGGAAATTGCGGGGTTTTCTCCTTTATGGTTTCCCTGAGGAAAACTCTTTGTGTCTCTTGTCTCTTGTGATGTGCTTATGTTTTATTGCTATGCTTGTTATTCTCTCAATGAAAAGATCTTAAGATCATAATGCTAGCTTAAATGTGATGAAAAACTAACAATTCATACACCTAATTGCTAACTGGTGGTTACTTTCAGTTCAACCAATCAGTTACAGTCAATTAAGGCACCTCCATTCATTAAATATATTATTTAATGATTATTTAATGATTATTTATTATTATTTTAATGAACTGGAGTGAACAAGGCGCCTTGACCAGCTTTTGATGGCCAGTTCAGCTTCAGTTAACCTCATCAGGGTTTATTGGAGTCATGTAGTACTAGCACTTGATGATTGGATTTCTATGACATGTGTTTGATCTCCTTCAGTTGATATTCAGTCATTTATTGCACTCCAACTTTAGTTAGGGTTTGGTGAGTCAATTAGGGTTTTGGTCAAGTGGTTAACTGAGTGAGATTGCATGGCAAAGAGTCAATTAAGCTAGACTCACTCACTAAATTCAAATTTTCCCTTAGGTATTCGAATTCTTCATGGAGTTAAGCTATTGCTATGCATGGAAATTGTAATCCTTTATTGTTTATATAATATACATAGAGGAAACCTATTTTGCATTCCAGTTATTTCCAATTCATGAGTATTTGTTAATACTTCTTTGATGATTTTGATTCCTAGTTCCTAGATCATGTGCAAGAATTAATAACAATTCTAGTAGTAAGGACATTTTGGGGATTTTAAAATCCTTGATTACAACTTGGTGAGGTGTAAAACTCACAGTTTTACCTTCACCTGAATGATTGATTTGATAGACCAATAACAAATTGCAGGAAATTTTTGGAACACATAGTACATCACTGAAATGACCATTTTGTACTGGAATTGTTCCAGATCCTACAACACTTAGAGATCTATCATCACCAACAAATATTTGTTAGGTGTTACATTCATGCACAGTAGAAAAGATGGCTCGATCCTTAGGCATATGATAAGATGCTCCAGAATCAATGAGTCATTCATTTGAAGTAGAAGAAGAAGATGCAGTATAAGAGTAACCAGAAGCACAAAGTGCATGTCCATGAGAGTTAGATTCTGAGTACGAATCTAGGATGATGTGGTGCTTCTTCATTGCTGCTTCCAAGGCTGCCATCTTCTTAAAACATTTAGATTCATCATGATTATTTTTTCCACAAAAATTACAATGACGCTCAGTCTTCTTTCCTTTTTGCTTGAATCCTTTGTCATTTTTTAAAGGAGGAGCTGACTGAGAGGGTTTGGGACCCTTGTTGTTTGGCTTATTATTGCAAAAAAATTGTTTCTTAGGAGGCTTAGAATTTTATTTCTATTGGGACAATAAGGTTTTCCCAGATGTATCTGCGTTGTTAATTATTCCAAGATGAATGAGCTTATCTTGCTCTCTAATTAAGGAATCACAAAAGGATTCAAGGCTAGGCTCTTGATAGCTAGTTGCAGTCAAAGATTCTTTCATGGAGTAGAATGTAGATACAAAAGCAAAATATGCAGGTCCAAGTTTTGAAATAATATGATAGATACATTGTTTGTCTTCTTTCTTAATCTTGCATTTGGCACATAATAGTCTAAAAGTTTTATACTTAGATAAATAGTATTGAATACATGAAAAATCATTTGGATTCAAGGAAAGCAACTCATTCTCAAGTTGATGACCCCGAATTTCATTGTGTTTACCAAACACAGATTCCAAATTTTCCCAAGCGAGATTAGGTTCATCAATTCCAAATATGTGGAATTGCAAATTAGTAGAGATTGACATCCCAATCAATCCACGAGCTTCATCACATCGATTTTCCCATTTAATTTTCTTATCATCATCAGTGGGTTTTGTTTCTTTCCCTGAGGTTATCCTGAAAAGTCCCCTACTTCGCAAAACATCCTCCATATACGAGATTTCCATGAGAAATAGTTAGAACTTGTAAGTATAATATCAAGAGTGGCAACCATACTTTAACATAATGGTTGAAAGAAAATAAACTAACTGACTGGATGTAAAGAGCTCAAATAAATATGCAGTTTAAAAAAGAAGACACTTAAAACTAATTTCGGATGATGAAGTTATATTTGATATAAGAAAATGTTGAAAATATCCCCAATAGTGACGTGGCAGATATTAACTTGACCAACTAAAAAAAAAGAAGCCGGCTCTTCCCAAGATCAACCTTTGACAATCAATTTTACAGTAAAGTTGCTTTGAAGTGAATCACTTTTGTAGAATAAGTGATGTTCACTTCTACAATAATGTGACTTTTAAATAGTGCGGCAATAAATTAAAAGACTTAAGTGACTCACTTTTATTTTATTTTATTTATGTGAGATGCACTTTTACAATAAAGTAACTTGAAAATAAAAATTGTATGCACTAAAAAGTAGCTTGATAAGACTTGAACTCAAGACTTATCAAGGTGTAAAGCAACTTTGGACCAAGTGATCTAAGTTTAAAAGGTACGTAAAAGTATGGAAAGAGGAAGGGGGATTTTTTTTTTTACTCTTCTCTCTCATTTTTCGTGCTTGCTTTCTTTTCCTGCAAATCACAAAAAAAATGAAAAACAAAAACAAAAAAAACTTTTCCACACAATGGGGTTAGATCTTGCTTAGCTTACCCGGAAAGTCTATGTTTTCAAGTTTTCTCGCTGTTTTTGATTTGCCATGATCGCACAAGGTGCACAACAGAGAGCATACGTAGCAGAGAAGACAAGAAAAAAAAAATTTCTCTTACCGTTTCTGATTCGTCGCGATCGCGCAAGGTGCACAGAAAAGAGCATATGCAGTTAGGGAAAACAACAGTCCAAGACTAAAACATAAAAGATCTAATAATAAACTGATAAAATATGAGAGATTTAAAAAAAAAACAAATCTGTCACTATAACATTATTCCTTCAGATTTTCCAAAATGGGTGTTTTTGGAGGAAATGGAAATGGTTTTCGGTGAAATGAAAACTATTTCCTAATAGAAACTACGCTCTGGACACAATGGAATAGCTCCCATAGGAAAAAAATGCACAGAAAATCTAGAACTAGAATCCCTTTCAAATTTTTGGCAACACCGATTCCAGATCTTGATCAAAACCGAAAGTGATTCTTCATAAAAGCTTTGATACCATGTTTGAGTACACAGGGTACTCCCAAAAGATCGAACACCTTCAGCAACCGCTTCACACAAATAGATCATAGATCAACACACCGATGTTTGTCACGTGGTTAAAACCTTCAAGAGGGAAACAGTTCACAGCCCTAGCCAAATAGCCATTTGGAGCAATTTATTATGCAAAAGAAAGAAAGTTACATGAGCTTCTCATAATTGATCAACTAGCCAAGGACCCTCTATGCTCTTTAAATAGAGATCATAGACCAATTGGGTGCTAAGCCACAGATCAATGGTAGGTATGATCTAAGAGAAGTTGAACTATCAGATCACTCTATGTCTAAAACATATCGTGACCGTCGGATTAGAATATTTAAAAATGCATACTAATGCATACTAAAGAAACACACTTTTACCTAATGGATATATTACACAAGTTGATCTTAACTAACTCCTAAGTGTCTAAATATCCTAACATACTATACAAATGACTCCCACACTCTAAAGGAGAAATGTCTGCATGGGCACCAAATATATTACAGGATCTAACTAGGGTACCCATGTATGGGAAAGCTCTACCATTCACATAATGTCACTTCTAAAAGTAGCAAGAAGGTTTCGTGACAAGGTGGAATGGGTTCTTACCTAGGGTTAAGATGAAACGGTCATAAGGCTATGCAAGATGCAAGCAGATGTGAAATCCTAACCTAAATGACAGTTTAGACATAATACCTGCAATAGGCATGAACGGGTCAAATACACGATCAAACCGCACTAAAAACGGGATCCTACAACATCAAATTAGTTCAAACAGTCCAAAATGGTCAGAAACAGTAAAAAACTATAGAAAGTGGGTACAAATTTCAAACATTTTCTATAAAATAGTGAAAAATTAAAAATTTTCATACCATTTTGAATTTTTACCCACCATAGTGCATTTGAGTCCAGAACTTCAGAAGCGAATTCTGGGAGCATCATCCAGTGAAATCCCTCTACGTTTGATCCAAGAAAATTCCCTTGCTCCTTTCTTTCATTTTCATGTAAATATTTTAAATTTTCATGGTCAAATTATTTTTTTAGGCCATCCCAACTTGGGCATTTCATCCCACGTGGATATCAGGAATATTTCCATGTATAGGGCTTGCCATATGCAGAACATTCCACAAAAACCATGTACATATGCACTTGTCTTGCAGACAGTCACGTATAGGGCCGCAAACGAGGTTTTTATGGGAAAATAATGATCAAAATTTGTGTTTTTTGTGCAGGATGGTACTAGAGTGGAGAGAGAGGGAACATGGTGATGTTGAGGAAGCTATTCAGGATGTCCTCATGGCTCAATAAGCATTACAGGCATGTGGTTTATACAAGTTTTGGTGTCTTGGTAGCTTGAGGGAAAAGCCAAGACTACTCCAGTTTCTAGTAGATTACTAGGATCCATAGCTTGAAACCTTTCAGATAGATGGGATGTCACTAAACATTGAGGTTGAGGACATATATTTCATCATAGGTTTGTCCCGATGAGGGGAGGTGGGTAAACTCCGATCTCGAGGGCCAGGAGGTGGGATGACTATAGAGGAATACATAATTGTGTACTACCTTCCCAATGCAGAGAAGGTTGGGAGTCAGATCCCGACAAACGTGATTCATATTCTAGGGCTCAAAGCCATACTCTTGGTATTAGGAAAGATCACAGGTTTGACATCACTCCACCAGTCCTCATGGCCCATGATGTTTTATGCAGTAGAGTGTCTGCGGCCTATGATATATGACTGGAGTAATACACTGATGAGAAACATGAAACAACAACTCAGTGACTCCAATATGGGTAGGGTACAAAACTGTAGGTTTTGCAGCATACTGAGCACATTTTTTTTGAGCGGGTGCCATGGCTAAGCCTTAGAGTAGACATTGCTCCACATGGAGTCTAGGATCCATCCCAATGACACTGGGATAATTTCATGCACATACTGAGAGGTTTAAGGGTGGCTAAATCCTACCCAACAGAGTTCTTTCCATGGTGGCAGAGACAGCTCATCGCCATAGATGACTATCCCTATGCAGGGATTGACTTTCGTGGTGACCTAGACATGCCCCTACCACTAGGAGCGAATTATGGAGACATAGGCAATGAATCCCAAACCCAATTTTAATTTTTGAATTATTCAATTTCATTGTTTTTTTTTTATATATAAAATCAGAAGACATGTTTTTTGTGTGACAACACATAGTGACACTCTATCATGTATATGCAGATGAGGACCACAATGGCCAGATGGATTTTCTCATCATCGACGGAGGATAAGAAGTGATGAGATCATCGGTGTGGATGTGGAGTGGACACTCCAAAGCATTCACACGAACTTTTTTCGATTGAAACAGAGAGTACCCATGACGCAAGTCAAAGGATTTCCTGAGGCCATGCAACGCCAAGTGGTTGGAGTACCACAAGCATGGGTTCGATTGTTTCACTGGCTAGCTAGAGCCATGGTGTGCTACCATGATCAACCACCTCCTCCACCTCAGTCTTAGAGACTTGGGTGTATATTTATTGTATGACTGTGTAGTATATTTTGGTGGCTCGAAAGCCCCAATTTTGTATATGACACTTATGTATTATGACGTCATCTTTTTTGAACTTAATGAAAAATATTTATGATGATCGATTATTATTCTATTACATGTGCAAATGTGTTTGTGAAATTTTTATGGTCTGTTAAACAAATTCCAATCTAACACATAGGTAGCATATGAATCAACAACTTGACTAAAATTTCTTGGAACATGAGTGTATGTTATAATCTCAAATTGTCATTCTAGCAATCTAACATGTAAGAATATTTGTAATAATGTGGGATCCTATCGGCTAGAAAAACTATCCTAGGCCAACATATGGAAAGACGGCCCACACACTTGACTTAATGCAATCTTGTATGTGTTTAAAGTAACTGTCCTTCACGGGATTAAGGATCTGGTGCCTGTATGATGTGCTCTTAGAATAGATAGTCTCTCTAAGGTGGGTGTGTGGCAAGTTTACTCAAACCAAACTTCTAAGAAATCAGAGAAATTTAACCTAATGACTAACTAATGCTAAAGATTATCTTAAGCTAAATGTAGAAAATAGTAGCTCCTAATTCTATTCTATGATAACCTAAACACAGACTACCTATCTCGGCCAAAATCATGAGTTAAAATTAATATTAATTCATCTTGCATTTGAAAGATAAACATATAATAATTTAAATCGAAGAACAGTCTCATATCAAACTATTACATTCTAAAAAAAAGCTTAAAAACTCTTACAAATTAACGGATTAAGATCATAAAAAAAATGTTAGATGTTTTTAATTCTACAAACTAAATCAATATCAACCGACAGATCAAATGCAACAGCAATCATTGTCTTTTAAAATAAGTTTTAAAAGACTCTTATCATAAGAAATGAAGCATAAACTAAAAGCAATGTTTACAGTTTGCTTCAATCGCATAGAAGATAATGATGAACAGAACAAGTAATCTCCTTCAATTACTTCATAAAAGAAATTTTACAAAGCTATGAGAACAGGTTCCAATGTCCATTCAAAGCACCCTAGCTTCAAAATATTTTTGATGTATCAGCCTTAGGAAACACCTCCATCTCTGGTTCCATGAGAAAAACTTTGTTTTTCATAGGAACAAGAAAACAAAATAGAAAGAGAAACATAATCATCCCTCTAGTTTATGGAGACCGTCCCTAACAGAGAAACATACATAAAAATGGAAAAATAAGTTCATACAATTTCCTAGAGCATTAGCCCCCCTTTTAGTGATATCTACTCTAGTTTAAATAGGAAAATACAAAGAAACACAGAGTTGAGAGGTGAACTAACTGTCCCTGCTAGACACAGCTTGAAAAAAAATGTATTCAAAGAACCCCAAAAATATCCCAAATTATTCACTCTTTTTAGTAAATTCCACACGATTCTGGTAAATGCGTATCTTTTGGAAAAAACCCATGTTTTGGATTTTGTTATTTCATCTTAGTTTTCCCGTAGTTCGCTATAGAAAACCATCTCTTGAATAACAAAAAGAATCCAACAATCTTATATTTCTTATATCCTTCATGTAATAGATTTGATCAAAAAATCCCTCCACCATCTTCTCAAAAATTTATGAAATGCTCTCCCTCTACACCATTTTCGGGAGTCTATCTTATCTGTAGCCTCGATCGATATTCTATAACAAACAACGAATTGATGTGACCTATTGTTTGTCACTTTCTTTATGCCCAGGATTACATCAGATCTCCATCATCTCCTACTTTAATCATCTTAATATGGCAGTGGATTCATAACATGACTTCTCTTTAAAGCTGCTGAAACGTGGATGGTAATGATCCTTTATTTTTGTATATCGTCGCAATAGGAATGATACGTTCTTTAAACCTACCATAAAAATACAATCATAAATTAATAAACCCATTATCGAAAACCACACATCGCTGATAAAAAACTGTTTTGACATTCAAAAATATTATGTTTCTATTTTACAACACCTTGGCATAAAATTAGTGATCAATTGAAACTATCCCAACAATTAGAGGTGTAATTATCTCCACGATCTAGTTAAGATCTCTTTAAAACTTTAATTCATGTGGAATAGTGTCTACAAAAATCACGACAGACTTATAGAGGTGGCATTTTCTGTTTGACATGGTGATAGCCTTGATAACATTCGTTTCTTGCATGCTGGTATCCACGTTGATGTTTATACAATGATGTTGGCTTCATTTTAGCAGACAAATACTCCTTGAATGTTGCAATCTATTTCTCATGGTAGATTCTGCATGATTTCTTGACAACCATTTCATAAACAAGTGTGATTCTCCTATTTGAATTACCAAGATCCAAGCATATACTTAAGGTAGTTGTTTTCATGGTGATTCTGTGCTAATTTCACGCTTATTGGCGTAACAAAAAGAACACATGTAATATATCCCTTCCAAATTATCTAGCACCAACCAATACTATGTTACCAATTAAAGCAAATTCAATGATCTCTGATTTTTTCGATGTGCCAACTTTCCCCAATCAATAATTTTAATCAATGACAAACTTTCTTAAATAACCAAAAGAACAGGTACAAATTTTGCATCATCATTTACTTTGGGAGAGAATACTTTACTATAAGAAATTTCCATTCGAAAAACTCAACCATTAACATTTTAATAAATAAAACATATATCTTTCATAGAAATGATCAAATAACAAATATTAAAGGTTGGAAGCTTTGTATCAATTAAAATACCAACGTAAAAAACTGAAGTTTGGGATAAACATACTTGTTGGAAATTGACTAAGTATTAATATTATATCTTGATTTTGTTAAATTCACTATTTTTTCTTGTTTATAAACTTTTATATAAAAAAATGAAAAACATGTATAAATAAATTTTAATGTTTCAATTTTGTTCAAAGTTTTAAAATAAAAATGAGATTTTAAAACTTAGTTGAAAATTAAAATAATTTATTTGTTTTTCATATTACTTATTCTAATATAAAGTATTCAAAACAAAGAAATATGGAAGTACACTAAGACCTCTTATTAAAACTTGAATATAATCATGAAGATCTATAAATGATAAAATATTTCAAACAATATTTAAGTAGTTTAAAAATCATGATAAGAAGTATAAGGGGATCCTAAACCAAAATATTATTGAGAAAAATCAACCCAACTAAGGCAAGTTGAGATACCAACTCACAGAACAAGTAGCGTAAATTGTGAAATATTGAGAAAGAAGGCGATAAAATTACCCTCCCAAATCAAGAAAGATAAAAGAAAATTAAGAGTCAAGTATTTACAAAATTCTAATGTGGGGCCTTTATTTTTGCAAAATCAAGGGGAGTTGTTGGGGTGCCAACAAATGGCGACATGCTAGGTGAACCAGTTATCTCTGCAAAATAATTTTGAATCTTAAATAATATAAGACAAATAATGATAAATGCCTCTTCAAATTCCAATTTCCCAATCACATAACTTAATCTTGTCATTGGCTTATATATGTAAAGATTGAACCAAAACTTTCAAAAATAATCAAACTATCCCAACCATTATCTAAAATCTTATAGAGGTAAATGATTATTCTACAAATGCATAAAGAAAATTTTCCAAGGAATTAGTTTCTCTTAACCAAAACAAGTCAAAGAACACGTAGTATGTGGGTTTGACCTCAATACCATAGGATAAACCTTTTAACCTCACTTAGATGCTTTTATCCCATCCACTAGATATAGATAAATCTTTTTTTTGACAAATAATAAATAAAGACATCAATTGAAGACTACTACCTTGGCTTGGTAACCAGATGTTGGCAACATCATTCACAAGAACTGTTGAAAAATGAAAAGGTTGGCTCGTGATGAGACCTCCTTTCTCCTAATCAAATGATTAAGAGCCATCACCCTGGATTGGTAACTAGATGTTGTAATGTCACTTGAACAGAGCTTATGATCATGATGGGTCGGCTCATGATGAGACCTCCCGTTCTTTAGTTAATCCCTTCTATTTTATTAATGTTATGTACAATGAATAATATAAAGGTTATTGTTAATCTCAAGAGAGATTAGTTAATGGATGGGGAAGCAGATCCAAATGGCCCACCAAAGAGCAAAGGATGGCGTAAAAGGTCTAAAAGATAACTTACAATTCCTGAATTACTTCAATCTAGTAAAAATGATTCCTTTGAAAAGAAACTCATCTACATTATAGCATCATTTTGAAAGATAAAGATCCTAGATAATAGCCGAGTAACTCAATTAATGCATCAATATGATCCATAATAAATTTTTCAAAGCCAAGACTAATCTCGCTGTGGTTAGAATCTTGACAAAAGAAGAGTGCCTTTATAATGATGTCTCTTTAATAGAAAATTATTTCGATCAAATACTTGATAGAATTACATGGTTTTGATCACCATATGCTAAAATTAGTTTACCCCTTTTTGGAAAACAAGCAAACCATTCAAAAGAAAATCCTATCAACTTGCAAAATAAAACCAATGAAAGCAAGGAATCTAAAATGGATGTATGAAAACACAAAAATAAAAACTCATCCCTGATTAAATTAACATCTTACATGGAGAAAAATGAAATATCTGTATCACAAATGAAATGAAAAGAGAGAATTAGTTTCTACAAGATAAAAAATGTGTTTCTATCTTCTTCTTTTTTTAAATATAATTTGCAACATAAGGACTTGTTAAGAATAAGCAACATGTTTAATAAGTTAGGCCCTCTTATTAATAAGCGAAAGAAAACAAACAAAAAACAAACAAATTTAAACTAAATCATAATTACATATGCAGTTACAACTCAAAAGATTTTGGTATTTATGTACAACAACATTCTTTGTTTTCTTAAAAGTTCTTGCTTATGATCATAAAAATGTATAAAACATTTTCTCAATTAAGTAAAAAAAAAGTAAAAGATATATCACATAAAAATAAAATTTTAAACAAATATAATTATAAGCAAGAGGGTAAAAGGAAAGGAAAACATCCCTGAATGTATTAAGAAGTGTCCCCTCTTGAGCTTGAAATTAGCATCATATCCATAACTACATTTATTCAAAACAAAACAAGAAATGGTAAAAATGAAGAAAAACTAATCTAAACCTAAGCCTAACTATGTACAAGAGAAATCAATTGTAATGAAAATTAAGTAAAATGAAATAGCCAATGAAGCCATCGAAGCATTTTCATTCTTGTAAGAAAAACATCACCTTCAATTAGTAAAAGAAAATGATATGTTAATAATAGAAAATTATATGCATCGTGCTTACCACTAAAATCTTTACTTGTATATACAGAAAATAAATCCTTACCATTGAGTGGAGACTTCTTGAGATAAGAATTTTCGAGCCACTCCGCAATCCTATCATGAAACTTAGAATGCAAAGTATGATCTAACAATATGAATTCCATATGTGGTAAAAATATCTTATTAGAATCAATTCAAAGAATCAAATCACTATCATTTGTCACACTAACAACTAGAATAATTGGTTTTAAATACAAAGTAGGATCATGAAATGATGCAATAGGTGAATGAATTGGTAGTGGCCTAATATCGAAAGAAGTAATCTTATTTAAAGGGTCAACAACTAAAATTGAATCAATTAAAAGAGATGTAAGTATTTGTTGATCACAAGTTATAGGAAACTCTTCAACAAAGATTTTATTATCACAATCAATTTATATCTCTCATATAAGTAATTCTGATGAGAACAAGCATTTTTAGTTTCAACAGAAATTGGTGTTTTATTCTCATCAAATATCGGTTGACTGTAACCATCATGCAATAAACCTTCTTTCTCTTTAAAATATTGTATTCAATGATGATTTAATAACGAAATATGTCCCAATCCCTCAAACTCATGCTTAATAAGTGAATCATCAATGTTAGATATCTCATAAAAATGTGATTTTGAAGTCACATAGTTAGATATTTCAGATGGAATCTTCCGCATATCAAAATCAGAAAATAAATCTGGATAAATAGAAAAGTAAGAATTAGAAGTGAGGAAATTAAAAGAGTTTCTGAATTTAGAAAGATCACTAATATTTCCAAAATATTTCTCTTCTATTACCTGATTATTTTCAATATAATTTGGTGATGTACCTTTAAGCATTCCATATGAAATTGATTCGAGATCAAGATTAATTGATAATCCTTCATGTAAATAATTTTTTTTATCAATCTTTGCTTGAAAAAGAATAATATCTTTTCGTGAACAACATTTAGTCGAGCAACTAAGATTCATGTCATCTTCTTCAACTTTTTCTATTGAATTTCTAGAACACATAAAATTATCATTAACATATTTTTGTTCTTTGATAATTGAATCAAAAGAAGAATTAGTACAAAAATCAGAAAATTGTGAACATATAGTTTGATTTATAATTAATTCATCTTGATCTATTTTTGTAACAAAAGAATCTGAATATTGTCGTTCATCAACATACTCAACTTCTCTATCTATACAAATAAATTCATCATGAATAATTTCTTTCCCATTTGATTCCTTAATATATATAGGTTCAATATTTTGAATAAAAGAAGTATGCCTTTCTCCTTTGAGAAGAGAATAATCATCGAAAGGAGTTGGTACCTCTTCTACTTTGATCTTGTCACCTTGGGGTTGGGTAGAACTTATCGAAGTATTTGAATCAATGATAGAGGAAGAAGTTTCTAGAAGGGTTGGTAAATGATTTGTTGAAACATCCTTTTGACAAACGTCTTGATTTTTTTGAATAAGAGGAACTTGAGAGTTGAAAACAATATTTAAAAGATCAGATTGAGAAGGTAAATCAGTAATATTAAATTTGCAAAGGATATGAGAAATCCTTGCTGAAAAGTCTTCTGAAGACTCACCTTTCTTCCTTCGAAGAGCCTGCAATTCACTACATAGCTTATTAGAATCACAATCCTTAAAAGTATCTAAAAAATCATGTGCAAATTGAAACCATGTAAAAAACAAATTAAGTGGAAATGTTTCCAGCCAGCATTTGATTTGTCTTTTGAGAGTAAGAGAAAATAAACTACAAGTAGCACTAAGATCAATAATCTTATGTTTATTAGATTTATACAAAAAATTCTTGAGGTGTTTCCTTGTAGATATATCACCTTCACCATCAAATTCAAGTTTCAACAAGAGGTTAACTGTCTCATTGGGAATATCAATTAATGTAAAACTAAAAATTGATTCCCAAACAGGAATTTGGGCATGAGCCATGAATGATAAACAATCAATATTAATTCACTCTTCAAATGGTTAGCTTGTCGTCTAAGCAGGCCTTAAACACATGTCTATGACAAAGAAGAATAAAAAATATAAAAGCTGAAAAATCAAAGAGCAAGAGGATAAATGGTTATTAAAAATATTTAAAAATAAAACTACTTGTTTTACCTTATGGCCCTCCTTCTAGCATCATTTGTTGGCCGAAAAAACTATCCTAGGCCAACTTACGAGAAGTCATCCCACACACTTGACTTAATGCAATCTTGTATGTGTTTAAAGTAAGTGTCCTTCACAGGATTAAGGCCATGTTGCCTGTATGATGTGCTATCATAATAGAGATTCTCTCTAAGGCGGGTGTGTGGAAAGTTTACTCAAACCAAATTGCTAACAAATCAGAGAAATTTAACCTAATGACTAACTAATGCCAAAGATTATCATAAGCTAAATGCAGAAAATAGTAGCTCCTCAGTCTATTCTATGATACCTAAATGCAGACTACCTATCTCGGCCAAGAGCATGAGTTAAAATTAATATTAATGTAGCTTGCACTTAAAAGATAAACATATAATAATTTAAATTCAAGAACAGTCTCACAATAAAACTATTACATGCTAAAAAAAAATTAAAAACTTTTACAAATTAATGGATTAAGATCACAAAAAAAAAATGTTAGATGCTTTTAATTATGCAAACTAAATAAATATCAGCTGATAAAACAAATGCAACAACAATCACTATCTTTCAAAATAAGTTTTAAAAGAATCTCATCATAAGAAATGAAGCATAAACTAAAAGAAAAGTTTACAGTTTGCTTCAATCCCACAGAAGATAATGATGAACAGTACAAGTAATCTGCTTCAATTACTCCATAAAATAAATTTTACAAATATGTGAGAACATGTTCCAACATCCATTGAAAGCACCGTAGCTTCAAAAGATTTTTGATGTATCAGCCTTAGGAAACACCTCCATCTCTGGTTCTGTGATAAAATCTCATTTTTGCATAGGAATAAGAAAACAAAACAGAAAGACAAACATAGTCATCTCTTCAATTTATTAAGACCATCTCTAACAAAGAAACATACACTAAAATGGAAAAATAAGTTCGTCCAATTTCTTGGAGCGTTACCCCTCCTTTTAGAAACATATACTCTAGTTTAAATAGGAAAATACAAACAAACAGAGAGTTGAGAGGTGAACTGATGCTCCTTGAAGGCCGCAACTTGAAAAAACGTGTTCAAAGAACCCTAAAAATCTCCCAAATTCTTCACTATTTTCAGTAAATTCCACATGCATCTAGTAAATGGGTATCTTCTGGAAAAAACCGATGTTTTGGATTTTGTTATTTCATCTTAGTTTTCCTACAGTTTGCTGCAGAAATTCATCTCCTGAATAATGGTGAGAATCCTGCAATCTTCTATTTCTTATATCCTTCATGTAATAGATTTGATCAAAAAATCTTCCTGCCATCTTCTCAAAACTTTACGAAATGCTCTCCCTCTACACTGTTTTCGAGAGTTTATATTATCTATAGCCTTGGTCGATATTTTGCAACAAACAATGAATTGATGTGACCTATTGTTTGTCACTTTCTTTATGCCCAGGATCGCATCAGATCTCCATCATCTCCTGCTTTAATCATCTTAATATGGCATGAGGAGCAGTGTATTCGTAACATGACTTCTCTTTAACGCTACTGAAACATAGATGGTAATGATCCTTTATTTTTGTATATCGTGGCAATAGGAATGATACGTTATTTAAACCTAACACAAAAATACAATAAGAAATTAATAAACCCATTATCGAAAACCATAGATCGCAGATAAAAAATTGTTTTGACATTCAAATGTTAGAATAATCAAACCCATAGTATTACCCACTTAGACATTAATTAATTTATTTTTGTCTTATTTGCCTAGTCCATGAGTCCCACCATGTGCAAGTTGCTAATTGCCTATCCATAGAGGTCAAACTTGCCATCTTTGACTCATGTAGTGCTTGGGAAATCCTTAGGAATCAAATCTGCTTTATTCCTAGCCTCCTAGGCGCCCTTCTGCTTTTTCTGCTTTATTGACTGCTTTTTCAGTGTTTTAAGGCACATAGGAAAGCAAGACTAGGTGAGGTGAACTTGTTTTCTTGCCCTTTCATCCTCCACTCTTTCCTCTATGAAAAAGCATGTATGAGCTGCCATTCTACCACTCATTATCTTTCCCATGCACCCTTGCCAATTCGTGAGCCTCATGACAGATTTGGGATCAGCTTTTTACACCTATGGGGGATTTGCCTATTTTGGGTAAGCCTGCTTTGTGCTAGTTTTGGATGCCTCCTTATGCATTCGACCTATTGATGTATTCTATATATTTAGACACCTATGATATTACAGGGTTGGCTATTGTACACTGAGTTAATATAATTTTGTGTTACAGCTCCATTTTCAGTCTCCATTGTTGACAATTTTGCATGATCAATTGTAATTTGTTGTGAGTGAAATTAATCTATTGCTGGTAAGAATTTATACATGGTATAAGAGCCAATGTAGGTTGTTACTCTCCTTCAAAAATTGTTTTGCAGGTTTGACATCAAGACTGGGAGCCTTCTACTGACAGCCGGGACAGATTTTCTAAAGATATGGATTCACAGAAAACTATCTTGACTCCCTTCAAAATTTTTGAATGGAAAGCAGAGATGGAGATCTTGTTGAGAGTGAAAGGCCTCTACAGGGTTACTATGGCTATAGAAGCAGAGCCCAATGCAGCTGCAAAGAAGATCAAATGGCACAATCGAAGAGATGAGGCTTATGGCCTCCTATGTCTCAGTATTTCCCGAGACCTCCTTTTCCATCTCGATGGATTAACTTCACCAGATCAAGTATGGGAGAATATTTCTGATCTTTTTGGAAATAAAGATGAGATGAGGGGACATTAGATCAAAAATGAGCTGATTTCTCTGAGTCCCAGTAGCTTTGAGTCCCTGCAACTATATTTCTCCAAGTTCAAAGCACTAGTTTTGTAGCTGAAGCAGTGTGGTATCGAAAAGAAAGATGATCAGCTCGTATTGGACATCCTCTTGAAGCTAGGACCTGACTACTCAGTCTTTGTTTTGACCTTCTATGCCACAAAACTCACAGCTCGAACCTGGAAGATGCCTAGCCTTGCAGATTTCATGGAATATCTCACACAATAACAAGACAAGCTGGTGATGATGGGCACCATCAAACCTTCCAAAGACCAAGCTCTGGTTGCTGGAGATTCGAGGGTGGATTCTAAAAGAAAAAAGAAAGCTAAAAAGCCACCTAAGCAAAGAAGAGACAAGAAGCAGTCTCTGGAGGATCAACAAGGTCCCAAGAAAAATACCCAGAAGAAGAAAAACAAAGGTGAAATGAACAAGTGGTCATACTGTTCGAAGGGAAATCACACTGAAATATCTTGTATGAAAAAGAATATTGATATGTTGACCAATCTCCTGGAAAAGAATGGTATCTTGTTAGAGCAGGGTCCCGCAGCTACAGAAGAAGCTGCTAGTTTTGGCGGAAAGATATAGTTTTGGCGGAAAGAGGACAAGGCAGAGCTACAACGCCGTAGCACGTTTCCAGCTGGAGAGCAGAGCCAGAAACTATGACTTTTGGGATAGAAAAGTCAAGAAGGAAATGGTACCCGAGCGACCGAGAGAAGAAAGCTCAACCACTGCATTGAAGGCAGTGGCGGAAGACAGGAGGGCTCAGGGACCCTCATAAAGAAGAAGGAGCAACGAGGCTCAAGCATTGAAGGCGAAGGACAGAAAGAGAAGCGGTGCATAGTACCCATGGTCAGTGCCAGGAAGCATGGAAGACTGCAGAGAGCTGTGGTGTGACGGGAAGCGGCTACCTCAAGGACAGAGAGGACCGACTGTCACTAATTAGGGTATGGGTTTACTGTTGGGACAAGCCCACAGTGTTGTAATGGCGAGACCTTCAGGCCGGCTATAAAAGCTTGCATTTTGTATTGTAAAGGGTTAGCTAATCAGTCGGTAGCCAGTGGGTTGGCTCGTAGGATGAGTCGTTAGTTGGTCAGTAGAGTATTTTTGAGTAGACTCAGGAGTCAGTCACACAGACTGTGTTATAACGATCCAGACACCTAGCTTGTCTGTGAGTCATTTGAGTCTGTATGTAACCATCCACAAAGAGGAAAGAGAGGGAAGGATCTATTGAAAGAAAGGAAATATAGAGATAGAGATAGACCAGAGATCTAGAAGAGATCTAGCGCTGCATATGCAGTGCAACAGACTGTGCTAACTTCCCTCAAGATTTATAATAGAAGCATAGTTTGGTGAACGTAACTCCCATCCTGGGGGTGAACCACATTAAATCTGTGTGTTATGTGTTGTATGAATGTGATTGCATTTGCTTATTGTTACTGGTTATTATGCATATGATGTTAGCTGCAGTAAGTGAATGTATGTATTGCTCAGCTCTGATAATGCAAGAAGATAGAGATAAGTTGAAGTAGTTTAGTAAGTTGTTTGAAGACTCCTTTACGTCTGTTTCTAATGACCATTTAATCACAATATAACTTCTGAGAAGTAGAGTTTCGCACATCGGCACAGTCAACGCTAAGAGTGCAAAGTCGTAGTGGTAGGATATCGCAGAGAGGCGATATCGCACCGGCAGAGGAGCTGCGGTGCACGATACTGCGAGCTGAGGGCTTAGCGTTGAGGAGAGGTTGGGTGTCTCGCGGTGCACAGAGGTGCGATAAGGTTGGAAATATTGTGAGTAAGTGGAAGTGTGTGACGCGAGAGGAAATCGTGCGACTTGTGCATGGAGAAGAATCGCAAGGCTAAAAGTGCTAGAGTAGAAGAGGATGTGCGATGCGCGGATATAGCTGACCTTGCGACCCATAAGTGGAGTAGAAGAAGAAGTAGGATGTGCAGAACCTGGTCCAAGACACTTGAGTCTTGGCCAACCCATTATATTCACTTCGGGTGAGACTTCAGATCGCTTCGCGGTCTGTCGCCGAAAGGGCCAGTGAGTTTGGGGTGTTGTTGATTGATAATAGTAAACCCGGGTCTGCCCATGCAATCAACAAATGGTTCTGTTGCCGGTTTAAACGACTGGGATTCAATGTTGTGTTGGCATCCTACTAGAGAAGAGTTTCACCAGTGGCTTGATTCAGACTTAAGGGAGTTCGCCAAGAAAGAGAATAGGAGTCCGAGACTAAGCACATAAGCTTGGTTAGAAAAGCATATCGCTTCAGACATACACGCTATATTTTTTGCAACCTACGGAAACGAGCTTTTCGACTGGTTATCCAAGTTGACAGATAGGAACACATTCAAGAAGAAAAGAAACATTGTCTAGACACCGGAGCTGATTCAGACCGTGCAGAACCTCGACAATCCGATTACGAGAGCAGTAGACTTCTGGCTGACAAGTGTGCTAGAAGGATTCGTTACAGAATTTGCAGTTGACCAGAGAAAGAGCTTCAGCGCAGCTGAACGATACTTCTTTAGAGGATACCGTGGTAAGTACCTAAGATCTCTAAACTTGTCCCTTAAGATGCTGTTATATGAAAAAGGAACAATGGATCTAGTCTCATATGAATAAGTAAAGATAGTAATGTCACAAGAGTTTGAAAGTGATTTTGATGACATTGGACGAACACGTAGTGTAAAGAATTATAAAGTAGATTTTAGTTCTCCTGCATCTGAAGACAGATCAGACAGTATTAGACAACAGAGCCCTAGCACCATAGAAGAACCAGAGGGGGGTATCCCTTACCATCCTTACACTCCGTAGGAGCAGACAGGGACTCGGAATAACCCCGTCAATACTCCATCTAGTAGCTCCCAGTCAGTACCTACTCCCGCTACAGTAACTTCACCTACACCGCTGAGTAGTAGTACCCCAGTCAGTCAGAACCCACCACAGAGAAATAGAATGGGAGACGACATGAAGCTACCTATTTTTAAAGGTACATGAGCAGAGGACCCAGAACAGCATTGGTTCCTATGCGAAGCTATGTGGACCATTAAAACAATCAACGATGATAACCTTAAACTTGTACAGTTGGTCACCACACTCAGAGACAGAGCCTTAACATGGTACATAAAGTATACTACATTACCCAAGATGCTTGCCCAGGTCAAGAACACCATGATTAAAGAATTTAAGAAACCTAAGTCTGAGTCTCAGTGCATTACAGAGCTTAAGGATATTAAGCAGCTACCATCAGAGTCAGTATGGGACTTTGACCAGAAATTCAAAGCTCTTATAGACCAAGTAAGTTTTGAGTTTGTGCCACAGTAGCATAAGGAATGGTTTATTGCAGCACTGCTCCCTCATATCAGAATGCCACTAATGCAGCAGAAACTTACTACTCAAGATGAAGCACTGGAGATGGAAATGAAACTAGAGGCTTCACCTTTAGCAGAAACCAGTACAGGCATGACAACTCTACAGACCCAGTTGGCCAACCTCATGTTACAGATACACGAACTTAAAAAAGGGAAAGAGGTTATGCAGGACATATGGTGCATAAAGTGTAGAGCACAGGGCCACAGTAAAGATAACTATCCAGTCTTTGCAGAATATTTAGCATCAGGGGATCCTAACCGCTTACCATGAACACAAGGGCCATGGTGTGAAATATGTAGAACACAAGGTCATCCACCTCAGCAATGCCCCTTGCTCCAGAAGTATGTGCAGACACCTAAAAACCTATATTGTATCTTTTGTAAGTCCGTCGCGCACGATCCACAAGACTTCCGAGCTTATGATCTCATGTCAAAAAGAACACATGATGTGTACTGAGTCCAAGCAGACACACAGGGTCCAGCAACAGGACCACAGCCGGATCAGATGTATGGAGGTCGTGGAGGAGGATTCAGAGGACGAGGCCATGGAGGAGGCTTCGCACGAGGAGAAGTCTTTGGCCGAGGAGGAGGTTTTGGCCAAGGTCATGGACCAGTCACTTGTTATAATTGTGGAATCACAGGACGCTATGCTAGGGACTGTAAGAATGCCACTACTACTTGTAACTACTACAAATCTTATGATCATACCATAGAAGAGTGTTCTATGTTGATAGCTAAGATCAAAGACCCTAAGCCCGCAACACACCAGAACATCCAGCTTATTGCTGCTAAACCTAAGGAACCAGAACCAGCAGTTAACATTGTGACTCGGAGCGGTGCTTCCACCAGTGGCACATCGCAGGAGACCGGAAAGAACACAAGTCAGGGGTGGGTGCGCAGAGCTCCTAGCAAAGTAACAGCACTCGACTTACAGAAGAATAAAGAGACCTTTCATGAAGCCAAGTCTTCCTTTGACGAACTTACACCATCAGGACCGCAGGTACCGCCGTCTAGGAGCGTACCGCAGCAAGTACCTTGTAGCGATAGCCCTGAGGAGGCACCGCAGGCTACCACATCCGGAAGAGGTGACGAGGATGAATCGACAGGAAGTGTACAAGCCTTCTTGCACAGCTACTTGAAACTCCTAAGAAATGATAAAGCTGTCGGCGAGCTACAGCGCATGATAGATCAGTGTCAGCAACCGTCTCTCTCGAGCAGTGCACACTGCGCTATCCATAGTATTACAAGACACGCAAGGACAGGAAGAGAGATGAAATTCACAACGCAGATTGGTGAATTTGAGATGGATGAAGTTGTCTTAGATCTAGGATCATAGGTGAATGTTCTAACTAAGCAGACATGGTAACAGATGGGTAGACCTCAGTTAGCCCTATCACCTATCCAGCTGAGATTAGCTAATCAACAGCGAGTATCACCATTGGGTCGACTACCCCAAGTGCCAGTTGATATTGACGGAGTTCGTACTTTTGTGGACTTTGAGGTTATAGAAATCATTGGTGACAGTCGACCATATCCAGCACTATTGAGTATTGATTGGGCAATTGGCAGCAAAGCTGTCATTGACCTAAAGAAAAGACAAATAACCTTTGAGGATGCGCAGATCCGGGTCATCGCACCGTTGGACCCTTACCAAGGTCCTAGATATATTGAACCCATCCGAGCAGAGGAAGAGGCACATAACATCGATAGTCTATACCAGATGACTGCAAACCAGAACAATTATATAAATCCAACCACGAAAGGGCATATTAGTTGGCAATGCGACAGCTCATGCGCATCGGATTCAGATGTTGGTCTAGAAAACTGGCAGAACAGACTTTACGAAGTCTCATCGCGCAGATGTGTGTTTATAAGTAAGTCACTGCGATGGATTGGCACTAATATCGCGGAGACCCCATCGTATCACGGTCTGATGGATATTCAGGATTTTTTTGAACAGTTTGAGCAACAAATTCCTCATGAGCAGAGGATCGCAGCTATGGACCTTGCAGTTCGAGCTACACCTGCAAGATGGTGGTATGCGCATAAAGAGAGTATCGCATCATGGGATAATATAAGAATACTGATGGCAATCAAATTTTCTGACAACCGAGAGTATGTTCAGTAGAAATACACAGGAGAAACTGACCCCAGGATACACATTTAGACATGTGAACAGAACTGGTCGGACATTCCAGAGGATGAATGGGTTCACAGATTCATTCACACATTGGACACAATCCCAAGGAATTGGTATACAGAGACCGAGCTACGCAAAGGAACAACCACATGGTCACTTATGACAGACAGCTTCCTACTCACCTTTGCGTTTGAGTCAGAACATCCAAGTGTTGCTCAGGCCCTAGATATAATCAAGACAAAGATTTTTGAGGATCGCACCATCTCAGTACCAGTCCAACCTGAGTGGACTATCCAGCTAGAAGAGGCGTTGGAATGCTATAATTTTACATCAAAATCAGAAGAGGCGGATGAGGATCCTCGCAATACCAACATTCCCGAATCAGAAGGCACTCGCGATGTGGAGGGACCACAGTTAGAGATTCCAGCGATCACCGAGCCCATCAAGATTAAAAAGATCAATATCAGCACAGATGCAGAACCTAAGTTTGCCTCTATTGGAGACTACTAAAATGATGAAACAGTCGGCCACATTGCAGATCTGTTACATGACTATCAGGACCTATTTCCCACCAAGTTCACAGAGATGAAGGGAATAGTTGGAGACCTGGGAGTCATGAGGATACCATTAAAGGAAGATGCTAGACCAGTTAAGCAACGCCCATACAGATTGAATCCGCGCTACAAAGAAAAAGTAAAGGACGAAATTGATAAAATGCTAACAGCAGGCATCATTGAGCCAGTAGAGGAAAGCGAATGGGTTAGCCCTATGGTAGTGCAAGAAAAGAAAACAAAAGGGGACATCAGGATCTGTGTTGATCTGCTAAAACTCAACGATGCATCACTTCATGATCCATTCCCAACACCGTTCACTGATGAAGTATTAGACAACGTGGGAGGACGGGAGGTTTATTCCTTCACCAATGGGTTTTCAGGCTACCATCAGATCAGAATACATCCAAAAGATCAATCCAAGACCACCTTTGCAACAGAATGGGGCTCGTTCCAGTATACGGTAATGCCCTTTGGTCTTAAGAATGCACCAGCTATATTTTCTAGAGTAGTAGTTGCTGTATTTAAAGAATACATTCATAAATTCTTGGAAGTATATTTTGATGATTGGACTGTATTTGGGCTAATTGATAAGCACATAGGCGATCTCAGATTGATGTTAGAGAAATGTAGGCAGTACCAGATTTCCCTAAATTTAAAAAAATGTATATTCTGTGCACCATTTGGTATCTTGTTGGGTCACATTGTTTGCAGACAAGGCTTGATGGTAGACCCCGCCAAGATCGCTATCATTGTAAACCTCCCAGCACCCAACTCAGTCAAGCAACTGAGGACAGTACTTGGTCATACCGGGTACTATAGAAAGTTCATCAAGGGCTACGCAAAGATTACAGTGCCGATGGAGAAATTGCTTAAGAAGGATGTCAAATTCCTATGGAACGAGGAATGCCAGCAGAGTATAGACATACTTAAGGAGAAGATGGTTACATCACCCATCCTAGTATTCCCAGACTAGACTAAGCCTTTCCATGTACATGTGGATGCATCCGGCATCGCATTAGGAGTCGTCTTGACCCAGCCAGGATAAGGAGATCTTGACCATCCTATCGCTTACTCCAGTAGAAAGCTATCCACAGCGGAAAAGAACTACACTACAACAGAAAGGGAGGGCTTAGCTATGGTATATGCACTGTAGAAGTTCAGACACTATCTATTGGGTGCCTCATTTAAAATGTTTACTGATCATTCTGCATTGAAGTACCTAGTCAATAAACCAGTGTTAGGGGGGAGAATCTGCAGATGGTTACTCCTCTTCCAGGAGTATGATTTTGAAATCATTGTGAAACCAGGGAGACTGAATGCAGGACCGGATCATCTGTCGCGGTTAGACTCAGGAGAAGAGCCCAGTAACCTAGAATACAATCTTCCAGATGCGCCATTGTTTTCCATATAGATTGCAGATGAGTACTATGCCGACATTATTCAATTCCTCACCACAGGAGTAGCACCTGATGACTTTACTAAGCTGCAAAAGAAACAGTTGGTTGTGAAGGCAGCAGATTTCACCCTCATTGCAGGATGCCTATACAAGTTAGGCCTGGATGAAATTCTAGGCAGATGTGTAATGCCGCACGAAAAAGACGTTATTATCAAAGAGGCTCATTCAGGAACCGTAGGAGGTCACTTCGCTGGAAAACTGACTGCGCAGAAAATCTTAGACGCAGGCTTGTGGTGGCCTACACTGCATAAAGACACTAAGGACTTTTGTAGATGCTGAGATATCTGCCAAAGGGTAGGAAAACCCTCGCGACGCGATGAAATACCGCTGCGACCGCAGGTCACGTTGCATGCATTCGATAAATGGGCTATAGATTTTGTGGGTCCTATCAACCCACCAGGGAAGCGCACTGGTGTGAGATACATTATCACTGGAACAGAATACGTCACTAGATGGGCGGAGGCCAAGGCAATAAGAAATTGTGATGCTGCTACAGCTGCACACTTCCTCTTTGAAAACATCATCAGTAGGTTTGGATGCCCAGTAATTTTGATGAGCGACCAAGGTACACATTTCTTGAACAGTACTATTGAGGCATTAACAGAAGAATTCCAGATCCAGCACCATAAGAGCACTCCCTACCACCCGCAGGCTAATGGTACAGTAGAGGCCTTTAATAAGATTTTAGAAAATGCTCTTACCAAGATCTGTAACAGCCAGAGGAATGATTGGGACCTCAGAGTTAACGCTGTCTTATGGGCATACAGAACCACATGCAAGAAAATTACGGGACACACACCTTTCAGCTTGGTATGTGGACAAGAGGCTGTTATGCCTATGGAGTATATTCTTCCCAGTTTAAGAATTGCTCAGATTACTGAGATGACCGATACAGACACAGTTGAAACAAGGCTAGCACAACTGCTGGCCCTAGAAGAAGGCAGGTTCATCGCTGGATTCCATCAGAAAGTACAGAAGCCCCGAGAAAAAGCTTTGCATGACAGGCACATTAAGAATAAGACTTTCCAAACCGGAGACCTGGTGCTCCTCTATGACAGCAAATTCATCAAGTTCCCAGGGAAGTTCAAGACACATTGGCTAGGGCCATATCAGATACAGCAAGTCACAGAAGGAGGTGCCGTTCAGCTTAGCCAGCTAAATGGGGAGCTTTTGCCCACATGGATTAATGGCAGTAGGCTTAAGCTCTATAGTGACAGCCTCCACACCCCTCATCCCTAGCATGGACATTTCAGGACGGCGCAGATGTCCAGTGTAGTTGAAAGGAGGCATCGCGCCGGGAATGAGTCCACGCCCAAAAAAAAAAAAAAAACTTTAATACTGTTTGTTTGTGCAGGTGATGCGGAGTTGCATCGCAGCAGTAAGATGTTTCCCCTGCCACGTACATAGTTGCAACCAACAGTGGGCTAGTCAAGTGACTATCTGACAGGTAGTTAATGAAGAAATGACCGGTATCCCTTACCATAGATTTGGCAGCAGTGTATTAAATTTTTCCATATTTGGTAAATCTCCGACGACACCGGTGCCAGGATATGCACGCTTTGAGGGACACGTGATCAGATCTCAGCAATTATGATAGATCAGAATGACGGGTAGGGTCTCATCCAAGTAGTTATGATGACCAACGGGGTTGACCCAGGAGAACCGTTGCGTTCGGTAGTATGCCTTCGACATAAAAGCAGACATTCTTCAAGTAGGAAGGGTACAGTTTCCAAATCTCGAGAGCTATGCAAGGCAGTGCTAAGTGTCCCCTGTGCAGAGCCAATTAAGTTGCAGAGTACAGTGACTTCCAGAGTTCGAAGCCACTGCACGCCCAGAGTATTGAGCCGAGCGAATTCTGACTGAGGCCGAACCTATAGAAGTAAAGATTAGAAAACAAAAAGCATACTGGCCGTGTGTTCGCCATGATGATGCCACCCAAGGTTGTGAAATTAAGTACAGCACAAGTTAGACAGTCGCTAAGGATGAAGACTCAAGCACCAGAAGTAGAAGTTGTCACTAAAGTCTCTACTAAGGAGAAGAAGAACGCCGAGCCGATCACTGAAGATAAGAAAGTAGAGCAGAAGACTGATGAGAAGAAATCTCCCGCTAGAAGGAAGGTGAAAATGAGAAAAAGAAAGCAACAGGAGAAGGTCATTGACCTATCTGATCAGCTAAGAAAAGCATGAAACATGGTGAAGGTACTGAAGCAGAAACCTGAGGGTCAGCGGCAGCATGTGGACCTGGACCACTTCGAACAGAAGAGAAGTGGAAGAAGACTGCAAACCCAACGGAGGGGAGACTTCCAAAACGAGGACAAAGGCTTGTTCTTGGAGCGGAGTCCATGGGTTGCTTCTTCTCCGTCCATGAGGCTCTAGATGGAAGGAAAGGTTTGAGGAGGCTGGAAGATATAGATTTTCCTTGTGATAAAAGTTCTAACCCAGATAAAAATGAAAGGATATCTGTGGAACACTTCTCAAACACTAGAGCGCTCATACAGAAGAAAGAACGAAGAGAGCGACACCGGGACTATGGGCAGAAAGGATAAGAGAGCCCAGCGAGCTAAGTTACCGAAACTCCAGAAAGAACGTGTTGAGGTAATGTAGAACGAAGTCGAGAGACTTCGGTAGAGGTTACAGCGCACTTCGCAGAAGGAGAAGGATAAGTTGTAGCAGGAGAAGCGTGTTCTAGGTGGCTCGAGGGCGAGCCACAAGTAAGTGTTAGGGGACTGTTGGAGAAGGGTCCCGTAGCTACAGAAGAAGCTGCTAGTTTTGGTGGAAAGATATAGTTTTGGCAGAAAGAGGACAAGGCAGAGCTACAACGCCGTAGCACGTTTCCAGCTGGAGAGCAGAGCCGGAAACTATGACTTTTGGGATAGAAAAGTCAAGAAGGTAACGGTACCCGAGCGGCCGAGAGAAGAAAGCTCAACCACTGCATTGAAGGCAGCGGCGGAAGACAGGAGGGATCAGTGACCCTCATAAAGAAGAAGGAGCAACGAGGCTCAAGCATTGAAGGCGAAGGACAGAAAGAGAAGCGGTGCATAGTACCCATGGTCAGTGCCGGGAAGCATGGAAGACTGCAGAGAGCTGTGGTGTGACGGGAAGCGGCTACCTCAAGGACAGAGAGGACCGACTGTCACTAATTAGGGAATGGGTTTACTGTTGGGACAGGCCCACAGTGTTGTAATGGCGAGACCTTTGGGCCGCCTATAAAAGCTTGCATTTTGTATTGTAAAGGGTTAGCTAATCAGTCAGTAGCTAGTGGGTTGGCTCATAGGATGAGTCGTTAGTTGATCAGTAGAGTATTTTTGAGTAGACTCAGGAGTCAGTCAGATAGACTGTGTTATAACGATCCAGACACCTAGCTTGTCTGTGAGTCATTTGAGTCTGTATGTAACCATCCACAGAGAGGAAAGAGAGGGAAGGATCTATTGAAAGAAAGGAAATATAGAGATAGAGATAGACCAGAGATCTAGAAGAGACCTCGCGCTGCATATGCAGTGCAACAGACTATGCTAACTTCCCTCAAGATTTATAATAGAAGCACAGTTTGGTGGACGTAACTCCCATCCTGGGGGTGAACCATGTTAAATCTGCGTGTTATGTGTTGTATGAATGTGATTGCATTTGCTTATTGTTACTGGTTATTATGCATATGATGTTAGTTGCAGTAAGTGAATGTATGTATTGCTCAGCTCATGATAATGCAAGAAGATAGAGATAAGTTGAAGTAGTTTAGTAAGCTGTTTGAATACTCCTTTACATCTATTTCTAATGACCATTTAATCACAATATAACTTCTGAGAAGTAGAGTTTCGCACATCAGCACAGTCAACGCTAAGAGCACAAAGTCGTAGTGGTAGGATATCGCAGAGAGGCGATATCGCACCGACAGAGGAGCTGCGGTGCGCGATACTGCGAGCTGAGGGCTTAGAGTTGAGGAGAGGTTGGGTGTCTCATGGTGCGCAGAGGTGCGATAAGGTTGGAAATATTGTGAGTAAGTGGAAGTTGTGCGATGTGAGAGGAAATCATGTGACTTGCGCGTGGAGAAGAATCGTAAGGCTAAAAGTGCTGGAGTAGAAGAGGATGTGCGATGCACGGATATAGCTGACCTTGCGACCCATAAGTGGAGTAGAAGAAGAAGTAGGATGCGCAGAACCTAGTCCAAGACACTTGAGTCTTGGCCAACCCATTAGATTCACTTCGGGTGATACTTCAGATCGCTTCGCGGTCTGTCGCCGAAAGGGCCAGTGAGTTTGGGGTGTTGTTGATTGATAATAGTAAACCTGGGTCTGCCCATGCAATCAACACATCTCCCTTCAAGAAGGCTCAAAGAAGAGAGAAGGAGGATCAAGTTCCGATGACAGAGAGAGAGTTCATGCTTAGTTGCTGGCACATCAAGCTCACCCAGTTTTATCATAGATTCTGGAGCTTCAAGACACATGGTTTCGACTAAGGAGGCCTTCTCCTCACTGGATATGTCGAAAGAACCATCTATTGTACTGGGAGATGACTCTCTCACTGAAAGTAAAGGTAAAGGAAGGATAGAACTTGATCATGGTAACTTCAACAATGTGTTGTATGTCCCTGGTCTCGCCTCCAACCTTCTATCAGTGTACTAGATGACCCACACTGGGTCTCCTAAGAAATTCATATTCTCACCAGATGAAGTTGAGATCATAGAAATCTCAAGTGGAAGAATCATTGCAAAAGGAGTAGCGAATCATGCTCAAAAGGTATACATGTTTTCACACTTCCTGCCTTACTCAAACCCCTTTGCTCTTCTTATCCATGCTAATGAAGCTAGCAAGCTATGGCATGAAAGATTTGGCCATTTAAATTACAAGTATTTGTCTGATCTTAGTGAGAAAGATATGGTCGTAGGGTTTCCCAAGATAAAATTTTCCAAAGGAGTCTGCCAAGGCTGTATCCTAGGAAAACACCCAGAGCACAAATTTGAGAAAGCCAGCCATGAGAGAACCTCTCACCCATCGAACTGATTCATAGTGATTTTGCTGGCCCATTCCCTCATATTTCCATGAGTCAGGCCAAGTATGCATTGACCTTTATTGATGATTTTTCCAGGTATTGTTGGGTTCACTTCATGAAACACAAGTCAAAAGTTTTTGGCCTATTCAAAGTCTTCAAGGCTTTGGTTGAAAACCAGTGTGGAAGAAAACTCAAGGTACTCAGGTCTAAAAATGGTGGTGAGTATGTCAATACTGAGTTTATTAACTATTGTGCAGATGCAGGTATTCAGATGCAGCATTCTATCCCCTACACACCACAGCAGAATGGTGTTGCAGAGAGGAAGAACAGATCACTAAAGGAGATGGCAACATGCATGATGGAGGCCAAAAATTTGCCACCAAAGTACTTGGCCGAAGCTATCAACTGTGCAGCGTATATTCAGAATAGGGTTCCTCACAAACATTTGGATGGCATGACTCCCTTCGAAGCATGGAGTGGGCACAAGCCAGATGTGACCCATTTCAGGATTTTTGGCTCAAAGGCATGGGCTAGAATCCCGACAGAGAAGAGGAAGGCTTTGCAGCCCCAAAGCCAAGAGTGTCTTTTTGTGGGATACTTTGAATATTAAAAAGGGTACAAGTTGATAAACTTGAGCAAAAACAAAGCCTTTATTGAAAGGTGTGTTCAGTTTGAAGAAGAACCCCTTGCAGATGTGGAAATTGGTGAAGCCTCTTCACCACCTGAACCTCAAGAAGTAAGTAAAGAGTTTGTTGAACATGCTGATTCTGATTTGTCTGATGGATATGAGTTTATTGCAGACCCAAACAGCCCCATAAGGCCTAAATGGGCATCCAAGACACTACATGCAGCATGACAGTTAGCTGGGGATCCCAATGACCCAAGGAGGACTAGATCTCAATTTGAGAGTGGTCTGTGCATGAAGGATCCTGAGTTTGCTGAAAAATGCTATTTGATGGTGGAGTCTGATCCTCAAACATATGAAGAAGTATCAGGATATCCAAGATGGCAATCTTCCATGAATGAGGAGTTCAACTCGCTACAGAAGAGCAACACATGGGAGCTAGTGGATCTTCCTCCAGGGAGAAAACTAGTACAGTCTAAGTGGGTCTATAAGACCAAATTTGCTGCTTATGGTTCACCACTGAAGTACAAGGCTATATTGGTAGCTAAATTCTACTCACAGGTTCATGGCATCGATTGCAATGAGACTTTTTCCCCAGTGGCAAAGATGGATTCAATCAGGCTAGCTCTAGCCATTGCAGCATCAAGGCAATGGGAGGTACATCATATGGATGTAAAATGTGCCTTTCTGAATGGTGATCTCACTGAGGAGATATATATGCAGCAGCCCCAATGTTTTTCTACTGACCATTCTCTTGTGTGCAGGTTGAGAAAGTCATTGTATGGGCTAAAGCAAGCCCCTAGGGCTTGGTATGCCAAGATAGATAGCTTCTTGCTATCTCTGAATTTTGTTCGGTGCAAATCAGATTCGAATGTCTATCTGAAGGTAATTAATGGTTCATTAATGATCATTGTGTTATATGTTTATGACCTCCTCATTACAGGAAGCTCACAGGCTGAGATTGCTTCCCTAAAAGGAGCTATGAACCAAGCCTTCTCCATGACAGATTTCGGGCTCTTAAGTCAATTTCTAGGGCTTGAGATTGCTCAAACCAAAGCTGGAATCAAGGTGCACCAGTCCAAATATGCCTTGGATTTTCTGATCAAATTCAGAACACAAGATTGCAAAGAAAGCAAAAATCCTTTCCTTTCAGGAGTGAAGCTGGAGGAAGATGATTCTCCACCGATGGTAAACAACACTTTGTATAGACAGTTGATTGGATGTTTATTGTATTTGACACATACTCGACCTGATCTTTGTTATGCAGTAAGTGTTGCTTCTAGATTCATGGATCAGCCCCATGAGATCCATTGGAAAGCATCCAAGAGGATCCTTAGCTTTGTTCAGGGAACAAGGAGACATGGGATTTTCTATAAAGCCAATTCTGACCTTGAGTTAATTGGTTTTACTGACAGAGATTGGGAAGGTGATAGCACAGACAGGAATTCCACTTCAGGTTATGTGTTCATGCTTGTAGAAGGCCCAATCATTTGGTCAAGCAAGAAACAGAGTGCCATTGCACTCTCATCTACAGAAGCTGAGTACAGAGGAGTTGTCAATGCAGCAACTCAGTGCTTATGGTTGCAGGGTTTACTTGGAGAGTGTGGTTTCGAACCTGAGTACTCAACTACCATCTACTGTGATAACCAGAGTACCATTCGAATCTGCAAGGATCCAGTTCAGAAGCAGAGAACCAGACACATTGAGATTCACATGCACTACATCAGAGAGCTTGTGCATGATGGCACCATTCACCTACTCTTCTGTTCATCTTCAGAACAAGTAGCTGACATCTTCACAAAATCATTTTGTGAGAATACCTTTAGCAATCTCAAATCACTACTGGGGATTGCTGATCATGCTGTCAAAGCATGAGTGGAGACAAGATTCTACAATTTTGTTTTACAGTCCATGTTTAAGGGAGGATTTTCCCAAGTTGGTTTTGCCTCTTTCCTTGGTTCATATGGACTTGCAGTATGTAAAAGGGTGACTAATCCTTGTTGCTAGGCCCTATATTTTGATTTATTAATCATAAAGTCGGGCTTAAGGGGGGGTGTTAGAATAATCAAACCCATAGTATTACCCACTTAGACATTAATTAATTTATTTTTGTCTTATTTGCCTAGTCCATGAGTCCCACCATGTGCAAGTTGCTAATTGCCTATACACAGAGGTCAAACTTTCCATCTTTGACTCATGTAGCACTTGGGAAAGCCTTAGGAATCAAATCTGCTTTATTCCTGGCCTCCTAGGTGCCCTTCTGTTTTTTCTGCTTTATTGACTGCTTTTTCAGTGTTTTAAGGCACATAGGAAAGCAAGACTAGGTGAGGTGAACTTGTTTTCTTGCCCTTTCATCCTCCACTCTTTCCTCCATGAAAAAGAATGTATGAGCTGCCATTCCACCACTCATTATCTTTCCCATGTGCCCTTGCCAATTCGTGAGCCTCATGACAGATTTGGGATCAGCTTTTTACACCTATGGGGGATTTGCCTATTTTGGGTAAGCCTGCTTTATGCTAGTTTTGGATGCCTCCTTATGCATTCGACCTATTAATGTATTCTATATATTCAGCAACCTATGATATTATAGGGTTGGCTATTGTACACTGAGTTAATATAATTTTGTGTTATAGCTCCATTTTCAGTCTCCATTGTTGACAATTTTGCATGATCAATTGTAATTTGTTGTGAGTGAAATTAATCTATTGTTGGTCAGAATTTCTACATAAAAAATATTCTGTCTCTGTTTTACAACTCCTTGGCATAAAATCAGTGATCAATTGAAACTATCCCAACAATTAGAGGCGTAATTATCTCCACAATCTAGTTAAGAGCTCTTTAAAACTTTAATTCATGTGGAATAGTGTCTATGAAAATCACAACAGAATTATAGAGGTGGCATTTTCTGTTTCACATGGTGATAGCCTTGATAACATTCGTTTCTTGCATGCTGGTATCCACGTTGATGTTTACACAACAATGTTGGCTTTGTTTTAGCAGACAAATACTTCTTGAATGTTGCAATATGTTTCTCATTGTAGATTTGGCATGATTTCTTGACAACCATTTCATAAACAAGTGTGATTCTCCTATTTCAAATACCGAGCTCCGAGCATATACTTAAGGCAGTTGTTTTCATGGTGATTCTGTACTAATTTCACGCTTATTGGCGTAACAATAAGAACATATGTAATATATCCCTTCCATTTTATCTAGCACCAACCAATACTATGTTACCAAATAAAGAGAATTCAATGATCTCTGGTATTTTTTATGTGCTAACTTTCCCCAATCAATAATTTTAATCAATGACAAACTTTCTTAAATAACCAAAAGAATAGGTACAAAGTTTGCATCATCATTTACTTTGGGAGAGAAGACTTTACTATTAGAAATTTCCATTCGAAAAACTCAACCATGAACATTTTAATAAATAAAACATATATCTATCATAGAAATGATCAAATAACAAATATTAAAGGTTGGAAGCTTTGTATCAATTAAAATACCAATGTGAAAACCTGAAGTTTGGGATAAACATACTTGTTGGAAATTGACTAAGTATTCATATTATATCTTGATTTTGTTAAATTCACTATTTTTGCTTGTTTATAAACTTTTATATATAAAAAATGAAAAACATGTATAAATAAATTTTAATGTTTCAAGTTTGTTCAAAGTTTTAAAATAAAAATGAGATTTTAAAACTTAGTTGAAAATTAAAATAATTTATTTGTTTTTCATATTACTTATTTTAATATAAAGTATTCAAAACAAATAAATATGGAAGTACACTAGTACCTCTTATTAAAACTTGAATATAATCATGAAGATCTATAAATGATAAAATATTTCAAACAATATTTAAGTAGTTTAAAACTTCATGATAAAAAGTATAAGGGGATCCTAAATCAAAATATTATTGAGAAAAATCAATCCAACTAAGGCAAGTTGAGATACCAACTCACAGAACAAGTAGCGTAAAGAGTGGAATATTGAGAAAGAAGGCAATAAAATTACCATCCCAAATCAAGCAAGATAAAATAAAATTAAGAGTCAAGTATTTACAAAATTCTAATGGGGGGGCTTTATTTTTGCAAAATCAAGGGGAGTTGTTGGGGTGCCAACAGATCCCTAAAATGATACTATCCATTAAGTTGTGAAACCACTAACTGCGAATCAAGACATACCTCAAGAGAAACAACACCATGTGAAATGGCATCACGCAATAACCCAATAACACCACTATATTCAACAACATTGTTTGACAAAGGCCGTAAGAATACTCTTCCTGAAGACAATACTTGACATGTAGGTGTATATATCACCCAAGCAGCTGAAGCTGAGTTCTGAGTTTGGCGGCTAGCACCATCAACAAACCTTATGTAAATGGAAGACTCCATCGACATATTCCATGAAAAATGAAATATAATCAAAAAACTCGATCACCATAAGAAAACCTAACTATGCAATGCAAAACTGTACAATAGTATACAAAAATCAACCCTCGCTGAAAATCATGCATAGTATTTTTTGAGATAGATCACATTTCTAGGCTACGCCAAGGCTATCCTTTCATAATCAACCAGCTCATAGGCACCTTTCTCTAAGACACTCTTAACCATGTAAGGACCATGCCACATGGGATTAAACTTTCCTGTCCCCAAGGGTTCCTTAGCTTGATCCCACAAAAGGACCAAGTCTTCCTCACTAAACCTCGTAGGAGAGACATAATTATCATATTAGACCTTAATGCGACGCTTGTTAACCTCAAGAGCCACTAAGGCATCTTGAAACTTCTCATCAAGCTGCTCTTAGTGGACTAAATACTCTTCCAATGTGGAATTCTCTGGTAAAAGATCCATAGCTAAATTCAAAGAAGGGATTTCTCATTCAATCGGTAATACTGACTCCACCCCATGCACAAGATGATAGGGAGAAAAACCGGTGGTAGTCTTGATCGCGGTTCTATGGGCCCACAAAGAAGGATACAACATGATATTCCAATTATTCTTGCTCTGTGTGATGGTTCATTGGAGAATATACTTAAGTGAATTTTTCACCGATTCAACCTATCCATTCGCTTGAGGATAATAAGAAGATGGGTGCTCTTGCTTATATCCTATCTTGAAAGCCAACTCTTCCATCATTTTATTCTGAAAGTGCCTGCCATGGTTAGTGACAAGATCTCTCAGAATGCCAAATCAGGTGATAATCTTGTTAAATACAAAATGCGTGTCTGTCTCACCATCGGATTTAATTGTGAGGATAGCCTCTTCCAATTTCTTGAAGTAATCGACATCCACAATAATATGATGGTGCCTCCCTGCCGAAGCTGGTTTGCAATAAATAAAATCAAGCCCCCACTTGGTGAAGGGACCAGCGGTGACAATAGGATGCAAAGGGGTGGGATGTGAGCACATATTATGTGCAAACACCTATAAAGGGTGGAACTTCTTGACCACATTAACTTAATCTTTAATAATGGATAGCCAAAAATAGCCCGCTCTTAATATTTTTTAGGTGATAGAAATCCCAGATAAATGACCACCACACACCGCTATGTGGAAATCATTAAGCATGAAATCAGCCTCATCATTAGTTAAACAACAATCTAAAATAGAATCCACCCCATGGTGGTACAAAGTATCATCCACTATGAGGTAGTTCTTCGCTACGTGACTTAGTCATCTTCTCTCATCCCATGAGAGGTGAGTAGGGACCTTCAATGTTTGAAAATACACTATAATATCCCCATACCAAGGGCCCATAGTTGAGATGAGGAATATATGCTCATTGAAAAAAGAATCCTCATAAACCTACTCTTCATCCAAATTTGGGAAATCTGATATGAGCTCAGCAATGATTAACGATTTCTTTGATTTCACTGAAACGAACTCGAGATCAAACTATTTCAAAATCACAATCTATTTATTATACTTTCCCCCAATCATCCTTCTAGTGAGGAAAAACTGAAATGGATTGATGTAAGCTATGACCAAATTTTGGCGAAGAAGAATGTAATGTCTCAAATGCTGAACCACATGAACGGTGGTTAAGGCTAGCTTCTCCACATGGGAATAATGAAGTTATGGATCAATAAGGTTTTGGATCAAATAATATATGACATGCTCATGGAGCTCCTCATCCTCTTGAACTGATACCATACCAGTTGTCTCTTGATACGTGACCACTTAAATAAAAAAGGCATGGCTATCGTCTGGTGGACCAAGCACATGGGTGATTTCTAAGGCTTTCTTAAGAGCATCAAAAGACTCTTGGTCTCACTCATCCCAGTAAAAAGGGGTGTCCTTCTTCAACAAATGCATGAAGCCTTTAGTTGCATTGGAAACATTGACCATGAATCTTCGTAAGAAGTTCTCCATACCTTGTACACACTGAAGGTGTCGAATGTTACGTGGGGGAGACAATTGAGGTATTTCTTCAACCTTCAAGGGATCGACTCTAATACCCCCCTTGGATACGATGAATCCTAGTAAACAACCAACTTTCACGCAAAAGATGAACTTATGAGGATTTAAATGAACTTAATAATGACGACATCTTTTGAACACTAATCGCAAATGGTAAGGATGTCACACTCTTAAACAAGAGTGAGTAGCTATATCATCCAAATACACTTCAATAATATTTTTAAGATCATGAAAGATCAAGGCCATGGCCTGCTAAAACGTAGCTCCGACGTTTTTACGGTTGAAGGACATATTCCGATATGAAAAATTTCTCCAAGGAAAAATAAATGTAGTCTTGCATTGATCCTCAGGCTTAATTTGTATCTAATTATATCCAAAAAATCCACCCATAAAAAGAAAATACCTCACTTCCCGCACACTCATCCAAAATTTTATCAATAAATTGTGTAGAGAAATTATCTTTAGGATAGGCTTGATTTAAATCACGGAAATCAGTGCATATTTGGATCACTACCTCCTTCTTATCATCTAGAACACAATTTGAAACCCACTTCTTCAAGGGAATGGGATAGATAAAACCGGCTTTGAGCAATTTCTCTATCTCTTCTTTAATGGTGGGTGCTTTCCTAGGATTCACAACACATAAATGTTGCAAACTGGTTTTGCATCCGGATAGGTCTTGATTTTGTGTTCGAAAATACGAGGGTCTATACCTGGAATTTAATCATATGACCAAGTGAAAATATCATGAAACTCCTTAAACAACTTGGTATACTCTTTAATCTCATTGGGAGAACAATCCACCCCAATGTAAACATTCTCAGTCTTACCAGCATCACGAGAAATGTTGATATGAATCATTGGTGACAGGTTAGCCATGTTCCCTTCAGCAATATGACTAGGATATCTTAATTGGACCATGGGGATACCAAATTTATTGGTTAGAATTGCCCTAAATTCACCACACTCTAAACGATCAAGATAAGGAAGGAAATATGATCTATGGTGCAACTCTTACCAAGGTTGTTCAATCCCAGACATGGCCTCAAGAATAGCTTCATCTGATGAAAAAAAATCATCAAGGAAGTAGTGAGAGTGTGATGAATCTAATTCCCATGTAGGAAGCACATAAGGGTCCTCCTCCTACATCCGCAAAGAGGAAGGACTAGGATCTACAACATGGTCAAGATTCGCATGATACGCCACCATTGTTGTAGGAAACGACATGTCTGTCTCGATAGGAATACTTGAAGTACTTAATGAAGGAAGAATCCAAGGATCCTCCATATGAGTAGTGTGAAAGGATACCAAATTCGACAAGGATGAAGCCCCACCAAGACTAGACCCAATCATGAGAATGTGTGTAGGACAACTAAATGTTCCCATTAGAGAAGGATACATACCGACACCCATATTCTCAGTTACCGGCTAAGAATGATTGATAATCAGGATAGAAGCTCCCGATGATGCATTTACACTTGGATTCTAAAAATAATTTTGATCAATAGTAATGATATTCCCCTTCAATGCAAAGAAAACCACTCAAAATAGGGAAGAGGCTAGAGATTGCATATTGTACATCCAGTTCCTACCTAGCAAAATATTTTATTCAAGGGGCACATCAACCACCTCGACCTTGATTGCGACAATCTTCCCTCCCAATTGGACCTCTATAGAAGGAAGTATACCGTGCAGTCAAAATGACCTTCCATAAAAAGAATTCAACATGTTATGATACTAAGACAATGTGGGAGAACCTAAGCCCTTTCAAAAAGCCAAAGACATCACAGAAGTGGCAACACCTTCATCAATAACAATATGCATGATGCTATTGTTGAGACACTCTACATGAATCAAAAGAGACAAGTAGTAAGGAAAATGAGGTTGGATTCCATGAGTTTGAAATTTGATCATGGAAGAAGAGATATCATCACTAACCCCAAGAGCAGACAGCAAGGCATTTTCCGTGAAGGGAAAGTCTGAAGCACTTCTAACATAGACATTTCACAAGGAGTTTGGCCCAAATCCTCAACAATTGAATAATTTTGGGTGGCTAGAGCATTAGGATTGTGCCCTGAGCACTTCAAGACTCCCTTATGAATGCGAGGCAGAATTTTAGGCTTATCTGTAGGATTTTCAATTCGCAAAGAATTCTCGGGTGGAGCAGTTTCTTTCCCAAGGTCAAATTGTGATGAACCATAGTCTTTCACATGCATCACAACATTTGTAGCATTCACCATGTTGATACAAACTTGACTATTAGCGGCCTCTGGCGGGATTTGAGTTCCACCAGATGTACAAACAAAAACAACAATCCTCGACTTCATATTTTTATTATTAGGTAAAATATTAGTAAACACATATGGGACTTGTGCTATGAACTTTGAGCCATCCTCCATAAAAGGGCACAAGTGAGTGAGGTGATCATCCTCAAACAAATTACAAGGAAACTTCACCTTATGCTTAGGCTTCTTTTACCCCTACCATTGTTCATGTTCTTGTCATTATTATTACCATTTTCTTTTATTCCCACCCTTATGAATATTTTTTGTTTCTTTTCATTCCTTCCAGGATGTTGGTTGCCTTTAGGGTTCGACGTTTGCATTGAAAGCACACTCACCGATTGGGTAGAATGAGATGAACCCATGGCTTGTCCCGATGTAGGCTGGTTAAGTGATAACTATCTTACTTGTTTCGTAACCGAGTCTGCAAGTTTAGTACTTGTGGAGCCAACAATACCATCGTCATGTGGCCCAGGTTTAATCTTGGGGTCAAAATTGGATCTTGGAGCATTCGGGATAATCTCATACAAGAGTCTGGATTGAGCATAGATCAAATCCAACTCTTGATCCCTAAAACTAGCTTGTTCCACATTTTGAACTCCAAATGTGGAAACATCCTTTGCAATAGAAGGTAACAATGACTTGAGGAACCACTCTAGAAGAAACTCTGGTGGTATAAAGGCTTTAATTAATCATTTTCGTCTATGCCACTCTTGAATATGATCTAAAATATGCATGGCTTTTTCTTTCTAGAAGGTCGACAAGAGTTTGGTATTGATGTCATAACATACAAATAACTGGAAGTGACTAAGAAAAGTCAAGGAAAGATCATCAAACATAGTATAGCCCCCCCCCCCAATAAATCTATATACCATTTTGCCGCAAGACCCATGACGGTGCGTTGAAGTAGCCTCAAATGGAAGGAATTAGAAGAGCACCAAAGGTGGAAGGTTGTGACATGCTCACTAGGATATTCACTAGCCTTACCTTCAAATTTGGGAATGTCAAAAGGAATATTGGTAGGGACTATCGACCATACAGCATCATGAGACACAGGATCATTTGTCAATATTGACAAATCGGGTAGGTTCAAGGTCACATGGAAAGGGATCCTAGGTTGATCCTGTCAATGCCACGCTCCCTGATAGGACTGATTAGAATAAGGTTTATTGCTATACATACCATGGCGTTGGCTAGTGGGATAATAAAATCCCCCCATATGACTCATGAAGGGATGCATGGAAACATTGTAATGCGGAGTACCTTGATTATGAGGTTCTACAACGCTATAGTTAGAAGAGAAAGCAGTTTGTTGATACCTGTACCCATATGGTTGATAGTTTTTTCCATAATATAGTCCATAATAAGATCCATGGGAATATCCATAGGTTGGACCATGAGATCATCCATAGGTAGGTATATGGGAATCTCTATGAGCTGGACCATGAGATGGTCCATGAGATACTCCATGAGACAATCCAGAAGTAGGTACATGACCTGCTGACAAAGAAGGAGGCACTTGGCCTTGTGATACTACAGTTTTAGTAGGTGTAGGATGGACATGGCTTACAGTCGAACTCCAACACAAAGGATCACTAGAGTTAGGAAGAGGATGTGTCAAAAAGGAATTTGAAGGAATAGGTTGAGAAGATGATGGAATATGTCAAGGAATATAGCTTGTACCCCCAATATTCACATTTCTCGGTTAAGGTCCCTGAAGAGGAACACTAGTGCTAGGTATGGGCTATGTGTGTGAAGGAATTTCCACCCCTTCAGTGGATGGTGCAATGTGGCTACTACCACCAAACCTCTCTGCATGGAAAGGAATGGAAGTACCCCTAGGCATAGTACCAGGGTCACCAACCGGTTCGACATGAGGTACCGGACCGGGATCAAAAATATCAGGCATGCCATATGTAATGTGGCCAGTGATGGTGGGTTCATGGCGAGTCTCTTCACCCAGATAGTATAACCAATACCAAGGGTCAAAGCTAATGTAATCAGGAAACTGTGATAAATAATCTTGTGACAGTCCATCCCCATAAGGACCATACTCAGGTGAAGTTCCATATATGATTGAAGGTTTAATTTCCAACGTCAGAGGTGGGGAAGGTGGAAGATCCAAGACCTCAGACCCATGATGACTCACGGTGATATCTCTATGTGAATCAAAGTGATGACTAGTCCGCCCGAACTTTCTGGCTCTCTCTCATAAGGGAGGAGGAGATGTAGGATGTGGAAGACTTTCTCAATGACAAGAGAGATGGGAAGCCGTACCTGAATCCACAATCTCTCAACAAAAAGAAAATACTTGATCTATCTATGCAACCCTAAGCATACTAGTGTGCACATAGCATACACCTAATAAAATCTAAATCCAAACAACAAGAAAACCAAGAGTAGGATAAGTGATCTCCTGAATGAATTAGGTATGTCTCACCTAGGAGAGGCTTGATACTCCCATACACAACAAGAGGAGGTTCGTAACAAATTATAGTGGCCCTCAGCTTCAATGCATATAGTGGCTATGCTGTTTGACCCCTACCTGGTGTTGGGTGTTATAACGTCTATATTAATTCACCTAATATTTAATTATTGACCAGGGTTGGTAGGATTAGAGTTGACACAAAATATATGTGAAGGTATAGGGGTTCCTATGGTGTTGTGGAAATATTTTAACAAAAAAAATATCCAAAGATGTTTCAAAATGAAAAACCAAGTCAAACTCATAAGAATTCAATGATTAAGGTAATTAAACTGGAACAAAATATTAAACTAAATAATTGACAATTTATTTTATAAGTAAATAACTTTAATCTAAAAATGATACTATCAACAACTAAATTTTCAAATAAGAAACTAAGATGTAAGGAATACCTAACTATTAACCAAGTAGAAAACTTAATAAAGAAAATTAAATAAAAAGAAACAAGTAGAAAACTTAATAGAAATATCTTTGAATTTTGTCCTACAAATCTCTTTCAGTGATCCCACAATGAAAAATCAATTGCCTAAAAACATATGAAGGATGACTCATATAATACTTAATTTTACATACAAATAGATAAATCAATCCAAAGGCATGAACAAAAAAAAATACATTCAGAATCAAACTCAAGAACAAAACATAAAATAGCTTAACACATACTCAAGGTAAAAAGAAGTAAGGTAAATTTTAATAAATAAGCTAAAACAATCCAATTTTAACTTTTAATGTCAAATAGAACCATCACCTAACTATATTAATCAAAGCATACTTCAAATACTAAAGAAACAGAACTTAAAACAATTTCAAAACACATTAAAAACACTAAAAATGAAACTACAGGCTGAATGATAGACTGAACTGTAGGTCTGAAAGGGGTGACTGAATGACAGTTTAAACAGGCTGTTCGAATGATAGTTTGCATAATTAAAATGACAAAAATTAACCTAAATGAGCTAATCTTCAGCTGAATTCATGCAGATATAAATCTAATTGTAACACCCCACTTTTGACCCCGTTGCATGAGATGTACATGATGTATATATTGTAAATGATCATGGTGCGGAGCTAAAGGCCAAGGCCCCAGGATTGATTGGTTATGCTATGTTTCGGATTTAAATTGTCACCAATGGTATATCGGGGCATGTGGCATACATAGTGAGTTTTTTCATCATGTAAATATGCATATTTAATTAAATGAACCCGACCAGCTACGTTCACAGCAACTAAATTGAGAAGGGGTGTGATTTTCACAAGGATAAGGGTGGGGGAATTGTCAACCTTGGCCAATGAGGGAAAAAGCCATGTGTCATTTTTCCTTGTCTTATCGAACTACCACCTTAAAAGGTTCAGCTGAGCGGTTGGGGCATTTATTGTTTTGGGATTGGGGGTGGTAGGATTGTCATTCCTTTCCCATCCACACACTCCACCAGCAATGAACCTCACGATGGGTAGAGAGATGACTACACCTCTCATTCCACGCACTACAGGGATGCCATTCTTGCCTTGGCTGTTTCATTTTTCTCATGCACAGGAGCTTTCTTGGTTTTACCCACGCATTTTTTCCTCTACGGACTTGCAGATGGTGTAGCTGTATACTTCCTCATAGGCCGATTTGTGGGTTCTGCATTGCTACCACTCACGCAGCAAGCTGGGAGATGTTTGGTCATTGTCACCCATGAATTTTCCTGTGGACAGCCAATTTACGTTCAGGGACTATGTGTAAGTTTTCCTCACTGATTTGTGGCTCGTTCATGTGTGTTTCCCTCTGTATTTGGGGTCTGGTGCAGGTTTCTCTCATGCACAGGCTGGGAGACTGTATTTCTTCCCCAGTGCGGCCTGTGTGAGTCTTTTCTGCTTGCTTAGTTGTCCAGTACGGACTGCTATTTTTCCCCATGTTTTGATTGCATTGTTGTCGCATTTGGGACTATTGTAATTCGTTTGGGAGTCATTTTGGCCACAATAGGGCCAAGAATGACTTAGGAGTTGTTTTCCCTATTTAAGCTATGACAACTAAGTAATTGCATGTGTGCAATGGTTGGTATTCGGACTGTATTCGGAGCAGGGGTGGGGGCTTGGTTTGCTTGATAAACTTGGTGTGTTTGGGAACCACACAGACAGAGCTAGAGGGATGGATTTCTTCTCCACAACCCTTGAATAGCACTGGAAGGGAAGGCAGGGCCTGAGGGACTATGTAGCAGAGAAGGGACTGATTCTTTGTGTTGGGTGTGTGTGGGTGTCTTATAAGTCAGGCTAGTTCTGGTGTAGGTGTTCCTAGCTATTTAATGGGCTCACCAGCTTAGCATTTAGCCTTTCCCAACTCCTTAATGGCCTGATAAACCTAACCATGTTGGCTTGGCTGCCTTGTTGATGGCCTGATAAACCCAACTATGTTAGCTTGGCTATTTTTGTGTATCCTTGGCTATGTGTAAGCCTGCTTGTTCCCTTATTCCATGGATAATCATGCCGATCTCAGGGTGGCAGCATTGCTAAGAGATTAAGGATCACACTGGCCTATGGTTGGGTGGAATGTTGCAGTGACGTAGATGGTTGCGGAACGAGTTCTTCATAAGATAAGTAACCTTGTCTATTTTACTTCTGGAATCTTGTTTACTATTAATGAATGTGATGAACATGTTGAATGAATGCTTGTATGAATGAATTTTGCTTCCGATGTGTATGATAAACAATTGCATATGTGCATGTTCTACTTCAATGCATTGCACTTCAGCATTTTTATGAATTCACATGTTCATGGGGCTGGTAGCCCAGATGTTTAACGCCATGGTAGCATCCTCTTCGTTGGTCGGAGGGTTGGGGACGCTACACTAATGCATAAAGGCAATAAGTAAACCTACTTATTAAGAAAATTTGACAGTGAAATAAACTTAAAAAAATTCATGAATATAAATAACAGAAATGAAATAAATAGAGTTGAATCTATTTAAAAGCAATCTATTATATCTTCTTTCAAAGAATCTGAACAGTAATGCAGAAGATAAAATGAATGAAAGAAAACTAAAACAAACTCTGCGTGCAACTAGATATCTAATTTCAGAAATAAAATACATTACAAGAAACAAATTAAATAATAAGACAAATTGGAAATTAAACTAACTAACAACAGAAAATATGAAAGAAATAAACAATAAAAGAAAATAAACCTCTGGTTGATGAGGGTCCTCCATATAGTCATGCATAAGATCAGAAAATATTCCTAAGAAAGCTCACTGAAAAGTGGCAGGTGCATTACAGAGGCCAAATGGAAAAACTTGATAAGCGTATGTTCCCCAAGGGCATGAAAAAGTCGTCTTGTCTTGATCTTCTGGTGCTATTAAAATCTGGTTATAACCACTATATTTGTCAAGAAAGGAAAAATATTGTTTACCTAACAGGGTATCTAACATTTGATCAATAAAAGGTAAAGGAAATTAGTCTTTAAGTGTAGCTTTGTTTAGCTCCCTAAAATCAACACAAATGCACCATTTTCTCGTGACTTTCTTTGGTACTACTACTAAAAGAGACACCCATTTACTATCAGAGATGGGATAGATGAAACCAGCAGTGAGGAGTTTTTGTAATTCTTCTTTTACTATATCCTTTAGAGGAGGATTCATCCTCCTTTGTGGCTTCCTTGCAGGTGACATGTTTGGATCCATATAAATATGGTGAATACATGTGTCTGAGTGTATACCCTTCATATCGGTGTATTACCATGCAAATGCTCCAGCTTGTTTTTTAAGAACTTTAAGCAGTTGTGCTTGTTGATTTTCACTTAATCCTGCGTTTATATGTAGACATTTTTTAGGGCCAACCTCACAAAGTATGGTAGAGGGTCATGTATTCTATTCAATCATGAAGACAAAGGGTGTCTCCATAAACATTGAGAGAGCCATATTGTCTTGAAACTTGTCTCCAAAAATCTGATCAAATTGAGCAAAATACTGAGGAAAATCTATACAAGTTGTTGAAGAAACAAACTGATTTAATACATTCTAAGTGGTCTGCTCCTAAAGTGCCCAGGATAAATCACTAGGAAGGGAGAGGTCATCAAATTCCTCATCCCCAAAAGAACAATTTAACCACAATGAATTTTTAGTTATTGGTTGTGTTGGGGGTATAAAATAAGTCTCTGTGTAGACAACCCATTTGAAACAGTCATCTCTCCATCCCTACATCCTATAAAATAATTTGTGGTAGCTAACCACGGTCTTCCCAAGATAATAGAATTTCCTTTAGAAGGATCCTTTGATTCCATGACCATAAAGTCAACAGGGTATTCCCATGAGTCTACCAATACAGCAATGTGATCGAGGACTCTAACATGTTTTACTGTAATACGGTCTGCTAGTTCTAGGATGGAAGGGGTAGGTCAGAGAAATTGTTGTAACTATAAAAATTCTAAGGATATGGTGGTCATCGTGTTGATGGAGGATCCTAAATTGATTAATGTATTTTCTATGGCGGTATTGTTTATAATTACAGTCACTATCGGGGCTCCTGGATTGGTATATTTTGCAATACGGGACTGATCTATCATACATTAAGACATCTCTCCTATAACATGAATTGTGAGAGGGTCATTTTGCTTCTTCCCTAAGCATTTAATACATAGCTGCTTTATTACCTTGCTGTAGATTGGTATATCTTTGATAGCTTGTAATAGAGGTATTTTGATACATATATTATTTCATTCATTCAAAATGTTATACTCTGGATGAACTACAAGATTTTCTATCACTAGTCTTTCCAAAAATGGAGGAACTCTTTTCTCCTGAATAGTTACTTCAGGAGGATGGGTGTGTACTAGAAACTTCAGAATGTTCATGTCTTCCAAAATAACATCATTCATGGGTTCATTGGAATCCTCTTCTTCATTTTCTTCATGAATGTTGACTGATGACTTGGGTTTATCATTCACAACTCTTCTGAATCATAATTGAATATCATGTACAAGTACAGTCAAAATAAGATATGATGGAAGAGTTTGCAACCCAATGCTATTAATAGCTTGATTTGGTTTATTATTAGGTTTAGGTATCAGTTACATAGGTAATAATGTTGATTGAGGAGGATTTTTGTTCTGAAAATGAGGAGGTTGTTGTGTGGTAAAAGAAACTAAAGGTACAAATTCAAGTGAAATTGGATGGAAATTTGTTTCATGTTGAGGATAAGGATGATTAGGTGCGGGGATAGGTTGTGAATTAGGATATGGTTTTCCTCTCCACCCTTGTGACCAATATTGCTGTTGCGGAAATTGAGGAGGAGGGTACTGGAGTGGCCAATTCTGCCAACTTGAATTGTTCCATTGTTGAGGTAGCTGATATGGAGGATAATAGAGTCGTGGTTGTGGTGGAAAGTTTTGATATTATGGTTTGTCTCTAGGTTGCCAAGGAGGCCTCCTAGATGTTTCATCTACATCCCCACTCTTATAGATGGCTTGCAACCCAGGAAAGGATGGGCAGTTATCTATTGGATTCTCTTCTATACAGATGTGACATATAGAGATGTTGCTTAATGGACATTCCCTTTGGGGATGTTTGGTCCTACATCTTGGACAAAATATGCTCATTGCTGCTTATTCTTCATCCTTTCTTTTATTGTCTTGTAAAGAATCCAGTTGAGAACCCATTGCTCCTAAGATATCAATTTTGAAATTCTCTAATAGGTTTCCTAACTCTACTCTTGTAACTCCACCTGAACTGGGAATGTCTCCTCTTACATTTCTACTGTAAGTCTCTCGAAAATTTTTTGCAACTTTCCCCCTACTTCTAGAATAATTTTTACACATCTCACCGATTTGTGCAATTTTTTTTATGATAAATATCACCAGATACCATGAGATTAAGACTTTCTAACAAGTCCTCAGAGATCCCTTTAAGGAAAAATGTACTTACTGCATCTTCTCAGAGGTCACTTTAAAAAAAATTGTACTTACTACATCTTCTCAGAGGTCACTATATTTAGATTTATGTAATGTATAAACGAATCTTTCAAGATAATCCTCCAGGATCTCGTCTTCAAATTGTTGTTTCTTGAATATATCATGTCGAGAGTCCGTATGTTTTCAATACTCTTGATATTTTTGCAAGAATGAAGTTTTCATATCGGCCCAAGTATTGATAGTGAATTCACCTAAACCCATGAACCATGTCAAGGAAAAATCTTTTGTCAAGGAAAAATCTTTTAGTGTAGTGGAAAAGAGTTTTAGTCTATGAACATCTTGTAGATAGTTATAGCTCCTACAAAGGATATCCAACTTGAACAGGAATGTGTCTAGTTCATCATTACTTTTTACATAGAAAGTAGGTAAGGAGGAAGGAGGGATGTTTTTCATAGTTACATCCTGCATCATGTCTAAAATAGGGAACCCGAAGGTAGCCTCACTTTGATTTTCCCCTTCTCCTTCATCATTTCTAACTTCATCATGATATTTGTTTTCTCCCCATATCTCCATATAACCTGGATTCTTAACATAAATATACCTAGGAGGATCCTTTCGAGGTGATAATGGGGTGTCCCAACATTTTTTTTGGGAGAGATCTTCCTTTGATCAATCGTTTTTCTATTGAATCCTATAGGGATAGTAGGTGCTATTGTGGAAGTTTCAATTTGTGACATGACTGGATCTACAAACATTCCAAAGAGAGATTTTACCTGGGTAGAATCAATAAATTCAACGAAGTTCAGATCTCCTACTAGTTAAAAAGTTGTGTTATTTGGATTCAAGACTAGTGGAGGGTTAGAGGTTCCTTGTTACAGCTAATTTTACCACACATGGTGGATCACACCTTTATGGCCTTCCCTATCCCTCTGTAGACTCTTTAGACCCGATGGACCATTTTTGTACCTTTGATGTTTCCAAGATCATCCCTAAAAATATGCAATAATTTCCATACATGACTTTTAATCCCTTTCTTGCATATATACACGGATTTGAACCTTAAACCCACGTAGATTAGGATGTGTGCAAACGGCCAAATGATTTTGGATTTTTCCTTAATGTGGATTCGAGTCACTTGTCTCTTGACCTTCCATATGCCTAGAGATTGGTCGGATTCAACCTTCCATTACCCCATTGAAGAGCTATATAAGGAACCCTTTGGATACATTGAAGGGAGAGGAATTGAAGAGCAAGAAAACTATGGTCCATTGTTGCCAGAGCTTATACTTGAGTCTACATCCCTTTGTCCCTTGGAGCACTTTGTGTTCTTCCCAAGCTTTCCTTTTTCTTGTGAGATTTATATCGAGAGATGGAGGATTGAAGTGGTGGAGGCCCAAGTGGGAGACTTAGTTTCTCTGATTCACAAATGTTCCAGCAGAGGTTGTCACTATTGTAGTCTCTGTTTTATATCAATAGAAATATCTTTTGCTGTCCAATAATGTGTATTTAAATGAGTATTTGATCCATGGATGCTTGTAAATGCTTATATGTTATTGATTATATATTCTAGAGTAGGTCTAACACAATTATATATAGTTGTTATAGAATATTTTACCACACCAGGTGAATCACACTTGTATGGCCTTCCCCTGTCCCTTTGCAGGCTCCTTAGACCCCTTGGACCATTTTTTGTCCTTTATGTTTCCTATACCATCCCTAAAACATGTGAAAATTTATATACGTGACTTTTAAACCTTTTATCGTGTATATACGTGGGTTTGACCTATAAAACTGTGTACATCGGGATGTGTACAAAAACCAAAATCCTTTTGGAGTTTTCCTTCACATGGATCCAACTCACTTGTATCCTAGCCTTCCATATGCCTTGAGATTGCTCGTATTCGACCTTTTATTACCCCATTGAAAAGCTATATAAGAAACCCTTTGGATACATTGAAGGCATAAGAGAATTGAGAGCAAAGAAACTATAGTCCATTGCTGTTGGAACTTGTGCTTGAGTTTGCATCCCTTTGTCCCTTGGAGCACTTTAGTGTTCTTCCCAAGCTTGCCTTTTGCTTGTGAGATTTCTATTGAGAGATGGAGGATTGAGGTGGTGGAGGCCCAAGTGGGGGATTCAGTTTCTCCGATTCACAAATGTGCCAATAGAGGTTGTAACCATTATAATCTCTGATTTTATATTAATAGAAATATCTTTTCCTGTCCAATAATGTATGTTTGAATGAATATTTTATCCATGGATGATTTCAAATGCTTTTACGTTGTTGATTATATATGCTAGAGTATAATTAAGACCAATATATATAGTATGCTTGTCTTGTTTACTTATTGTTGAGGAATTGATTTTTCAATTCAAGATGAAGTTGGAAAGCTCAATGGGGATCTACTTCAACCATCCTGAATAAGGTACACGTTTTGATCCTTTAGTGTTAGATATTTGATTTCTCTTGCATATTGGAAACAATTGATTTTTGGAGTCAAGTTGTCTGTTGTGGTACCCCAAGCCATAGGAATTTCTCTCCTTGAAAAAATTGGTGACTCCGCTGGGGAGTTCCTAGTAGTTGTCCTTTGGGGGTTTTCTATCGGCATTCAATGACTTTGAATTGCTATTTTTTCTTTGTTTTTGTGTCAGGTCTGGGGGCATGTTAGCCTGGTAGTGTTTTCTTGGTGTGAATTTTGTCTTATTTTGTCTATTTGCCTTTATTATTTATGCACTTTTCTTGTTGTATGCGAGTTTTGAACTCACAGTCGCGTATATACATGGTTTTGACTGCTATATCTGTGTACACACGCGGGTTTACTGTGAATAGTCACGTATGCCCTTAGTTTTTCCTTCTTGAGGAAGATTTATTGTTGCTAGGTGAATTTTGATGATTGATGAATCTCCTTTGATACTGCTAGAGTCTGTATACACCTCTGTTCCTGACCAGAGATGTCTTTTTTAGGGTAAAATTTCTTTTTTTGAAGAATGTTCTTGTCATCGCATTTTTTATTTTTTATTTTGGGATTAGTGCATTAGATTTATTTTACCTTAGTACTTTGTTTGAGTGTTGTTTGAGTGTGCTTGCTGAGTCTAGGGGTTGTAGAATCATTCTTTTTCTTTAGTATCTCATTTTTATTTCAAAAAATCCAAAAATATTTGATTATCATTATGCATTGCATTTTGCATTTTGCATAGTACTTGCACTAGATTTGCTTTGAAGTATTAGTCAGGATTTCATATAGGAAGGCTTGCATTTATCATTTGAAGAAAATTTTGCATTTCACATAGTAGCATACCCTGTTTTTCATGGACACAATGCATTTGCATTGATTGTTAGGTGTGCATTTTTCTTCATGTTGCGTCATAACACCATTGGTTGCAGGGTCATATACCATTTTTGAGTAATAAATCCAATTAAAATCAATGCTTAATTAAAATGAACTACACTATTTTATTTGATAGGGTTCACCAACAAGATTAGGTTTTAGGGTTTTGGAATAGTTCATTGTGAGTAAATTCTCCAAGACAACTAAACAACAACATGTATGTGTCTGTCCAATGAGAGTGTGAAATTCCTTGGTATAATTGGTGTTTCTCAGGATCCTCCTCTCAAAAGGGAGCTAAGCACAAGGCAGTGTGAGCGGTTATTGATTGCGATGACCCCTAGTCATAACTAAGTAGCACCGGAGATATTTCTAGGATTGTATTCGTATCTGGGGGCTCTTTCGGGAGTTTCAGGCTTTGCTACCCTGCCCATATGGTCAATCCTTCCTATGACTGTCCCCCTGAGCATTGATTATATTGAGGTGACCTTAGTTGCCATACCTAGAATATCGAGGGGGTACCTTGCAGGGGTTATTCTGCGGGTGTCCCGGTTAGGTTGGGGTCGAGCAGCACAGTCGCTTTATGCATTGAAGCTGAGGGCCACAATAATTGGTTACGTACCTCTGCTTGTTCTATATGGGAGTCTCAAGCCTCTCCTAGGTGAGACATACTTGCTTCATTCGGGAGATCATGCCTAGGGTTTGCGTAATTAGAGAGTCTTTTAAATTTTTTGAGTCATTGTGGATTTAGGTGTGGCCCCTCGCCATTCTCATTGGTTAGTAGGACTTCCTCCTTCTACATCTTCTCCTCCTTTGGGAGAGAGAAAAAGACAATTTAGGCAGACTACTTCGCCCATTGATTCACACACGATGGGAGACCATGAAGAAGGTATTCCTAATCCACCCTCTCCCATTCAAGTGGAAGATGGGGAGTTTACTCCTAGCTATGATCCTTCACCTGATTTGACTGAGTTAGGTCCTGTAATTTATGAGATAGGTACTTTTCATGATAGACCTACTTACTCTAGTGTTGATCCCCCATTAACGCATCGCTGGTATGGCATGCCAGAAGACGAGACTTATTATGAGCCTGTGAGCACTAGTTATGATAGTTATGGTATGTTTGGTATACCCACACATGATTTGGCATTTCATGTTGAGTCAAAGTTTGAGCCTAACACTACGCCTGGGGGCACTCCTATTCCTTACCATGTGGAGAGGTTTGGGAGCACAAGTCATATTGCACCTTCCATCCTAGCGGTGGAGGCTACATCACATATTCCTACTAGGCCTAGGGTTAGTGATCCTATTAGGATACCAGATCCAAGACGAGTGACTATAGGGAACACCACATACATAGTTTCATAGATCCCTTCGTCCTTGGTTCCTTGTTCTTCGAATGTTGTTCCTTCATTCATGTGGTCCTTCGGGCCGAAATGTTGCTATGAGTCATGTTCATACTGCTGTTACTCAACTAGTTGTGTCTCAGGTTCAAGTACCGCCCATTGTTTTGGGAGGTTGTGTTCATACTTCTAGAGGTCATGTTACTACTTCCAGAGCATATATTCCTACTTTTGGAGTGTATATTGCTACTTCTGGAGCATATATTCCTACTTACAAAGTGTCTCATGGGACATCTCATAGGATGAATTACGGACCTTATTATGGGACATAGTATGGACAGGGTTGTTCACCTTATGGGTACGGGTATAAAAAACCCACTTACTCTCCTAATTATGGCTTTGTAGCCCCACATAGTCAAGGTACACCACATTATGGTGCTTCCATGCCACCCTACACGGGTCAAACGGGAGGAGGACACTATGGTCCAGGACATGGTGGTTACGGTAATTAGACCTATGTGAATCAGAACTATCAAGGAGGAATGCATCGACCTGCTCATGCTAGGCTCCCTTTCCTCTCAACACTAAATCTTCCTGACTTGTCAAGATTGACGAACGATCTTGTATCTCATGACCCGTCTTGGCCGGCTATCCCTACTAAGCTTCTCTTAGACATACCTAAGCTTGAGGGAAAACCTGGAGAGGATCTAAGCAAACATGTTACAATTTTTCACCTATGGTGCTCTTCAAATTCCTTACATGAATATTTGATCCATTTAAGGCTATTTCAATGCACCCTTACAGGGCTTGCCGCAAAATGGTATATAGAGTTACCTGGGGGGGCATTCGCATTGTTTGATGACCTAGTGATGACTTTTCTTAACCACTTCCAGCTACTAGTGCGTTATGACATTGGTACGAAACTCTTGTCGATATTTTGGTAGGATAAATCTAGACATATCTTGGACCATATCCAAGAGTGGTGTAGATGGAAGAGATTGATTAAAGCCTTTATACCACCGGAATTCCTCCTCGAATGGTTCCTTAAGTCGTTATCGAATTATATAGTGAAGGGTGTTTCTACATCCAAAGTGCAAAATGAGAAACAAGCCATTTTTAGGGCACAGAAACTGGATTTGATCTATGCTCAATCTGGTTTGTTATATGAGATCATTCCCAATGCTCCATGTTCTAGTTTCGACCCCAGAATTAAACCTTGACCACATGCCGATACCATTGTTGGTTGTATGAGTGCTAAACCTGTGGATTCAGTTGTGAAACATGTCAGTCAATTTTCAATCAATCAATCCACTTCGGGACAAGCCACAGCTTCATATCAACCCACCCAAATGGCCAATGTGCTTTCGGTGCAATCGTCGGACCAGAAGGGTAACCAACAATCTAGAAGGAATAAAAAGAAGGGTAAGAACAATCATAAGGGTGGGAATATAAATGAAAATGATAATACTAATGATAAGAACACCTGAAATGTTGGGGGGGACAAGCAATATAAATGTAAGGTTAAGTTTCCTTGCAAGTTATGTAAGGAGGATCACCTCACTTACTTGTACCCTCGTATCGATGAAGCCTCAAGATTCTTAGCATAGGGCATAGCTGTGCTGACCAACCCTTTACCTCACAATCAAAACATGAACTCGAGGACCCATGATCAGTCTAGTGGTGATCAAGATCTGTCGGAGGGTAGTGGTCATGGTTGCATTAACATGGTGCGTGATATGAAGGTTGTGACCCGTGCGAAGGACTATGGTTCGTCACAACCCAACCCAGGAAAGGAACCTGATCCACTAGGGACTCCTTTGCATATTGAAAAATCTGTGGATAAACCTGAAGTTGCACCTCGCATTCCTAAGGGATTCTTTAAGCATTCGGGGCATAATACTAATGCCCAGGCCACCCAGAACTATTCTATTGTCAAGGATTTGGGCCACACTCCTTGTGCAATGTTTGCACTAGAAGTACTTCAGAGTTGTCCTTTGCAAAGGAAGGATTTTCTTTCTTCCCTTGGTGTGAATGATGATAATTCTTCCTTTGTGATTAAATTTTAAACCGTAGGACTTCAACCTCGCTTGCCTTACTATGTGTCTCTTTTGATTCATGTAGAATGTCTTAACATCACCGTCAAGCACACTGTGATTGACGAAGGTGCTGCTACTTCTATGATGTCTTTATCGTTTTGGAAGGGTTTAGGTTTCCCTGAGTTGTCTACATATGGTACCATGTTGACCACATTTGATGGGAGATCATTTAGGCTGCACGAGATCCTTCCTTCCCTTAAGGTCTGTTTGGAAGGAAAGACCGTTGCGATAGAGGTTGAGGTGGTAGATGCGCCCCTTGACTATAATATCTTGCTGGGTAGGAATTGGATGTACAGTATGCAAGCCATAAATTCTTCTCTATTTCACGTTATATTCTTTCATTTTAATGGCAAGATAGTTACAATTGATAAAATGTCATTCAAGAATCTATCGATTACAGTATATTTGGGAGCTTTGATCCCGATTGTAGAGCACTCTTAGCTGGCAACTGGGAGTGTGGGTGTGGGCATGTATCCATCCCTTATGGGAAGCTTTAGGTGTCATGCACCTGTCCTTATGATAGGGTCTAGTTCTGGTGAGGCTTCGACATCTGTGAGATTGGTGTCTTTTTGCACAAGTCATATGGAAGATCCATGGATTCTTCCCACACCGAATATTTCGAGTGAGCCCATCGTGGTAGACGTGCCGTTTCCTGCAACTATAGTAGCTTATCAAGCTAATCTTGGATGTGTTGCAGAGCCTAGTCCTTCCTCTTCGTAGACAGAGGTGGAGGACCCATATGTGCTGTCTGCATGGGCATTTCAGTCTTCTCATGTGCATGACTTCCTTTATAGTCTTTTTCCTTCAGACAAAGCAATTATTGAGGCCATGTCAGGGGTTGAGCCACCATGGGAAGAGTTGCATCATAGATATTATTTTCTTCCTGAGCTTGATAGCTTGGAGCGTGAGGAATTTAGGGAGGTTCTTAGTGAGAGAATTGGTAGTCCCATGGTTCCATTAAGCTCTCCTATTCTAATTGTTGATGGGAACATGGTGAATATATTTCCTACCATTCCTATCAATATCTCTTGCGATCTTGGTAGAATTGAGAATGTCTATATTGGGGCAGAATGTTCCCATGCTGAGATTCAAGAATACACCGAGCTGTTTAAATAATTTCATGATATCTTTACTTGGTCCTATGATGAAATGCCAGGTATCGACCCTCACATTGTTGAACATGAGATTAAAACTTATCCCAATGCTAAGCCTGTTCAACAACGCTTGCGTGCAGTGAATCCTAGGAAAGCACCCGCGATTAAGGCAGAGATAGAGAAACTGTTGAAAGCCGGTTTTATCTATCTCGTTCCCTTAATGGAGTGGGTTTCAAATCTTGTTCTGGTAGATAAGAATCAGGGAGAGATCCACATATGCACTAATTTCTGCGACTTGAATCGTGCCTGTCCTAAAGATAATTTCTCCACACCATTTATAGATCAAATCTTGGATGAATGTGCGGGTAGCGAGGTATTTTCTTTTATGGACGGCTTTTCTGGATACAATCAGATACAAATTAAACCTGAGGACCAACATAAGACTGCATTTATTTGTCCTTGGGGAACCTTTGCATATTGGAAAATTCCTTTTGGCCTTAAGAACACTGGAGCCACTTTTCAGCGGGCTATGACCTTGATCTTCTGTGATCTCAAATCAATTATTGAAGTATTTTTGGATGACCTTGTTGCTCATTCTCGTATGAGAATGCGTCATTCCTATCATTTGAGATTAGTGTTCAAAATTTTCCGCCATTATTTGGTTAGGTTAAATCCTCACAAGTGCATCTTTTACATGAAGTCTGGTCACTTATTAGGGTTCATTGTCTCCAAGGAGGGTGTAAGAGTCGACCCTTTGAAGGTAGAGGCAATACTTCATTTGTCTCCCCAAAAAAACATTAGACATCTTCAATGTTTGCAAGGCATGGAAAACTTCTTACAGAGATTCGTTGTCAACTTTGCTAATTTGACTAGAGGCTTTATGCGTCTTTTGAAGGACACCACCTTTTGTTGGGATGAGTGAGCCCAGGAGTCTTTTGATGCACTTAAACGATCCTTAGCATCAGCCCCGATGATTAGTCCACCCTACTATAGTCGTGACTTTCTACTTTATTTGGCCGCATCCATGGAGATGATTGGTATGGTTTTGGTTCAAGAGGATGAGGAGCTCTAAAAGCATGTCATATACTATCTAAGCTAGAATCTTATTGACGTGGAGATCCGTTATTCCCATGTTCAAAATCTTGCCTTAGCTACCGTACATGTGGTTCAATGGTTGAGACATTATATTCTCCTTCGCTAGACCTTGGTTGTAGCCCATGTCAATCCATTTCAATTTGTCGTCACTCGAAGGATGATTGGGGGAAAGTATAATAAATGGATTGTCATCTTGCAAGAATTTGACCTCAAGTTTGTTTAAGCAAAATCGAAGAAATTGTTAATTTTTGCGGAGCTTATATCGAATTTCCCAAGCGAAGCTAAGGAGGTGGTTTGTGAAGATATGTTTATCGATGAGAACATCTTCTTAGTCTCAACTTTGGACCCATGGTATGGAGATATTATTATATATTTACAAACATTGAAGGTTCCCACTCACCTCTCATAGGATGAACGATGATGATTACGTCACGTATCTAAGAATTACCTCATAGTGGATAACACCTTATAATGCCATGGGGTAGATTCCATTTTATTTCATTGCTTAACTCATGAGGAGGATGAGCTTGTGCTGAATGATTACCACGGAGGGGCATATGGTGGTCATTTATCTGGGCTTTCTACAGCCCAAAAAATCTTGAGAGTGGGTTATTTCTGGCCGTTGATCTTTAAAGATTGTGTAGATGCGGTCAAGAAGTGCCACCCTTACCAGGTGTTTGCACGAAATATGTGCTCACGACCTACCCCATTACATCCCATCATCACCGCCGGTCCCTTCACTAAGTGGGGGATTGATTTTATGGATTGCAACCTACCTTCAACTGGGGGGCATCATGATATCATAGTGGCTATTGACTACTTCACAAAATGGGCTGAGGCCATGCCTATAGTTAAATCCAATGGTGAGATATCCGCGCACTTCGTATTCAACCAGATTGTTACTCGGTTTGGTATTACAAAGGAGCTTGTCACCGACCATGGCTCGCACTTTCAGAATCGTATGATGGAAGATTTGGCATCAAAGTTAGGATATAAGTAGGAGCATTCCTCCTCTTATTACCCTCAAGTGAATGGATAGGTAGAGGCAGTGAACAAATCACTCAAATCCATTCTCCAATGAACCATCACACAAAGCAAGACTAATTGGCACATTATGTTATATCCTGCTTTGTGGGCTTATAGAACCGTTGTTAAGACTGCCATAGGTTTTTCTCCATATCAACATGTACATGGAGTGGAGTTGGTATTGCAGGTTGAATGCGAGATTCCTTCGTTGAAGCTATCCATAGAGCTCTTACTAGACACTTCCCCATTGGAGAAGCATTTGGTCCACCTAGAGCAACTTGATGAGAAACGCCAAGATGCATTGATGGCTCTAGAAGTGAATAAGCATCGCGTTAAGGTCCAGTATGATAATTCTATCCGTCCAAGGAGGTTTAGTGAGGGATACTTGGTCCTTTTGTGGGATCAACTGAAAGAACCCTTGGGGGAAGGAAAGTTTAACCCCATGTTGTAGCTAGGGTTTTCACCCTAGCTTGTGCTGATGAGCACCTACTAAGGAATCTGGAATCCTTAGTAGCAGTTCAATAATGTAAACAAAAATAAACTGAAACAAAGACTAAGCTAAAGCAGTAAAAAGTAAATAACATGAAGTAAAAACAGTAAAGAAATGTATAATGGTGATTTTATTGATATCACCTCCAATGAGGAGGTTGGTGGAGTCCGTTGCGCTGGTCCGATGTCGGTGGCTTCGAGCTCCAAGCTGCTTCCTTTCCTTTTCCGGTGGTGGAAATGAGCCAAAAAGTGTTCTCAATGGTGAAAGTAGCTTGATGGTAAGCTAGGGTTTCGAGAATAATTTCGGCAGAGGCAGGATGCTTATGACTGTGGATGTGAAATGAGGGGTCTCCACCACTTATTTATAGTTTTTTAGTGGTGGAATGCTGGCCCATGGTTTTGGAAACCATATGATTTAGGGCAGCTTGTTTAGGGTTTTTTCCTCCTTTCCTCATTATTTTATATTTTTTCTTCCCTTTTGGGGATTTTTGCTATTTTTAGAGGAATTTTGGACATTTTTGGAGGAAAAATGGGTTTTTTGGCCTTTTGGAGGTATTTTAGGCCTTTTGGAGGCTTTTTAGATGGTTTTATGGCCTGTTAGAGGCATTTTAGGCCTTTTGGAGGATTTTTGGTGGGATTTTCAGGGAAATATGGTAGGAAAATGGACAAATGAGCCATGTAGTGAGGTAGATGAGGTAGTTAACCATTTTTGGGTGTTAACAGATTGCCCCCTGATGTGTGAGGGCAGGAGCCCATCGTATGGCCGATGGAAATCATGAGTCATATTTGGTTTGTGTTGGGGTGTGGAGAAGAGAAGGAAGCAACTGAAGTCCGGGACACCGATCTCGAACCACTTGCAAGGACTGAAAAGTACATAACCTCAAAAATGGATGAGGGATCATCTGATAATATGGACGAGGCGGGCATTCCCATGCTCGTAGCAGAATATAACAATATAAATGGTCTTCAAATACTGGATGAGGAAAAAATCTCAATATATGGACGAGGTGGGCATTCCCATGATCGTATCAAGATACGTAAAAAGAACTGTGAGGCCCAAAATGGAGGACCTGTAGTAGATAATCACTGTGCACATCATGAGGGTCTGGAAGGGACACAAAGCTGGATCATACTGCTGAGCTGATCATGTCTGAGCTGACAAACTGATACACTGGAATGGCAGCAGTGCTGCTGAATGTGGTTCTGAAGGAACTGATGTGCTGCTGTACCAGAGTGAGAAGGGTCACACTCGTAATGGTACACTGATCTGGAACTGAACTGGGTACTCGAGGAAGCATAGAACTGGATGGCTTCCGAATACAATCGCCAACGCAGCCCGGACATCCACGGGAACATATAACTGGGCGTTCCGAAGTGACTCACCAATGGGCTAGATTCGGGGGGAAATCCGGGGTCTTCGACACAGAATGGAAAGGATATATATCCTGTGCGATTCTCAACGATGCGAAGAAGGTACTGAAGTCGAGCATGTGAGAAACAACCATTCGGAGAGGCAATGATGACTCCTTTCAAAATGGTCCGTAGGCACTCACCACAGATGGTGATGGGTCCAAGGTGCAGGAGCCTCTAGGTCTATCCTCTGGAATAGAGGAGTTGTCGTCGACAGAGGGAGACCTGCAACTATCAAGGCAATGATGTTTCCTTGACAGGAGCGCGAGGTGCAAAACCGAACTGTGATAGTACTGATGGTACGAGTGATAAACTGGTGGGATTAACTGG
>LPNX011223775.1:4023-63444 GCA_001517045.1 Pseudotsuga menziesii | reverse complement strand
TTTTAGGCCTTTTGGAGGCTTTTTAGTGGGATTTTCAGGGAAATATGGTAGGCAAATGGACAAATGAGCCATGTAGTGAGGTAGATGAGGTAGTTAACCACTTTTGGGTGTTAACACATGTGGCGTGGTCCTTACATACTTAAGCATGTGTTAGAGAAGGGTTCTTATGAGTTAGTGGATTATGAGGGAATGGCCTTGGCGGAGCCTGGAAATGGGCTCTATTTGAAAAAGTACTATGCATGATTTTTAGCCAAGACTAGTTATTGTATATTATTGTACAATTTTGCATAGGTAGGTTTTTTTCTTATGGTGATCGGGTTTGTGATTAGTTTCCATTTATTTTGGCAGATGTCAATGGAATCTTCCACCTTCATAGGATTTGTGAATGGTGCGATCCATCACACTCAACACTCAACTTCTGCTGCTTGGGTGATTTATACTCCTCTGGGTCAAGTATTGTCCTCAGGAGGCGTATGTTTATGGCCCTCTTCAAATAATGTTGCTAAGTATAGTCCTGTTATTGAGCTTCTATGGGATGCCATTTAACATGGTGTTCTCTCTCTTGAGGTACGGCTTGATTCGGAGTTAGTAGTGTCACAGCTTAATGGTTTGTACCATGTTAGAGATCCGACATTATTAAGAAGATTCTTACGTGTGAGATTGTTAGAATGACAATTTGACAATATAACATACATACATGTTCCAAGAATTAATAATCAAGTTGCTGACTCATATGCTAACTACGTGTTAGATTGGCATTTGTTTCATACACAATAAGCTCATCACAAACATAAATTTTTACACATGTAAATAAATAAATCGATCATCATAAAAGTTTTTATAAACATCGAAAAGGTGGTAGTACATAGTGTCATAATACAAAATTGGGGCTCTTGAGCCACCAAAATATAATACACGGTAGTAGAAAATGTATCACTCCTCGGTATCTAAGCTTGTGGAGGAGGAGGGGGGTTGTGATCATGGAATGTCACCACAACTCTATCTAGCCGTCAAAATAGCCAAACCCATGATCATGGTACACCCACCACATGGCGATGCATGGCCTCAAGAAAGTCCTCAACTTGCGCCATGGGTACTCTATGTGTTAGTCTCACGAAGTTGGTATGAATGCTTTGGAGCGCCCGCTCTGCCTCCACACCCATGATGTTGTCTCCTCTTCCCCTCCGTCTATGACAAGGGAAGCTTTCAGGATTCCATGGTCCCACATCTGCATGCATATGGTAATTTCACTATGTATTATCACCCAAAAACATGTCTTTTGATTCCACATAATCAGAAAACACAAAAAAATTAAATAACTCAAATTTTTTAAAAAAGAGGGTCGAAATTCATTACCAATGTCACCGTATGCCGATCTTGGTGGTAGCGACATGTTTGGGTCTCCCCAGTAATCTATCCCCACATAGGGGTAGTCATCGATGGAAACTATCTATTGTCACCACCATGGAAAGAAATCAGCTGGATAGGGGTTGGACACCCTACCTCCACCCAGTTTGCACATTGCATCTGTCCAACGTCGTTGGGCCAGATATTGAACCCCGTGTAGAGGAACGTCAACTCTAGGGATCAATCCTAGAACAAGCTCAAAGAAGAACGTGCTTAGTATGCTGCTAAAACTGAAGTTTCGCACCCTTCCCATCTTGCAGTCGCTGAGCTATTATTTCATGTTGCTCAGCAATGTCACACTCCAGTCATAAACTGTGGGCCTCATGTACTCCATGGCATAGAACATCAATGGTCATGAGGCCTGGTGGAGTGAGGCTAGCGCTGCTATCCTACCCAGTTTCAGTAGAATGGCCTTTATGCCTAGCACTTGTATGGAGTTAGTTGGGATTTGACTCCCCACATTCTCTATGTTCAAATAGCAGTACAATGCAATGTACTCATCTATAGTCAAGCTACCTCTGGGCTCACGAGAGCATAGGTTCACCACTTCCCCTCGTCGGGAAAGTCTAGTAATAAAGTATATGTCATCCACTTCTATGGTGAGGGACATCCCGTCTATCTGGAACGACTCTGAGTCTGGATCCTAGTAGTCTACTAGCAACTGTAGTAGTCTTGGTTTGGCCCGCATACTACCAAGCCACCAAAACGTGTAGAGCCTGCATGACTGCAAAGCTTGTTGAGCCATTAGATATGCCCTTACTACCCATTCTACATCACCGTGTTCACATTCTCTCCATTCTAGAACCATTCTGCACATACTTAAAAATAATTGAGCGTGGTTCTATACACGACTATTTGCTAAATAGCCGTATATGTACGTGACTTTGAGGGCATTTTCTGCGTATATCTAGCCCTATACATGGAAAACCCCTCGATTTCTGTGTGGGCCAAGGCACGCATTTAAGATGGGCCTAGAATCCTAAATACACCATGGAAATTGATAAAATTTGCATCAAAATGAAAGAGTAGAGCATGGGTAAGTACCTGGAAAAAACGGTAGTGGATTCCATTGACTGGATCTCCTGGAATTCGCTGTTGAAGTTCTGAGCTCAATTGGGTAGAAATTTCAAATGTTATATAATGTTTTGAATTTTTTACTATTTATAGAAATTTTTCAAATTTTTGAAAATTTTTACCCCCTTTTTCTATAGTTTGGATCGTTTCTAATCCTTTTGGACCGTTTTTGGACTAATTTATGATGTAGAAGACCTTTTTGAGTGTCGTTTTGACTGTTGCTTTGACCCGTTCATGCCCATTACAGGTATGATATTTAAACAGGCATATAGGTTAGGATTACCTCCGATTGCATTTTGCATGAACTTATGACCGTTTCATTATAGCCTTAGGTATGAACCCATTCTATTATGTCACAGAACCTTCTTGCTATTTTAGAAGTGGCATTATGTGAATGGTAGAGCTTGACCTTACATGGGTACCCTAGTTAGTGCCTTATTTGCATTTGGTTCCCATGTTGACATTTTGTCCCTTAGGGTGTGGGAGTCCATTGTATAGTATTACCATGACATTTTGCAAGAGCATCATACTCCTCTTGATATTTTGTTGGCCTATTTCCCTCAGGACTGCCTTATGTCAAGTTGTAATTTCCTTATCATGTGCTTTTCCTACCTTATTAAGCCTTATGCCGGCTTCCTTGACATTGAGTTTCAGCTATATTGCCCGAGTTTGTCTCATGTCTAGCCATGCAGAACCATTTTATATATCCTTTGTAGCTTGATTCCCTATTTTTTACCAGGAGGGGACTTCCCCCTCGAGTGTTTCTATCCTACACATGTATCCTTGCATTGAGCATAGGTATGTTCCACTGCTTGGAACTAGTTTGTTTGCCCATTATGACACTCATATCCTCCTAGTCTGTAACTATAAAGCAGTTTTATTCTTTTTCAAGCTGTTTAAATATTTGAAAAAGTCCAAAAAAAATTTAAAAACCAAAAAGCTGGACAAGGAAATATGTTATCTTTGGCAGCTGTCGAGTCGTGTTGCCTTTGAATAGAGCACTGTATATCACATCCACTAGTTGGGTTTATAGTTTGACTTTAAGAGTTGTACTCATTTATCTAAGTTTACCCCCATTGACTGGTTAAGGTTCCAGTCCCCATGGAGCCTCTATTGATGCCTCCTGTGTCACAGAGATGTCCCAATTTTGTATATCTATTCTATGCTGCCTTTATTTAGTCACCATTTTCCATTATGCTCTTGTTTGAAGGAAATTGAAACCTAAGTCAGTCATTCCTCAGTTATCTTGACTTTGCATGTCGACCATTCCCAGTACAGTTACTGGTTCGTGGAACTTATGATTGAGTCCTTCCACATTATACAGATTTGTTGAGTACCACATGTTGGATGATGGGGGGTGCCTTAATTCCCTCCTTCCAATGGATTTCATCCCATCGACTTTAGATCATTTATTCTGGGATTGGAATCTAGAGTCATTTTTGAGTGCCTTGAGACTTGCAGTCATTAGTGGCAGGTTCTCTCGCCATCGACACTTTTTGGGAATACATCAATTTCCCCTGATCGATGGATTGTCTCAAGTGTTTGACCTCAACACACCTATTCACACTTGTTAGTTTGCACTCTAGTACCTTGAGTCCCATTATCATTATCAGTGGGTGATCTCGCATTTGTTATCGGTATACATCAATGACCGGTAATCAAACAATGGACAACTATGTTCGACCTCGACACCTTTATTCACATAGTAGGACCTGTACTCATAGCGGTTTGTGTAGAAGACCTCCCAGATTGGTGGCATCTCTTATATGATACCTCCTTGATCGTGCTGGTTTTCATGAGATTTCATCTCTCGTGACTTGATTCCAGTGTGTGTTAGACATTTCCAGCCATTATGGAGATCTTGATCTGTCATATATCTTTAGCTTTCATGGAGATCATGATCCTTTGTATATCTTCATCACGGAGATTCTGATCTATGTATATTGTATGTGGTGATGACCACTTATGTCATATTTTGTATCATGCCTATTCATGGCCATTGTACTCTTATGTATCTGGGACTACTATATGTATTTGCAGTTATATGCAGAGTTGTATCATTGTACTATGCTGATTGGGTGGTTGGTCTTCCATTTGGGATTCTTCATCACTCCACTTCTGGGATGGATTTATAATGTATTTTGGCCATCATATGACCCCTCTGACCTCACACATTAGGGGGCATCTGTTATAGTAGATTTTACCACACCAGGTGAACCAAACTTGTATGGCCTTCCCCTGTCCCTCTGCAAACTCCTCAGTCCCCTTGGACCATTTTTTGTCCTTTGATGTTTCCTATACCATCCCTAAAAACATTTGAAAATTGATATACATGACTTTTAAACCTTTTATCGTGTATATACGTGGTTTTGACCTCTAAAACCACATACATCAAGATGTGTACAAAAATCCAAATACTTTTGGAGTTTTCCTTGACATGGACCCGACTCACTTGTCTCTTGGCCTTCCATATGACTTGAGATCGCTCGGATTCATCTTTGCATTACCCCATTGAAAAGCTATATAAGGAACCATTTGGATACATTGAAGGCATAAGAGAATTGAGATCAAAGAAACTATGGTCCATTGTTTCCAGAACTTGTGCTTGAGTCTGCATCCCTTTGTCCCTTGGAGCACTTTAGTGTTCTTCCCAAGCTTGCCTTTCGCTTGTGAGCTTTCTATTGAGATATGGAGGATTGAGGTGGTGGAGGCCCAAGTGGGGGATTTAGTTTCTCCGATTCATAGACATTCCGACAGAGGTTGTATTCATTGTAATCTTTGATTTATATTAATAGAAATATCTTTTCCTATCTAATAATGTATGTTTGAATGAATATTTTATCCATGGATGATTTCAAATGCTTATACGTTGTTGATTATATATGCTAGAGTAGATCTAACACCAATATATATAGTATGCTTGTATTGTTTACTTATTGTTGAGGAAGTGATTCATCAATTCAAGATGAGTTTGGAAAGCTCAACGGGGATCTACTTAAACCGTCCGGAATAAGGTACGAGTTTTGATCCTTTAGTGTTAGATATTTGATATCTCTTGCATATTGGAAAGGATTGATTTCTGGAGTCAAGCTATCTGTTGTGGTACCCCAAGCCATAGGAATTTCTCTCCATAAAAATAGCATGCTTGTCTTGTTTGCTAAATGTTGAGGAAGCAAATTGATAATACAAGCAAGAGTGGAAAAGCTCAATTGGGATCTACATCAACCATCTGGAATAAGGTACGAATCGAGATTCTTTAGTGTTAGATGTTTGGTTTCTCTTGCATATAGGGAAGGATTGATTTTTGGAGTTAATATGTCTGTTGTGGTACCCCAAGCCAAAGGAATTTCTCTCTGTAACAGAATTGGTGACTCTGCTGGGGAGTTCCTATTCATTTATCCTTTGGGGGTTTTTATCGGCATTCAATGTTCTTGAATTGCTTTGATTTCTATATTTCTTGAGTTGGGTATGGGGCATGTTTTCCTGGTAGTGTCTGATAGGAGTGAATTTTGTCTCATCTTATCTATTTTCCTTTTTTTTATCTCTTTTTCTCCTGTATGCGATTTTTTGCCTCACAGTCGCATGTACACATGGTTTTGATTGAGATATCCGCGTATATATGCGTTTTTTTGCACACAGTCATGTACGCCCTGATTTTTGCATGTTAGAGGAATATTGAGTGTTGTTGGGTGATTTTTGATGATTGTTGAGTCTCCTTAGGTGCTTCTAGAGTCTGTATACACCTTTGTTTTTAACCAGAGACGCATTTTAGGGTAAATTTTTTTTTTAAATAATGTTCTTGTCATTGCATTTTTTATTTTTTTGTTTTGGGATTAGTGCATTAGGTCTCTTTTACCTTAGTGCTTTGTGTGGGTGCTGTTTGATAGTGCTTGTAGATTCTGGGGCTGGTAGAGTCATTCTTTTGCTTTATTATCTTAGTTTTATTCAAAAAATACAAAAATATTTGCCTCTTTGCATCATTTTTTTTTTTACTAGAGGAATCGGCAACTGGGGACGGGCTGGTACTCACATGACACGGGTTCTAGACACGGGTTCTAGGGATCCAATCCTGCTACCACTATAACCCTAGCTGCAACCACAGGGCCTGAACCATGGTGCACGGGTAAATTTGGGGGGGATTTGAACACAAGACCTTCCATTTACAAAAAAATCCACTTTACCACTTGCTCTGCCCCCCCACGGGCTCTTTCTTTGCATCATTATGCATCATTGCACTTTGCATTTTGCATGGTACTTGCACTAGGTTTTCTTAGATAAGTATTAGTCAGGATTTCATATAGGAATGATTGCATATGTCATTTGAAAAAAAAATTGCATTTCATGTAGTAGCATGCCCTATTTTTCATTCAACACAATGCATTTGCATTGATTGTTAGGTGTGCATTTTACTACAGGTTGCGTCATAACACCATTGGTTGCATGATCATCTACCTTTTTGAGTAATAAGCCAAATAAAATCAATGCTTAATTAAAATGGATTACACTATTTTATTTTATAGGGTACACCAACAAGATTAGGTTTTAGGGTCTTGGAATAGTTCATTGTGAGTAAATTCTCCAAGACCACTAAACAACAACATGTATGCATTTGTCTAGGTGAGAGTGTGAAATTCCTTGGTATAATTAGTGTTTCTCACGATCCTCCTCTTACAAGGGAATTAAGCACGAGGAAATGTGAGTGGTTATTGATTGGGATGACCCCTAGTCATAACTAAGTAGAACCAGAGATATTTCTAGAATTGTATTCATATCCGGGGGCTCTTTCAAGAGTTTCAGGATTTGCTACCCTACCCATACGGTCAATCCCTCCTGTGACTATCTTCCTGAGCATTGATTATATTGAGGTGACCTTAGTTTCCTTACCTAGGTTATTGAGTGGGTACTTCACAGGGGTTATTCTATAGGTGTTTGGGCCACGTTGGCGTCAGACAGCATAGTCGCTATATGCGTTGAATCTAAGGGCCAAAATAATTGGTTACAAACCTCTGATTGTTGTGTATGGGAGTCTAAAGCCTCTCCTAGGAAAGACATACATGCTTCATTTGGGAGCTCACATATCCTACCCTTGTTTGCTTGTGATTGGATTTAGATTATATAGGTGTATTCTCTATGCACGCTATCTTGCTTAGGGTTTGTGTAATTAGAAGAGTCTTTTTCATTTTTTGAGTCATTGTGGATTTAGGTGCGGCACTTCATTGTTCTTGTCATTTAGCAGGACTTCCGCCTTCTACATCTCCTCCTCCTTTGGGAGAGAGAAATAGATAGTCCAAATGGACTACTTCTCACATTGATTCACACACAATGGGAGATCATTAAAATGAAACTCCTAAGTTGTCTTCTCCACCTCATGTGGTTAGGGAAGAAGATCCTACTCCTATATATGATCCTTCACCTGATATACCTACATACTCTAGGTACGATCCTTCACCTGATATACCTCGACACTCTAGGTATGATCCCTCATTCACAGTTTGTTGGTATTGGATGCAACAACCCTCATCATGAACCTATGAGCACTAGTTATGTTAGTTATGGCATGTCTAGTATCCCTGCACATGAACTGACACACCATGCCGAGTTGAAATTTTAACCTAACACTACACCTGGGGGCACTCCTATTCCTTTCCATGTGGAGAGATTTGGGAGCATGAGTCATATTGCACCCTCCATCTAATTAGGGGAGGCTACATGACATGTTCTTCCTAGACTTGGTGTTAGTAGTCCTATTCAGATACCGGAACCAAGATGAGTGACTATAAGGAATACCACTTATATCACTTCACATGTCCCTTCGTCCTCTATTCCTAGTTCTTCGAATGCTATTCCTCCCCCTCATTCATGTGGTGCTTCAGGCTGGAATGTTGCTACTATTCATGTTTGTACTATTGCTGCTCATGTAATCATTTCTCAGAGTCAAGTACCTCTTGTTGTCTTGGGAGGTCATATTCCTACTTCTGGAATGTCTTATGGTCTATCGCAAGGAGTTCCCCATATTCCTACTTATGGAGTTTCTCATGGGACATCCCATGGGAAATATTATGGAGCTTCTCATGGACAATATTATGGACCACCATATGGATAGAGTTATTCACCTTATGGGTACGGGTATCAACAACCCACTTAATCCCCGAATTATGGCTTTGTAGCTCCAAATAGTTAAGGTACACCACATTGCGGTGCTTCCATGCCACCCTACATGGGTCAAACGGGAGGAGGATACTATGGCCATGGCCATGGTGCTTATGGTAATCAATATTATGTGAACCAAAACTATGAGGGAGCGTGGCATCGACCTGCTCAACCTAGGCTCCCTTTCCTCACAATGTTAAATTTACCTGACTTGTCGAGACTAACGAACGATCTGGTATCTCATGACCCGACTTGGCCGACTGTCCCTACCAAGCTTCCCTCGGACATTCCCAAATTCGATGGAAAACAAGGAGAATATCCTAGTGAACATGTTACTACATTTCACCTTTGGCGCTCTTCTAATTCCTTACATGATGATTCAATATGTTTAAGGATGTTTCAATGCACCCTCACTGGGCCTACAATGAAATGGTACATAGAGTTACCTAGGGGAGAATTCATTTTGTTCGATGACCTAGCTATGACTTATCTTAATCACTTACAACTACCAATGCCTTACGATATTGGTACAAAAATCTTGTCGACATTTCGGAAAGACAAAGCCATGCATATCTCAGACCATATACAAGAGTGGCGTAGACGGAATAGATTGATTAAATATTTCATACCATCGGAGTTTCTCCTTGAGTGATTCCTGAAATCGTTACTACCTTATACAACGAAGGATGTTTCTATGTCTAGAGTTCAGAACAAGGAACAAGCCATTTTTAGGGTGCAAGAATTGGATTTGATTTATGCTCAATCTAGATTGTTATATGAGAGCATTCCTAATGCACCGCATTCTAGTTTTGACCCTAAGGTCAAACTTGGACCACATACCGATGGCATTGTTGGTTGTACAAGTACTAAACCGATGGATTCGGTTGTGCAATAGGTAATTCAATTGTCTATTAACCAATATTTTTTAGGACAAGCCACAACTTCGTCTCAACCCACCAAAATGGTGAATGTTCTTTCGGTGCAATCGTCAGACCAGAAGGGTAACCAGCAACCTGAAAGGAATAAGAAAAAGGGTAAGAACAATCGTAAGGGTGGGAATAGGAATGAAAATGCCAATTTTAATGAAAAGAATGCCCACAATGTTGGGGGGGAGAAACAGCCTAAACATAAGGTTAAGTTTCCTTGCAAGTTGTGTAAGGATGACCACCTCACTCACTTGTGCCCTCGTATGGAAGATGCCTCAAATTTCATAGCACAGGGCCCAGTTGTGTTGACAAACCCTTTATGCCATAATCAAAACATGAACTCGAGGGCCCACGATCATTTTGGTGGAGATCAAGATCTACTGGAAGCTAGTACCGGTCATGGTTGCATCAACATGGTGCATGCTACTAAGGTTGTGACTCATGCGAAGGAATATGGTTCATCACAGCCAGACCTTGGAAAGGAACCTGCCCCACCTAGGAGTCCTTTGTGTATTGAAAACACTGTGGATAAATATGAATTCACACCTCGCATTTCTAAGGGAGTCCTAAATCATTTGGGACACAATCCTAATGCTTGAGCTGCCCAAAACTATTTAGTTGTCGAGGATTTGGGCCATACTCCTTATGCGATCTCTACACTTGAAGTAATTCAAAGTTGTCCTTCACAAAGGAAGGCTTTGATTTCTGCTCTTGGTGTTAACAATGATAACTCATCCTCTGTCATCAAATTTGAAACCGTGGGACTATAGCCTTGCTTTCCTTACTATGTGTCTCTCTTGATTCATGTAGAATGTCTTAACATGACCATCAAGCGCACTGTGATTGATGAAGGTGTTACTGCTTCTGTGATATCTTTGTCATTTTGGAAGGGTTTGGGTTTCCCTGAGCTTTCTAAATCTGTTACCATGTTGATTGCTTTTGATGGTAGATCATTTCGGCCACACGGAAATCGTCCTTCTCTAAAGGTTCATTTGGGAGGGAAGACCATCGCGATTGAGGTCAAGGTGGTTGATGCACCCTGTTAACCCAAAAAATCCTTCACTAAGCTCTCCATGACCTATACCACCCAAGGACACCACTTCATGACCCTCCATTAGACCCCCACACCCTTAAATATGCTTAAGGATGAAGAAAAGGGCTTAAAACCCCCAAAAAGGAGCCTAAAATACTATCCTAGGAGCTAAAGCCCCCCAAAAGGGGATAAAACCATAAAAGGAGCTAAAATTAGGGTGGAAGGGGATAAAATCCCAGACCAAGGGCTTAAAACCTTAAAACCCCAAAAAAGCTATAAAAGGAGGGTGGGGGGTCACTCTCAAAACACTTCTCCCTTGCATACTGTTATGCTTCCTGTGGATTCCTTAAGACCCTTTGTCTCTCAAGCCACCCACACTCCCTCTCCTCCATCTCCATTGAGCCATAGCTCCCCCATCCAAATGAGGTGCTTCTTCAAGCTAGGGCATGGTGTCCCATTCCACCTAAAGAGAAGGTATAGCTTGTTCGTTGTTGTATTTGCTTAGTTTTTCTTTTCTTTCTAATCCATGATTTCATTTGCAGGTTTATTTCCTAACTTGTTTTACAGGTATTTCGGTTTACTATAGCTTAATGATTGTTTGGAGGTTATTGCAAGTGGAACCCTAACCTTTGTTTCTAGAGGGGTTCTTCATATTTCTCTTCCATCTTTGCTTTCATTATTGTTCTTTACATTCTATTTTCCCTTTTAGTTTTTCCACAAGCAAGAACCTACCCTTCTGTCCTATAGACAGAAGGGATCCATTCCTGCCCCTGTAGCAAGGAGAAATCCCTGCTATAGAACTAGCGACCATACTAGGTCGATCCCAGAGGAACCTTGGTCCATATTTTTAAAATTTCAAGTTTTTTAATTTTTTCCCTAGTTTTTAAAATTTCATTTCAAATTCAGTTTAGATCTAGTTTATTTCCAGCTATTAGTGTTGCCGAAGCTTTTGCAAGGCAAATCCGAGTTAGTTTCGACATAGCATAGGTTACTGTTGGTCGGATCTAACTCAGGATTAGAAAAACCCCAAATCTGGGGCAAGTCACACTTATTGGGCCTGAACAGGGGATGAGGGCGCACTTAATGGCCTAACAGGCACGCCCAGGGTGCACTTAATCTCCTGAAAGGTGTGATTTCACTCAGAAACACAGATCGTGACTGTATGTGAAATTTGTGCGACCCCCTTGCCTGTTTCTGAAAGAATTTTTCTACCCCCTTGCCAAATTTGATAAAAAATGTGCAGTCTATCAATCAAAGGTTCAATTTCAGTTTAACAGAGGTTAAATTTTAGTTTAATAGGGACTATCAGTGTGGCTCATCTGCCTCTGTCCAACATACTAGTTTAATTTCGGTTGTTGTTTTAATTTCCTATAATTGCATCAACAAACAAAGTGTAAATTCAAAGTAAATTTTAATGGCTTAATTAAATGAATGTAGCTTAACTAAAATCAACCTAAAACTAACTCTCTTGCTTACCCTTCCTCCTCTACCCAGTCATCACCCTTTGGGGTATTCTGGGATATGACGAAGGGCAAGCTAGTATGTACCTAGGCCCTTATTGAATATTTTTTCTAAACCACTAAAACCGGATGACCTGGAAGGTAGAGGGGGTAGAGAAGGAGGGATTCTCACGGCACTAAGCATCCTCCATGTTGACCAACCTTGCATCTGGGAGGTGACCTATTGATCTATGAATGGAATTAGTCCCATTGTGTTGAGAGTCCAGCACCTTCTCTTGGTTGAAGAGGAATATCAGTGTGAGGTAGTCATCTAGTTAGGCCATAAACATTCAGGGTTAAAAACATTATTTGTTTACAAATTTATAATTACTCAATGCTTGCATACATAATGATATGAAATATTCCACAATATGATGTATTCATAAACCATATGTAGCTATAAAGTACTAGAAAGACAGACAAACAAATACACCATACCAAGTAATCAACCCAACTCAATTCATGATGCTGAGAGAGCCTTAAAATTTATCAATTTACACTAAGTACAAAAAAAACTGTAGTATTTGAGGACATAAGTCCCTGAATACTTCAGCTATGGGAAGTACTTGGGATCTACCCAGAAACTCATTGTGAGAAGTACCAAAGGAACCCCAAAGTAGCTGGCCGTTGAGAGGAATTGTCAAGTGAAACGAGCAACGACCCCTTCCGATTGAGTAGAAACACCTGTGGGGAAAAATCCAAGCGCTGTCTTCTGGTAGTCTTGGTGGCTGAGTGACCACCTACAACCAATAGGAAGCCACTAAAACTAGGGTCCAAACATCATTCTCATCAGTTAGATAAACATTTAACACAATTGATCCCTCACACCTAATAGGAAAACCACCAGAATTCAGAACACTCAACCGACACCATCGAAACCATTCTCGGTGATCTCCCACACTATCAAAAGGCCACACAGCCTTTGATTCAGATTCATTCCCATATCATTCTGAACCAGACCTCCATACTGCACCATTAATCCCCATGGCTGGTGCCAACTCAGATCCATTCTCCGACATAACCATAGCAAGTGGACCCATTTCCACACCACAACCTATCACCAATAACCTTGTAGGTGGCCTAAGCATAGTCATGCAAACTATCATCAGTTAGCTACCACCACCTATAGTGACCAGCCAAGCTGGCCCACTTGCAACACATGGGGGCAGTGGCCCTTCCACACACACTGCCCCTCCTGCCACATAGGGGGGCAGCGGGCCGTCCACTTACATTTCCCCTACTTTCATACATGGGGAAAATGTCCCCACCACTCATATCGTCCCCCCCACAACAATTGGGATCATTGGCCCATCCACAATGGTGCCATCGCAAGTTCCCCCAGTTGTGCAGATGCATTATGCACCTGCAAATCCCACCATGATCGCAGCTCCATCCTACATCAACCTAGGGTCAAATATGCCATTCATGGCTCATCTTAACCTACCTGATTTGGCTTGGATAACAAACGACCCCATCCACCACCAAGCTTTCTGGCCACCAATGCCAACTAAGTTTCCATCAAACATCCCCAAGTTTGAAGGCAAGGAAGGGGAATGTCCCCAAAACCATATTATGGAATTTCATCTATGGTGCTCATCCAACAACATCATAGATGATTCCATCAAGCTGAGGCTATTCCAACGCTCCCTTATGGGCGTTGCGGCCAAATGGTACATTGAGCTACCACAAGCCAAGTACCCTGATTTCAATTCCCTACCTTTCATGTTCCTACGGTATTTCTAACTCCCCGTAAGATATGACAAGGGAGTGGAGATCCTATTATCCCACCATCAAAACACTGCCACTCATATAACTGACCATATCCATGAGTGGTGGTGACATCGTATCCTATGTAAAATACAACTTGACGAAAATATCTTCTTGGATTGGTTCCTTAAGACCTTGCTCCCACCCATAGCAAAGGACATCGCATCTGAACATCCCCAATCTAAAGAAGAGGCCATACTAAAAGATCAATAGTTTGACCTCATCTATGCTCAGTCTGGATACATGTACACCATCATCCCAGATGCTCCCTACACAGGCACCTCTTACCGTGATGCACCGGGGGCATCTCATGCTGTGGACAGCATCATAGGCTCGGTCTCCCAATAGATGCAACACTATTTGACACCACCTACCATTACACCACAACCAAGGAATATTGCTAATGTTGCTCACCAAAATCAAGCTCTGGAATACGCTAGAATAATGTCCCAGTCCGGAGCAACAACTTCCTATGCACAGCCTGTGCCACCACAATAGGCTTAGGCCAGGGATTGGCCAACACAATAGTATGTGGGGAAAATTCCCACATTTGTGGCACCGCCTCCCACTCAAATATACTATGCACCACCAGTAAATCAATTCCAACCCAACCCAACACCACAAGGACCTCCTCCTATGGTGCTTCAAAACCCACTACCAGTCGAAGGGTTTGTGGCAACCACACCTCCTCCCCAACCCAATCCCAATGCTTTGGGGGAACCTCCCATAGTCGAAACAGGTGTTCACCACCTACTAGCCATGACAACTGAAGAGGTCAACTTACAAAGCAGACAGAATCAGTACGGTACCACCACCGAACCCGCTATCACATCAGCGACATCAATTTCCAAAATAGTCAACCTACCTCTTCTATTACCCCTATTCCCATGGCCCCCCATACGCAGGATTTCCAATAATTCCATGGCTAGAGCTGGAGTTAGCTATAGCATTGTGGATGATTTGGCCCAAACACCAACTGCCATGTATGCTCTTGAGGTACTTAAAATGTGCCCAATTGAGTGGAAATCCTTACTAGCTGCCCTTGGGGTAGTAGACCCCTCCAACTTTAAGTTGATCACATTTGACACAGAGAATGGAGAACCACGCATGCCATCCACCACTGCCTTCCAAATCTCGGTGTCTATCTGAAACCTGGTTGTGCACCGGTGCATAGTGGATGAGGGGGCATCCACGTGCGTTATGTCTACCTTAGTTTGGCAGAAACTTGGATCACCAATTCTGCAACCATCCTCCACAACTCTATGGGCTTATGATGGACATCCCACTAAATCCCAAGGAATCCTCCCCCATGTCCCCATCACATTAGTTGGGAAGACAGTGCTGATTGACATAGAGGTTGTCAATGCCCAACTGAACTATAACCTTCTCCTCTGGAGAAGTTATATGTATGCCATGAGAGTATTTGCATCAACTATCTTCCAGCTCATGATGTTCCCCCACAAAGGAAAGATTGTGATGTTTGATCAACTCACTTACCATGATCTACAAGGGTTAATGGCACCTGCCAATGTTATCCCTACCATCATCACCATTGAAACACAAGGGGTGACCACACACACTAATGTTGTCCCTGCAATCAACACTATGGTTGAAAACATACCAGCCTACCCATTGTTGAATGTGGGCCCTGGGTTGTTTTCCTATACCACCATGATGGCTCCTTTCCTGTTAGTGTCACCACCACTGACAGAAAATGAAACCGCGGACTTGTGCATGGTCTCATCTAGCACCGTTGCACCCAAACAACAACCGCAACCACAACCCCAACCACAACCACAACATCATCTATAGTCGCACCGCCAACAGCAACTGCAATATCACCCATAGTAGCAGCATTACACATAGCCACAATCACAACCACATCCCCACATGCAACTAGGTGGGAGTTATCTAGGCTCATCTCTTGTCCATATGATTCCCTTCCTCTTCCCCCCACCTGGTGTCATAAGAAATCTGGTCATGGCCACCTTAAGCCTACCCAACTTTACATTGGGAATTCCGGTATGGTATCTTGATCCTCCAGTTCAACCAGCAATGCCACAGGTTGTCTTAACCTTGGTGCAACCCATCATGGTCGAGTCTCACCCTCCACCCGCTCCGCAAAATCCAACCATCACAACCGCCATGCCCCACCCAAAAAGGGCTAGGGGAAAAAATGCCAAAGCCACAACAAGTCCCACCTTGTGCCATCTACGAACAACAAGGCCATCCAACTCAAAATTTCCCTAAAATCACAATGATCCATGTGCATTTATATGCCATGGATACAAACAAAAACATCCCCATGGTTGAACTCCCAACCACACTGATAGTCAGGAACAAGGAATTGAGAATAAACCATGCTTGTTCCCTTTACGGCTTGTATGGCCATTATTCTCACAATTTCCAAGACTTGCCTAAATTTTGAATGCCTCTAGCTAACCTTCATCAACATTCCCTTGAGTCTTAGATCACCTTGATTGAAGAAGTGCACCCCCCACCACCTTCTTCAGACACCATGTCGATTTACATGATGTCCAGTTCAAATGACCCGCTTATCTCCACCTCTAACGACATTCCATCAGACCTATATCTTCGTTTCTTCAGCAATGAAGAGGAGATACTGGAAGCTCTAACCTCCCCAGAATACCCATGGGACAGCATGCACCATCGCTTGTTCTTCCTCCCTGAAGAACTTGTGTCGCAGTGTGACTAGTTTTCCATGGAGACCAAATATTTCATCCATGGGAAGCTCAATTGGTTCAAGAACCCCATCCTAGCACTAGATGCCTTCAAATAAGGGAATATGGAAAACATTTCACCAACCATTAAAATCAACATCTCAACCAATTCTGAGATTGTTGAAGAAATCATGCTGGGGGCATCCTACTCCCCGAAAGAGGTCGATGCCTACAAAGCTCTCTTTCGAGAATTTCGTGACATCTTCACCTAGTCTTACACCAAAATTCCCAGCTTAGATCCATCCATCATGGAACACCACATCGACACATGGCCTAATGTGGCTCCTGTATGCCAAAAGCAATGGCCAATCCATCCATCCATAGTGGCTATGGTGAAAGCTGAGATAGAGGAGATGTGCAGAAACAACTTTGTCTACCCCATTGTGTACACCACTTGGGTTTCTATTCCTATTCTCGTGAATAAAAAACAAGGTACCATTCATGTTTTCATATAATTCAATGACCTCAATGGGGAATGTCCAAAAGAAAACTTCGCCATACCCTTCATTGATCAGATCATTGATGCATGCTCTGAACATGAAGTATTTTATTTCATGGACAGTTTTTTCGAATATAACCAAATCCAAATTTGAAAAGAATACCATTATAAGACGACATTCACAACCCCATGGGGAACATTCACATATCAAGTCATGCCCTTTGGCCTAAAAAATGCTAGAGCCACCTTCCAGTGTGCCATGGCATACTGCTTCCACGACCTCCTTCACATTATGCTGGTTTGTTTCGACAACCTCATTGTGTGGTCGCAGAAGCAAACACAACACATAGATGACCTGCGACAAGTGTTCTTATGATGTCTCAAGTATGAAATTTGCTTCAACCCTTTCAAGTGTGTTTTATGTGTCCCCATGGGCCGTCTACAAGGATTCATCGTGTCACACAAAGGAATGACCACCAATCCATGGAAAGTCCAAACGACTTTCCCTCTAATGTCACCCCTTTGAGTGACAACATTACAACTTTTATTATAGTCTTTCCATTTTTTGTTTTACACATTTTTCAAAATTGATTCTTATGTATCATTTCCTCTCATTGCTTAAGATGGAGCACACCTCAAACCGGTATATGGGATTCGCAGATGGAGCAAGCAGATGGTCTCCAAACCTTTACTCAGCTGCATGGGTCATCTACTCCCCATCGCACGAGTTGATCCACATTGACGGAATATGCGTGGGCACCGCAACCGACAACCAGGCTGAATATGATGGTGTAAATGGCCTCTTGGCTGCCACTCTTCAGTTAGGCATTCACCATATCGATGTCTTCTTAGACTCCCAACTGCTTGTTTCTTAGTTGAACAACCACTATTGAGTACGTGATCCTTGCCTCTTTAGAAAGTACCTACATACTAAACAGATGGTTAGAACATTTGAATCCATCACATTCACACATGTTCCCAGAAACCTCAATAGTGTCATAGATCAAATGGCTAACAATATTCTAAATTGGCACATCCATAACCGCATATAGGAAACGTACAACCATAACATCATGCATAACTATGTCTAAAAATACACACATAAGTGTAACAATACATCACATAGACATTTGCATTCCACATCATCATAAAAATACTCACATAACAAAACCATAAAAGCGCATCCACGTGCATCAAAAATATATAGATAAATAAGTTGCATGTCCAAAATAGGTCCAATACAAAATGAGAAGTCACATATGCTTTCTAAGCACGATATACATAGCGGCACAAAAAACCCCAAGTGCACCAATGCACTAGGGGCAGCCCCACTAGGCTACTAATCCGACCCAGACTCATCATCTGACTCAGTGTCATCATCTTCCTTAGAGGACACATCCTCTATATGAAGATCACCTCTCGCCACCCGATGAAAGTGCTTACAAGCCATCGCCATCTTCCTCATCACAACAGTCAACTCTAGAGGAAGGTTGTGAATAGCTGTAATCATATCACTACTCAGGTGCTGCCAACCATCATCTGAGACTCCAGTATCAAGCCGCTCTAGATACGGTAGCACTCCAATGGTCTCCCTCTGTCACCTACAGGATATCCCAGCAGGAACCTCCACAGGAGCTATGGTAACGACTTACCTTGGATGCTCAGGCAGTGGGTGAGGACCAATATCTGCATATACAAACAAGGACACCATCAGTCCACATACATCAATAATAGAAACTACCAACCAGCTCAAATACACTGTATAAAGATGAATATAAAAACATCATGCATACATACCAGCTGGTCCCCAAGCCTGGCTAGGAGGTTGGGGCATCTCAGGTTCTCCCTAGTAGTCCATACTCGCATATAGGTACTCCTCAATCACTATAGGAAGCTGGCACCATTGCTCCAACAAATCCTCAGTAAAAAAGCATCCCACTCTACCTCCACCCTCTTGGATCATCATCTGACACCATTTGTACATCTGTGGCTCTCGTGGACCACTATCCTACACATCCTGATGAATACTAAGTGTAGGTACTTTATCAAAAAAGAAAGCACAAAGGAAGGAGCCAAAACAAAAACCAGCGCCATAAGTCTTCGACTTGTTCAGCTGACACCGAACAGCCTATAGATATATCTGGCCCCATGCATAATACGTGCCACCTATGGCACGCTCTACTAACTGAAGCTGACTGCCAGAGATCTTATGGCTCCCTGTGGAACTCATGATATGATGCAATAAGGTTGCCACTGCCTATGTCGACAAATCCTCGATGTCACACATCAGGATATATGAGCCGTGCACATACACCATAGCATAATAGTGCCGATCACACAACTCCTCCAATGTCTCCTCCCGATACAACACATGTGTCAAGTCACCAACCACTCCCAACATAGGGAGCTCAGTAAGAAAGTATACATATGCCAACGTAATATCGATGCATTGGTCCTGAAAGAGGAACACCTCCTCATCAGCATCCTAGAAACTCACCAGTGTTTGCATTAGCAAACGCAAGCTCTGCATGAGGGGTATCCTCATAAACTTCATCAATCCACAACGGGCTAATGTATCTCTCACATTCCCATCTCATAATACTGCATCCCTGAGACTCTTGCAGTCTCTCTCTCGCCACTTAATCTCAGCCATCCTGCAGAAGCAAAAACTCTGATGTGAGCCACTACCATCATTAAAAAACACCCAAAATAGGCCAAATTGCACCTATTTGGACAAAATGAGTGTCCAGGGCACTCAAAATTACCATACAGATGCAACCAAGGCACACCGTTTCCTTTGAAAGGTGTGACTTGGCTCCATGAAACCCAAAACTGCTCATGGGGGGCCTCCAGCTGACCGAATCTAGAAAATAAACCACCAAAAATCTAATATTCAGTGAGAGCTCTTACCTGCAAGTCGTGGCACTCAAAACTATCGATCAGATAAAGAGAAATTAGCAAATGAAGAATTAGGGCCCACCTCTCCAACTCCATAATGAATAGTGACAATGACACCTCATGAAGTGGACCCCACCCTTATATAGGCCCCATTTGACCTAATTTCTTTTGATCGACATAACTGGACCATAAAAACTTCGTTTGAGACATTGTTTGCACCACTAGTTTTAGAATTACACCCTCTATCTCTTTATGAGACCATCCTCTCATGTTTAATAAATTAATTTCGGGACCATTTCCCACAAGTCACCTTGATTTACGAGCCATGACATGATGATGCGAGTGTCTATGAACCTGCACTTGTATCACACTTCCCAATCGCTACTCATGCGAGTTCTCGGGCCACAGCCCATTAAGGAATGTCATTTTTTACTTTTACTTTGTATTTTAACACATAGTTGTGTTCTTCATCCACCACACCTTACACGGACTTCTATACCATTGTCCACAAAATGATTTAATTTTCTTGTATGTATTTGGCATATAACCATCCCTGAATTTGCACTCACATCGCATGTAGTCATGTACATCCACCACACCATACACACATGCTCTACTGACCTCTATTCGAGAGGCACCTTAGTTTGCATGCCTATATTGCACCGACTCACGAGCTTCTTCCGTGATTTATCCCATGCATATATTAGTATGTTTTAGAGCCTTCTGCTCCATCCATACTGTGCGGATGACCTTTGGACATCTGTCCACCATCCTGACATGGGGAACTGCCTATGCCACCGCAATTGGTTTACCACACTGGAGTTTTGTTTAAGCTCTTTTCTGAGTCTTTAAAACAATGAAAAGATAGCTGAGCACAACTGCTTCCTTTCCCACTCACTAAAGTATAGGAAAGGGCATCTACATCATCTCATTTACCTCCTTTTGCAGACCATGTAGACCATCAATTGAAAAGGACCTCCTTGGAACACTCAAGCCAAGACCATTCCCCTCCGCATACTTTTATGCTTCCTCGAGTAGAGGAGCCACACCTTATGAAAAAGCTCACCATGGGTTGTCGTTAAGCTCTTTTCCAGCCATCTCATCAAGAAAATATTGTCGAGCAAACTTGGTTTCATTCGTGCTCATAAAAGTATCTGAATGACCGTCTAGTCAGTATAGGTTTAACCTTTTTCGGCTTGATTGGACTACCAATGGTAAAGAAGTCTCTCATCCCCCAAAGGATGGGTGAGCTCTCCTATGTATACTTTTATCCTTTTTTGGGCACAGGAGACTACCAACAAAAAATATCCCCCATTGGAGTCTCTTTCATGCTTTCAGACTCTCTAAAATTGAAAGTACCATCGAGCATTTACTTTCTTGGGCTCACCAAAAATCCACGAGATCATACCACAATGGTGTCCCTAGACACCACCCCACAGAAAATGGTTTCACGGCATTCCCCCTTTGGGTCACCTTTTTTCATAGTACTCTGCAATGTGCCTTCCTTGGATCCCATCAATATCAAAAGTGTCTACCTCTTCCAAGTATTTCCCATCTACAGTGACATTCCCGGTATGACAGCTATGATCCCATTCCAATGAGTCAAGTTTCATTTTCTTCCTGGTCCGCTCTGCCGTCATACTCTGAATAAAGGAAGTTTGATTCCACCACACTCCCCCTGCCCCTGTTCAATTATTTCCCTCCCCCCCCCCCCCCCCCTCCATTCAGTGGATTAGTCTGCAGATTGTCTCACACCTTTTGGTTATCTCCCTCGCGCTCTTGGTCAAGGAAACATCATTGCCTTGACTAGGTGTAGGTATCCCTCTATTAATGACAACACATATATTCCAGAGGATAGACCCAGAGGGCCCTATATCCTGTTTTCATTAACCTCATTGATGAGTTCCTTGGACCACTTGAGAGGAGTCCTTAGTGCCTCTCGGGATGGTTGTTTCTCATGTGCTCAACTCCAACTTCATCATCACACCGTTAAGACTCATACAGGGTTTGTTCTGCACAATAATTGGTCGAAGACCCCAGATGTCACCTAACTCTAGCACATTGATGAGTCTACTGGAGGGACCTAAACATGTTTTGTCTCTTGTGATTTCTGGGTTGCGTTGGAGACAGTGTTTAGAAGCCCCAACAGTGCTTCTATATAGATTTATTATTGATGTAGCATACTTGTACCATAGAGACTCTAACTCTCAATCAACGAGTCCATATAGCTATGTACCGTTCCATATCCAACAGACCATCAGTCATGAAGATATAGAATTCCATGAGAATTCCATGGGTCCAATGTACTAGATCAGTATTGTATTCATCCTCACATTGAGGCAACCATTATTGTATCATCACTTGTATATGATCGACTCTTGTATTTTAGAGCATAGATCAAATTATTATTTTGACATTGTCACGAGCATGGGGATGCCCGCCTTGTCCATATACATGTCACACATTATTTGTATCTCACTCATTGATGGGAACCATATTAACATGAAAACCAAAATCCACCATGCCCCAACCCTAGAAGCACCACCTCACCACAGCAAATCCTACAATGTTCATTGGCCATACGATGAGCTCCTGCCCTCACACATTAGGGGGAAATATATTAACCCAAAAAATCCTTCACTAATATCTCCATGACCTACACCACCCAAGGAAACCACTTCACGACCCTCCATTAGACCCCCATAGCCTCAAAAATGCTTAAGGATGAAGAAAAGGGCTTAAAAACCCAAAAAAAGAGCCTAAAATACTCTGCTAGGAGTTAAAGCCACCAAAAAGGGGCTAAAACCCTAAAAGGAGCTAAAATTAGGGCGAAAGGGGCTAAAAGCTCAAAAAAGGAGGTAAATCCTGGACCAAGGGCTTAAAACCCTAAAACCCCCAAAAAACTATAAAAAAGGGTGGGGGGTCACTCTCAAAACACTTCTCCCTTGCATACTGTTATGTTTCCCATGGATGCGTTGAGACCCTTTGTCTCTCAAGCCACCCACACTCCCTCTCCTCCATCTCCATTGAGCCATAGCTCCCCCATCCAAGAGAGGTGCTTCTTGAAGCTAGGGCATGGTGGCCCGTTCCACCCAAAGAGAAGGTATAACTTGTTCTTTGTTGTATTTGCTTAGTTTTTTCTTTGATTTCTAATCCATGGTTTCATTTGCAGTTTTATTTCCCAACTTGTTTTGTATGTATTTCAGTTTACTGTAGCTTAATTATTGTTTTGTAGGTTATTGGAAGCAGAACCCTAACCTTTGTTTGCAGAGGGGTTCTCCATATTTCTCTTCCATCTTTTCTTTCATTACTGTTCTTTAAATTCTGTTTTCCCTTTGAGTTTTCCCACAAGAAGGAACCTACCCTTCTGTCTTATAAATAGAAGGGAGCCATTCCTACCCCTATAGCAAGGAGAAATCCTTGCTACATGCCCCTTGATTACAATCTGTTACTGGGTAGGAATTAGATGTATAGTTTGCAAGTTGTAGATTCTTCTCTATTTCGAGTTGTATGCTTTCCATTTAATGGGAATATTGTTATGATTTATCAGACATCATTCAAAAATCCAAGTGTTACTGTATCATTGGGAGCTTCTATCCCAATTATTGATCCTTTTCAGCCGGCAACTAGGAGTGTGGGTGTTGGCATGTATCCATCCCTTGTGACAACCTTTAGTTGTCATGCACCTATTCTTATGATTGGGTCTAGTTCACGTGGGGCTTCATATTCATTGAGTGAGTAAGCCTATCGAAACGGACGTGCCATTTCCTATAGCAATGATAGCATATCAAGCGAATCTTGAATGTGTTGCAGAGCCTAGTCCTTCCTCTTTGTGGATAGAGGAGGATGACCCATATGTGCTACCTACATGGGAAGTTGAGTCTTCTCACATACATGATTTCCTTGATAGTGTTTTTCCATAAGATGAAGCTATTATTGAGGCCATGTCTGGGCTTGAGACACCTTGGGAAGAGTTACATCATAGATCTTATTTTCTTCCTGAGCTTGACCGTTTGGAGTGTGCCAGACTTTAGGGATATTCTTAGTGAGAGAATTGGTACTCCTATGGTTCCATTGTGCTCTCCTAGTCCGATGGCTAATGGAAACATGGCGAATATATTTCCTACTATCCCTATCAATATCTCTCATGATCCTGGCAAGATTGAGAATGTCTATATTGGGGAAAAATGTTCCCATGCTGAGATTCAAAAGTATACCAAGTTGTTCTGAGAGTTTCATGATATGTTTGCTAGGCCATACGAGGAAATGCCAGGTATCGACCCTCGCATTGCTGAACATGAAATTAAAACATATCCCAATGCTAAGCCTGTTCAACAATGTTTGCATGTGGTGAATCCTAGAAAAGAACCCATGATTAAGGCTAAGATAGAAAAACTGTTAAATGCCGGTTTTATCTATCCCGTTCCCTTCACGGAGCGGGTTTGAAACCCCGTTTCGGTTGATAAGAAGCAGGGAGGGATCCGTAAAGGCACTGATTTCTATGGATTTAATCGTTCATGTCCTAAGGATAATTTTCCCACACCATTTATTGATCAAATTTTGGATGAGTGTGTGGGAAGCGAGGTATTTTCCTTTATGGATGGCTTTTCTAGATATAATCGGATCCAGATCAAACCTGAGGACCAACATAAAACTGCCTTTATTTTTCCTTGGGGTACCTTTGCATATTGGAAGAAGCCTTTCGGCCTTAAAAAATTTGGAGCCACATTTCAACGGGCTGTGACCTTGATTTTCCATGATCTCAAATCAATTATTGAAGTCTTTTTGGATGACCTTGTTGCTCATTCTCGTCAGAGGATGCGTCATTTCTACCATTTTAGATTAGTATTCGAAAGATGCCGCCATTATTTGGTTAGGTTAAATCCTCATAAATGCATCTTTTTCATGAAGTCTAGTTGCTTGTTAGGGTTCATTTTATCCAAGGAGGGTATAAGAGTCGATCCCATAAAGGTTCAGGCAATACTTCAATTGTCTCCACCGAGAAACATTAAACATATTCAATGTTTGCAAGGCATGGAAAATTTCTTACGGAGATTCGTGGTTAATTTTTCCAATTTTTCTAAAGTATTTATGCATCTTTTGAAAAAGGCCACTACCTTTTACTGGGATGAGCGATCCCACGAGTCATTTAATGCACTTAAACAAGCCTTGGCATTGGCCCCTGTGATTAGTCCACTCGACTATAGCTGTGACTTTTTTATTTATGTGGCCACATCCATGGAGATAATTGGTATGGTTTTGGTTCAAGAGGATGGGGAGTTCCATGAGAATTTCATATATTATTTGAGCCGAAACCTTTTAGATGTGGAGATCTGTTATTCCCATGTGGAGAAACTTGCCTTAGCTATCGTTCATGTGGTTCAAAGATTGAGACACGACATTCTCCTTCGCCAGACCTTGGTGGTAGCCCATGTCAATCCATTTCAGTTCATCCTCACTAGAAGGATGATCAGGGGAAATTATAATAAGTGGATTATCATCTTTCAAGAATTTGATCTTGATTTTGTTTCAGAAAAATTAAAAAAAATCGTTGATTTTTGCAGAGCTTATATCTGATTTCCCAAGCGAGGATGAGGAGGAAGTTTGTGAAGATTAGTTTGTCGATGAGAATATTTTCCTGATCTCAACTTTGGATCCATTATATGGGGATATAATCATATATTTACAAAAATTAAAGGTCCCTACTCATCTTTCATGGGATGAACAACGATGGTTAAGTCACATATCCAAGAACTACCTTATAGTGGATAACACATTGTACCATCGTGGGGTAGATTCCATTTTACGTCATTGTTTAAATCATGAGGAGGATGATCTTGTGCTGAATGATTTCCATGGAGAGGCATGTGGTGGAAATTTATCTAGGATTTCGATCTTTAAAGATTATGTCAATGCGGTCAAGAAGTGCCACCCTTGCCAGGTGTTTGCATGCAATATGCGCTCACATCCTGCCCCGTTACATCCTATTATCACTGTCGGTCCCTTCACTAACTGGGGGCTTGATTTCAAGGATTGCAAACCAGCTTCAGCTGGGGGGCATCATCATATTATAGTGGCTGTTGATTATTTCACAAAATGGGATGAGGCTATGCCCATGGTTAAATCTGACAATGAGATAGCCGCGCATTTCGTATTCAACCAAATCATTACTTGGTTCGGTATTCTGAAGGAGCTTGTCAGTGACTGTTATCTCCTAAAATAACCAGTCGGTTTTTCATTATTTTAGGTGATAGGTTTAAGTCCAAAAATTTATTTTAAAATTTTTTAGAGTCAATAAGGAGGTCCTCGTTATTGGTACTAAGTCAAAAATTTGATTCATTTGAGTCTTGGTTTCAAACTTTGAAAAAGACAGGTTTCGGTAGCTAACTCTGTTTTGTAGAGGCCGGTTAGCTGCCGAAAGGGCTCAGTTTCGACTGCTAGGAGAGTTAACTAGAATTATGTTAGTTGCCGAAAGCAGTCTCATCAACAAAAGAAAAGCATGTGTCCGTACTTGACTTCACATCAAGAGAGCCTGTGTGTTTTGCCGCCGAAAGGAAGATCAGAACACATCTCATATGACCATCATGAGGTTTAATGTTGGTAAGCTGCCGAAAGCAAGTCATGAAGCACCCACATCATTGACTGCGTAGGGTTACACAGGAACTCATAATGCATATCTGAGGGTCATTCGCAGCTGATCGCTTCATAATTTCACACGAGCTGGACGATATCATAAGTAATCACTTGCTGGGCTCAGATGGAAGACATCTTATTCCCCAAACGTTGTGAGCAGGGCCAAGGTCCCGGGTTTTTTCAAGTTATCACAAAATTGAAGTTCTTGTTCCGTTCAGGCGATTTTTATCAGAGCAAAGCATCTATCCAGGGGTGCTCCCATCAGGATGAGACTCCAGCACTGTGTCTCTCTAATTATCTGCTGCAAAAACAAAGGGCTCAGCTCATGGCAAAGACAAATCTGCCACTCAGGACAGAGTTAGATGGGGTCTAGTATCTCGAGTCCCATCCACAAGTGGCCGAGTTTTTCAAGTCTGCAGAAGTTTTTGACTACTGTGAGAGACTCACTAGCTTCATCCAGCCACTTGCTGAAGCGTTTGCTCGAAGCTACAATGGGAGAACAGTGAAATTTGGCAGAGAAGAGTTTAATGTGGATGAGGCAGCTATATCCGAATGTACAGTTCTCCCCAGAATAGGGCAGAGTTGGTTTAAGACCACTAAAGCCTCAGATATTGAATTCAGGTCATATCTCCTACTAGCTCATAAGGAAATCATTCGAAGAAAGGATATTCCCATCACCTTTCTTGAACCTCAATGGCAGGCTCTTTTAAAGGCCATTTTCGTTTACATAACTTGTGAAGGCCGATATCACAGGGTGCAGCTCTACCACTTCAAGCTGTTGAATCATTTCACAGGGAGGGAAAAGATAAATTTGCCATATTTCTTCCATAAGACCCTAACTAAGATGGAAAAGCAAGTCCAGGCTAAGCCAAGCAAGATAGCAAGCAGGATCTCTCACCAGGGTCTCATAACTTTGATGATTAAAGAGATTTTGAAGAAGAGAAATGTGGAATGGAATTATTTCTTGTTTTGGCACGAGTTCCCCACAGAGTTAGAAAATGAAGAGGCAGCCGAGCAGAGTAAGGGCGAGAAGAGCAGCACTCCAAAAACCAGCAAGAGAAAGAGGAGAGCCATCTCTCCCCAAGCCCAGATGGAATCCCCTTCTTCATCAAGAAAGAAGAGAAAGTCAAAGAGAAAGCTGGTTTTTGAACAAGCTGAAGGGACTCCTCAAGGGAAAAATCCACTAAACCTCCCCTACTCAGGGTCTGAATCTGGAGATGAGGAAAAACAAGGAGCAGAGCAGCCCATGGAAAGAGAGAAGAGTCAAGGCCCTCCCTTGACTGATGTACCAGGTCCCGAACCCTCCACATCAGAGACCAATAAAATCAATAGGCTGCTACAGGAACTTTCCCAGGAAAGACATAGTGAAAAGCAGGTTAAGTTGCACAACGCAGAGCTGATCGGAAGGAATATGGCACTGCATGATTGGAGCCAGGAAATCATCGAAAAACTCAAGAAAATGGCCGAGAGGAACACGATGCTGATAAAAGAGAACGCCAAGCTCTACCGCAATCTCAGGATGCTCAGGTTAAAGTTGAAGGAATTGGAGGGGACAGAAGTACCACCAGTAGCCATGGAAGCACCACCATCTGGTCTAGATGCGTTGACTGAGGTGGCCATGATTCCTGAGGAGGTAACACCTATGGAAACTCAGCAAAGGCAGACTAAACGAGTGACTAGAGGGAAGGGAGCAGCTTCAAAGAAGTCCTAGGGACTGATCACAAGCTTGCAGGAAAGCATCGTTTTGGGTTTTAATTTTTGAAACAGTTTTCAGCTTTCGACAGCTTAGGCGAGCCCCACAGAGCTCATTAGCTGCCGAAAGGACTGACTTTCGACGGCTAAGGCACGGAATCAGCAGAACAATTAGCTGCCGAAAGCCTGTTTTTGCAAAGGTTCTCTTATTTCTCCCAGAACTCAGTACTGATTCGCTGAACTGGCAGAAATGAATGGATTATAAAGTATTTTATCTATGTCTTAGAGGTTTTGAGCGAGTTTTGAATCAGTGGGCACTTTTGGATAAGTTTCAAACCTTGTTTAGAGGAACAGCTCTATAAGTCGACTACCACATCATTAAAATCAAATCTGTGGTGCACCCTACTCAGTCCACCGAGCCTTGGAAGGCTGCTTCACTTCACCAACCATCAAGCTATTGAAGGAGATCTCCATATCAGAATTTCCTTGATTTTAGGGATCAGTCCCTATCTTTTTTCTTTTAACTGTCAGTTAATGTTTTAGTTAAACTCAACAGATCCATGCTTTTAGGATCTGGAAACTGTTTGTAAAGGCTTTAAAAGCCTAAGAACTCAGACTGAAAAAGGGTTCGAACTTGGAGAAACTTGGCCTATGTTTTGGTTTCTATTCTAATAAAAATCACAGTTTCCTCTTGTTGTTGTAATCAGATTTTGTCATCCACCATTATTATGCACTTTGTTGAATTAGCTTAGCTTATGCTCATGATTTGATGGAGGAACTTCTTATTGCTTAGTGTAACCCTGCGTTATGTATGTACTTGGTTGTATAAACCCTGCAATTTAATGTATTTGGTTGTCTGAGAAATATTCTGCATATCTTTTCTGTTATTTATCATCTGATTTACAGTTTCTAAGAGCACTGGCTCATTAAACTATATGGATAAGTAGTCTTTCCATCGTGCCATCTTAGTATCCCCTCGATCCACTTACTGAAAGGTATTGAATTCTTAAGTTACCAGGCATACCTAGCCTATAACCCTAGGTAGTTTCCTGGAGTGCTAACAGTGACCATGGTAGGAACTTTCAGAATTGAATGATGGAAGAGTTGGCCTTGAAGTTAGGGTATAAGAAGGAGCATTCCTCTTCTTATTACCCTCAAGAAAATGGATAGGTTGAAGTAGTGAACAAATCACTTAAGTTCATTCTCCAATGAACCATCGAACAAAGCAAGACCAACTGGCATATCATGTTATATCCTACTTTGTGGGCTTATAGAACTACGGTTGAGACTGCCATCAGTTTTTCTCCATATCAGCTTGTACATGGAGTGGAGTCTGTCTTGCCGATTGAATGCAAAATCCCTTCATTGAAGATAGCCATAAAACGTTTACCAAACACTTCCCCATTGGAGGAATGTTTGTTCCACTTAGAACAGTTTGATGAGCAACGCTTAGATGCATTACTGGTTCTAGAAGTAAATAAGCATTGCGTTAAGGTCCAGTAGGATAAATCTGTCCATTAGAGAAAGTTTAGTGAAGGAGATTTGGTCCTTTTGTGGGATCAAGCTAAAGAACCCTTGGGGGTAGGAAATTTTGACCCCATGTGGCATGGTCCTTACGTCATCAAACATGTGTTAGAGAAGGGCACCTATGAGCTAGTAGATTATGAGGGGACAGCCTTGGCAGAGCCTTGAAATGGGCTCTATCTTAAAAATTACTATGCATGATCACCAGCCAGGGCTGATTATTGTATATTATTGTACAATATTTTGCATAGTTAGGTTTTTCTTATGGTGATCGGGTTTGTTGATTAGCTTTTGTTTCTTATGGCAGATGTAAATGGAGTCTTCCATCTATATAGGATTCATTGATGGTGTTATCCATCACACTCAACACTCAACCTCTACTGCTTGGGTGATTTATACTCCTATGGGTCAGGTATTATCTTCAGGAGGCCTATGTTTATGACCCTATTCAAACAATGTTGTTGAGTATAGTGCCATTATCAAGCTTCTATGGGATGGCATTTCACATGGTGTTCTCTCTCTTGAGGTACATACTGATTTGCAGTTAATAGTGTCACAACTGAATGGCTTATATCATGTTAGGGATCCAACATTATTATGAATATTCTTACGTGTGATATTGTTAGAACGACAATTTGACAACATAACATACATACATGTTCCAAGAATTTATAATCAATTTGTTGAATCATATTCTAACTATGTGTTAGATTGAAATTTGTTTCATAGACCATAAGCTCATCACAAACATACATTTTTACACATTTAAATAAATAAAATCAATCATCATAAAAGTTTTTCATTAAACATCCAAAATGTGACGTCATCATATAAAAATGGGGCTTTCAAGCCACCAAAATATAATACACGGTAGTACAAAAATGTGTCACTCCCAAGCATCTAAGCCTAGGGAGGAGGATGGGGGTTCTAGTCATGGAAAGTCACCATGGATATAGCTAGATGTCAAAACAATTGCACCCATGCCCATGGTACACCCACCACCTGACGCTACATGGCCTCAGGCAAGTCCTCGACTTGCGCCATGGGTACTCTATGTGTCAGTTGCACAAATTTTGTGTGGATGCTTTGGAGTTTCTGCTCCACATCCACACCCATAATTCCATCTCCTCGTTCCCTCCATTTGTGATGAGGGAAACCGTTAGGCCACCGTGGTACTACATCTGCATACATATGACAGATTGTCACTATGTGTTGTCACACAAAAACATGTCTTTTGGTTCCATATATAAAAAACCACAAAAAAATTAAATAATTCAAAAAACATAAAAAGATGGTTGGGATTCGTTACCAATGTCATCGTATGTTGATCCTGGTGGTAGGGGCATGTCGGAATCTCCCTGAAAATCTATCCCCGCATAGGGGTAATCATCGATGGAAACTACCTTCCGCCGCCACCATGGAAAGAAATCAGTTGGGTAGGGGTTAGACACCCTACCTATGGCCATTCTGTGCATCGCATCTTCCCAATGTCGTTGGGCCAAATCTCGAACCCCGTGAAGAGGAACGTCAACTCTAGGGATGAGCCCTGGAACACGCTCGAAGAAGAACGTGCTCGGTATATTGCTGAAAATGAAGTTTTGTACCCTGCCAATCTTGCATTTGCTGAGATGTTGCTTCATGTTACTCAACAACCAAGTACTCTAATCATAAACTATGGGTCTCATGCACTCCACTGCATAGAACATTAAGGGCTGCAAGACCTGGTGGAGTGAGGCTAGCCCTGCTATCCTGCCAAGTGTCAGTAGTATGGCCTTCACGCCTAGTACCTGTATGGAGTTTGTTGGGATATGACTCCCAACCTTCTCTGTGTCTGAATAATAGTTTACAGCAATATACTCATTAATGGTGAGGCCACCTCTGGGCCCGCAAGAATGTAGGTTCACCACTTCTCCTTGTCGGGACAATCCTGTAATGAAGTATATGTCATCCACCTCTATAGTGAGGGACATCTCGTTGATATGGAAAGACTTCGAGTTAGGATCCTAGTAGTCTACTAGTATATGCAGCAGTATTGGTTTGGCCCTTAATCCCCCAAGACACCAAAACTTGTATAGCCCACATGCACGAAGAGCTTGTTGAGCCATTAGATCGCCCCGTACAGCTTCTTCTACATCCCCATGTTCTCTCTCCCTCCATTTTAGAACCATCCTGCACATATTTTACATTGAGTTTTGGTCATTATTTTCCTTAAAAAACATTAAACGTGGCCGCATATGTGATTGTTTGTAAAACAACCACGTATGTACATGACTTTGGGCCATTTTTCCGCATATAGAAAGCCATATACGCGGAAAAATATCCAATTTTCGTGTGGGATGAAGTTACTATCTTAGAATGGACTAGAAATCAATTTTGACCATGGAAATTGAAAACATTTACATGCAAATGGAAGAGCATGGCATGGGAAGTTACTTGATAAAAACACCGTCAAATTTCACCGGACGAAAATCCCGGAATTTGCGTTTGAAGTTCTAAGCTCAATTGGGTAAAAATTTCAAATGTTATATAATGTTTTGAATTTTTTACTATTTATAGAAAATTTTTAAAATTTTTGAAATTTTTTACCCCCTTTCTATAGTTTTGAACCGTTTCTGACCCTTTTGGACCGTTTTTTACTAATATGATGATGTAGGAGACCGTTTTGAGCGTCGTTTAGACCATTGTTTTGACCCGTTCATGCTGATTTCAGGTATGATGTTTAAAATGGCATATAGGCTATATTTCACCTCTATTTGCATTTTTCATGACCTTATGACCATTTCATTATAACCTTAGGTATGAACCCATTCTATCTTGTCACGGAACCTTCTTGCTATTTTAGAAGTGACATGATGTGAATGGTAGAGTTTGACCTTACATGGGTGCCCTAGTTAGCTCCTTGTTTTCATTTCACGCCCATGCCAACAATTTGTTCTTTATGGTGTGGGATTCCGGTGTATAGTATCACCATGTCATTTCACAAGAGCTTCATACTCCTCTTGATCTTTTTGCTGGCCTGTTTCCTCAAGACTCCCTTATGTCAAGTTGTAATTGCATTATCATGACCTTTTCCTGCCTCATTTGAGCCTTATGCTGGCTTCCCTGACTTTGAGTATCAGCCATATAGCCCGAGCTTGTCTCATGTTTAGCCACACAAATCCATTTTGTATATCTTTTGTAGCTTGAATCCCTATTTTTACTGGGAGGGGACTTTCCCCCGAGTGTCGCTATCCTACACGTGTGTCCTTGCATTGAGGATAGGTATGTTCCACTGCTTGGAACTAGTTTGTTTGTCCCTTGAAACTCATCTCCTCCTAGTCTGTAACTATAAATCACTTTTATTCCTTTTCAAGCTTTTCAAAATAGTTGAAAAAGTTCAAAAAAAAATCAAAAAACCAAAAAGACGGATAAGAAAAGATGTTATCTTTAGTAGCAGTCGAGTTGTGTCTCCTTCGAACAGAGCACTATATATCACATCCATTGGTTGGGTTAATAGTTTGAATTTAGGAGCTGTACTCATTTCTCTGATTTTATCTCCACCGACTGGTTAAGCTTCCAGTCCCTATGGAGCCTCTGTCGATGCCTCATGTGTCACAGAGGTGTCTTAGTTTTGTATATCGATTTTATGTTGCCTACATTCAGTTACCATTCTCCTTTATGCTCTTGTTTGAAGGAAGTTGAAATCTAAGTCGAACATTCCTCAATTATCTTGACTTTGCATGTCGCCCATTCCCAGTACAGTTACTGGTTCATGCACATTATGATCGAGTCCTTCCACATTATACAACTTTGCTGAGTGCCTTGTGTTAGATGATGGGGGATGCCTTAATGCCCTCCTTCCAGTGGATTTCATCCCATCAACTTAAGATCATTTATTCTGGGATAGGAATCTAGAGTCATTTTTGAGTGCCTTGAGACTTGTAGTCATCAGTGGAAGGTTCTCTCGCCATAGACAATTTTTTGGGAATACATCAATGTCCCCTGATTGATGGATTCTCTCAAGTGTTTAAGCTCAACACATTTATTCACACTTGTTAGGTTTCACTCTAGTACCTTGATTCCCATTTCCATTATTAGTGGGTGATCTCGTGTCTGTTAACGGTATACATCAATGACCGGTAATCAGACAATGCGCTACTATGTTTGACCTCGACACCTCTATTCACATAGTAGGACATGTACTCATAGCATTTTGTGTAGAAGACCTTCCAAACTGGTGGCATATCATATATGCTACCTCCTTGATCGTGCTAGTGTTCATGAGATTTCAGCTTTTGTGACTTGATTCCAGTATATGTCAGATATTTACAGCCATTATGGAGATCTTGATCTAGTATATATCTTTAGCTTACATGGAGATCATGATCATGTGTATATCTTCATCATGGATATTCTGATCTATCTATATTGTATGTGGTGATTACCACACATGTCATATTCTATATCATGCCTATTCATGGCCATTGTACTCTTATGCATCCAGGATTGCTACATCTACTTGCAGTTATGTGCAAAGTTTTCATCATTGTATTGTATTGATTGGATGGCTGGTTCTTCCACTGGGTTCTTCATCACTCCACTTTTGGGATGGACTTATAATGTATTTCAGCCATCGTATGACCCCTCTGACCTCACACATTAGGGGGCATTTGTTATAGCTGATTTTACCACACATGGTGGATCACACCTTTATGGCCTTCGCTGTCCCCCTGCAGACTCTTTAGACCCCATGGACCATATTTTTACCTTTGATGTTTCCAATATCATCCCTAAAAATATGCAATAATTTCCATACATGACTTTTAATCCCTTTCTCATGCATATACACGTATTTGACCCTTAAACCTACGTACATCGGGATGTGTGCAAAAGGCCAAATGATTTTGTAGTTTTCCTTGATGTTGATATGAGTCACTTGTCTCTTAACCTTCCATATGCCTTGATATCGCTTGGATTCGAACTTCCATTACCCCATTGGAGAGCTATATAAGGAACCCTTTGGATACATTGAAGGGAGAGGAATTGAAGAGCAAGAAAACTATAGTCCATTGTTGCTGGAGCTTGTACATGAGTCTGCATCCCTTTGTCCCTTGGAGCACTTTTTGTTCTTCCTAAGCTTTCCTTTTACTTATGAGATTTCTATTGAGAGATAGAGGATTGAAGTGGGGGAGGCCCAAGTGGGGGACTCAGTTTCTCCGATTCACAGACATGCCGACAAAGGTTGTCACTATTGTAATCTCTATTTTATATCAATGGAAATATATTTTCCTATCCAATAATGTGTATTTAAATGAGTATTTGATCCATGGATGCTTGTAAATTCTTATATGTTATTGATTATATATGCTAGAGTAGGTCTAACACAATTATATATAGCATTCTTGTATTTTTTGCTGAATGTTGATGAAGCAAATTGCTAATACAAGTGAGAGTGGAAAATCTCAACGAGGATCTACATCAACCGTCCAAAATAAGGTATGAATCGAGATCTTTTACTGTTAGATGTTTGGTTTCTCTTGCATATAGGGAAGGATTGATTTCTGGAGTTAATTTGTCGATTGTGGTACCCCAAGCCATAGGAATTTCTCTCCATAACATTCCTAGTGTCTAATCCTCTTCAACTTCCTCGGGAATAAGGTCCTTAGGACCTCTTGCCAAGGTTCCTTCTCCTTCCATGGCTTCCCCGGTAAGATCTCCTGAGAGAGTCACCTTAGGTTTTAGGGTAGAAGTACTTCCTATAGGCGTATTTTGATACCTTTCTATTGAGTTAATGGTTGGGTTATTACGTCCCGTGTAAAATTTAGTATGAATTTCAATAAGTTTTCTTGTCTTAACAAATCTACCCTGAGGATCTCTAAGTATGCTCATGAAAAAATTTAAACTAAAGAAAACCTATGCTATTGTTATTGATGTATTTGGGGGCACCTATTATAACATATGTGCAAGTTCTTACCTCTCATCTTATCGCTCCCCCGCCACCAACCTATTACTAAACTTTATAAAGAATTCTACTCTACCTTACAGAACAACTCCTCGGCCAAAATGTTGGGTGTTATAACATCTAGATTAAATCACCCATATATATGCAAAGGTAGAGGGGTTCCTATAGTGTCATGGAAATATTTTAACAAACAAAATATTGAAATATCTTTCAAAATGAAAAACTGATTCAAACTCCTAAGAATTCAATGATTAAGGTAATTACACATGAACAAAATATTAAACTAAATAATTGATAATTTATTTTATAAATAAATAACTTTAATCTGAAAATGATACTATCAACAACTAAATTTTAAAATAAGAAACTAAGATGCAAGGAAGACCTAACTATTAAGCAATTAGAACACTTAATAAAGAAAATTTAATAAAAAGAAACAAGTAGAAAACTTAATAGGGATATCTTTGAATTTTGTCCTACAAATATATTTCAGTAATCCCACAATGAAAAAGGAATAACCTAGAAACATACTAAGGATCAATCATATAATACTAAATTTTACATGCAAATGGATAAATCAATCCAAAGGCATGAACACAAAACAATACATCAGTAAAGAGAAATAAAAAACAAACTCAAGAAACAAAACATAAAATAGCTTAACACATACTCAAGGTAAAAAGAAGTAAGGTAACTTTTAATAAATAACCTAAAACAATCCAATTTTAACTTTTAATGTCAAATAGATCCATCACCTACCTATCTTAATCAAAGCGTACTTCAAATACTAAATAAAATGAACTTAAAACAATTTTGAAACACATTAAAAACAATGAAAACGAAACTATGGGTTGAATGATAGATTGAACTGTAGGCTTGAAAGGGGTGACTGAATGATAGTTTAAATAGGTTGTCCAAATGATAGTCTGCATACTTTAAATGACAGAAATTAACCTAAATGAGCTAATATTCAACTGAATTCATGCAGATGTAAATCTAATGCAGAAAGGAAATAAGTAAACCTACTTATTAAGCAAATTTGACAGTGAAATAAACTTAAACAAATTCATGAATATAAAGAAATCATTGCATGTCAATAAACAAACTAAAATTCAAATTGCATAACATATAACGGAAAGGAAATAAACAGAGCTGAGTCTATTTAAAAGAAATATATTCTATCTGCTTGAAAATAAACTGAACAATAATGCGAAAGATAAAATGACAGAAAGAAAACTAAAACAAACTATGCACGCAACTAGCTATCTAATTTCAGAAATAAAATACATTACATGAAACAAATGAAATAATAAGACAAACTGTAAATTAAACTAACTAAAAACATAAAAGATGAAAGAAATAAACAAGAAAATAAAAGAAACCTCTGGTTGATGAGGGGCCCTCTCAGCAATTAGGGGTGATGCCTAGCTAACGCTTACTCAAACGCAATCATCAACAACAAATCATACAACTCTTTATTAAAATGATGGAACATAAATACATTGTGCTTAAGAACGACAAGTCAAAGCATAAACTGGTAAAACTTGCTAGCTAACTGTGCTCTCTCATAGAGGCTGGTATATATATTGTTTTATAGGGATGAGCAAGTTGACCCTTTAATGGTCGAGTGCTTTTTAAATTTAGTCAATCCATAAAGGAGTTTAACAAATATAAATCCAACGAACAGGGTCTTCCTTCTTCAACGCACCTCAGCTCTCTTAATTGGAAAATGTAACGCATAGGCTCCCTCTTCAGCACATATAATTCTCTTTAGCATGCGTGATGTGGCGCATAGGTCCTTCCTTAGTGCAACAGGTGGACTGGTGGTGAGCAGAGACAACGTGCATCGATGAGTCTTCTAGAATGTGGGCTAATGCATCAACTCAACACGTGGAATGTTGGTGTGGTGTCGAGCAATGACGGTGTGATGGTGGATCATATAGAAGCGGACTTCTCTATCATATGAACGTGTGGATAACAGGTCGTTTGTAGAATTGTTTCAAAGTTTTAATTCCTGGAATCGGTTACCAACAGCGCACAGTCTGGTTAGCGATCTGGATGAAAATTTGAACAATGAGTTGGATATGTTGGGCGCAAATCTAGAACAAATGAGATGTCTATTTGCTGGTGCACATAAGAACTATGGTCTACAGTAACAACATTTAATTGCCTGGATACTTTCCAATGAATATCATGCAGCGAGATAGATGATGAGTTGGACGTGCTATGAACATGGAAAGCTGAATGTGTGGTTGTTGTTAATTCATTAAAAAATATTATATAACCTGCAAACAAATATACAAATCAATTAATATATCAAATTTGTTTCAAACCATGTCACTTTTAATTAAATAAATCATAAAATGATAATAATAAAAGGATTTTTTATAAACCTTAAATACATTCATACCTGGGATGAATAGTGATATGCATGACATAAAATATGCAAAAAGATAATAAAACATATGTTTAAATGAGTAATTTAAGTGCAAAAAATGATAACAAATCTAGGATCAACATCTAGCCAGGATACCTACAGAATAACCTCTGTAAATATCCCCTCGATAACCTAGGTAAGGAAACTAAGGTCACCTCAATATAACCAATTCCTAGGTGGATAGTTGCAGGTGGGATAGACCATATGGGAAGGGTAGCAAAGCCCAAATCCTGAAAGCACAACTGGTATCCCAGGGGTGCACCAATCAATACCTCAAAGGCCCCCAAATACGAATACAATTATGGAAATATCTGTGGTTTTCATAGAAAGTGACCAAGGGTCATCCCAATCACAATCATGTGCACTACCTCATGTTTAACACCTGTGTAAGAGGAGCACCCTAAAAAACACTATTTATACCAAGGGTTTCACACTCTCTCTTGGATAGACACCTAATTTCTTTGTTTAGTGATCTTGGATAATTAACTTACAATGAACTATTCCAATTCCCTAAAACCTAATCTTGTTGATGCACCCTAGAAAAGAAAAAGGGGTAATTCATTTTATTAAGCGTTGATTTTATTTGGTTGTGATTACTCAAAGGGTAATGGTCATGCAACTTATGATGTTATGACACAACATGAAGTAAAATGCACACCTAACAATCAATGCAAATGCAATGTGTAGAATGAAAAATAGGGTATGCTACTATGTGATATGCAAAATTTATCCTTCAAATGTAAGTGCAATCATTCCTATATGAAAGTATGACTATAATTCATTAAGAAAACCTAATGCAAGTACCGTGCCGATGCAAAATGAAATCAATGCATAACTATGTAAAAAGAAAAATATTTTTATATTTTTGAACTAAATGAGATATGAAAGAAAAAAGTTGACTCTACAACCCTTAGAATTTGCAACCACTCACGAACAGTAGCCAAGCAAAGCACCAAGGTAAAAGAGACCTAATGCACTAATCTCAAAACAAAAAAGTAGAAAATGAATAACAATAACATTTCTAAAAATCTAACTAAAAGCAGTCTCTGGTCAGAAACAGAGGGTATATACAGACTCCAAAAGAATCCAAGAAGACTTAGCAATCATCCAAAATCACCCAACAACATTTAATCCTCCCACTAAGGCTCAAAATCAAGGCATGCACGACTGTTCTTAGTAAGCCAGAGCACATACGTGACTATTCGAGGAAAACCTGCGTGTATACGTGACTGTGAAAGCTAACCCCATGTACAGGAAGAAAAAGGAAAAAAAAAAGAAAATAGACAAGCTGAGACAAAATTTACTCCTTGAGTACCCTACTAGGAAAACATGCCCCCAGACCTGACACAGAAACAGAGAAATCACAATAATTCAAGTACATTGAATACAAAAAAAAACCCAAAGAGAAACTACTAGGAACCTCCCCAGTATGGTTGCCAATTCTATTATGGAGGGAAAATTCCTATTGCTTGGGGTCTACCACAATAGACATCTAGACATGAGAAATCAATCCCTTTCCAATATGTAAGAGAAACAACACATCTAACACTAAGGGACCTCGAATCATACCTTATTCCAAACGGTTGAAGTAGATCCCTGTCGAGCTTTTTCCAATCCTTCTTGCGCTACCAATTTTCTCTCAACGACAGCAAACAAGATAAGAGTGCTATATAATATGGTGTTAGATCTACTCTAGCATATATAATCAACAATGCATAAGCAATTAAACATATCCATGGATTCAATATTCATTCAAATGCACATTATTGGACAGGACAAGATATTTCTATTAATCAAATCAAAGATTACACAAGTGACAACCTATGTCAGCACATCTACGAACCAGAGAAGCTGAGTCCTCCACCCGGGCCTCCACCACCTCAATCCTCCATATCTTGATAGAAAGCTCACAAGAAAAATAAATATTGGGAAGAACACAAATTGCTCCAAAGGGACAAAGGGATGTAGACTCAAGTATATGTAAACTATGGAAACAATGGACTATAGTTTCATTGCTCTACAATTCCTCCTCTTCAATGTATCTAAGGGGTTCCTTATATAGCACTCCAAAGAGGCAATGGAGGGTCAAATAAGATCTATCTGAAGGCATATGGAAGGCAATCTGAAGCACTCTGTAGTGGAGTGACAAGTAGCTTCCTCTGCTACTAATATTCTATGTATCCATCTAGGGTCACTGGATACCAAGATCCTCTATCTTGAACCTTTTGAAAATTTATTCTCACACCCATCTGTGAGCTTGTCATACTCTATAGGATTTCATCCTCAAACTTGTAGAAAAGGTTAAGATATTCATCACTCTAGGTGATCTTAAAGATCCTCATGTATGTGTTATCCCATGGGTGCCTTCTGAGCTTGTACAAGGCCTTCTTTAATTTTCACACGAGTCTTCATGTCATGTGTCTCTACTCTGAGTGGATGCAAATGTATCTTCATTTTTATTCCTTCTTTCTATGAGAAGACTCATGCTATTAATATTTCCTTGTATCCCATGATGTTTCCATCTACTGTATGCTATATCTTGTAGATCCATATGGAAGACAATACAGACTTCCCATCAGGTATCAATACCGCATCCTAGACATCATTTTTCTTGAACTGGTACTTTCCTTCCCTTTCTTCTTGGCTACTTCTTCATAGATGGAAGGCTCTACATCAATGATGTCACTCAATAGTGTCACATAACTAGAGTGTGTCTAAGGCCTCTTTCTTTATTTGGAAGTCTCATCATACTATTCTTCATCTACCATTCTCTTTATATTCTTCTGAAGCTCCTTCTTTCATTATGGAAGCTTCATGTTCATATTTATGTATTCTTATTGCAGTGAATCTTGAAATTTCATCACTTGTTCTTCGGAACAAGTCTCATCCTTTTTTTCTTGTAGGCGATTGTACATGATATTTCCTACAAGTCAAATGCATCAGTTGTATGGTTACAAACATTTCATACGGCATATTCATAATGGAAAATCCTTATGCATAAAAATATAATAATGCAACTATTTTAGCCAATACAACATTCGTCCATATCTCGTTTACACTTAAACTTTCCATATGCCTTCCATGTCTACCCTAACATTATTGAGATTGTGCACTAATCCCAATATGCCAGCAAAAAGGTTTCATCCTAGATAAGTAGCAATGGAGTGTTGTATAGAACTATAGGCTACTTACCGATAACATGCATATTAGTAGTATATTGTTCATTAATGTAGACATTCTATCATGCATAATACAGTTCACAACTAAAAAAATAGATATATAGGAAAAATACTTATCTTTATTTGTTTCGTGGGTAGACTCCTTCTTGATACTTCATCTTCATCATATTCTTCATTCATAACATCATGATTTCTTATCCAAATGCTACGATGGATAAGAGGTTGTTCAAGAATTGAGTCCTTCATATTCCTCATTGCTTGAGGGATCTTATTTGACTCATGAGAGATTGATATTTAGTTGCTCCCATATTCTCTTCTCTTATTATGAGTCAAGCTTCTTCTTGTGGGAAATCTTCCTAGAGTCTACTGAAGGTAATCACTTCCTTCTAGCACACATTCCTTAAATGAATGAATCCCATGATCTTGGGAGGCCATTCAAGGTGGTTATAAAAATATATTATTCTTATTCGATTGCTTCATCATAGCATTGAACACTTCCTTTTGGTTTCTTCAAGGATGACATATGAGGGATGAGATGATCTTTAATAGGATCCACAATGATTGTCTTGGCTCTAGCCTTAGTCTCATCTCCCTATGGCTCTTAGAACTTCTTTACTGAAATACTAATCTAAGTAAATTTATTCAAGGAACACAGAGTTACTATACTTCCATACTTGGAAGGTTCCATCTTCACCAATCTTGTCATCAAGATGGTGCAATTAGTCATTTTGAAATGAGAACCTCAAATTTAAATAGGAAAAATTTAGATCTTACCGATTTGAGGTGTCTTTACTAGTTTTAGAGTTTGTTGATCTAGGGTTTGTCGGAGAAACCCTAATTTTCAAAACTTAGAATTTCAAACTTCTGATTTTATAGAAATATGGCCCTCTTCAAGGAGAGCTATCCAATGTACTCCTTTTATGAAAATAGTGGAGGGAAGCTCCCATAACAGGAAGCCCTAGTTCTCCAATTTCTTCTGTAGAAATGACTGATATTTCTTCTACTATATCTCCTACGTTTTAGATCCTTTAGGTCTGAAAATGCTTACTATGATATCTTGATAAGTATTCATTCTAACCCCATAGCTTAGAGAAGAAATGGATTCTCCAATTGGGACTTATTCATATTTTCCCAAGGTGACTATTTTGGGGAATGTTGAGGATAACGAACTTATACAGACTACCATGTGTCACTATTTATTATAGTTTTGACAAAATTACCAGAGAAGCTACAGTTCATGCTTGCCTAAAAAATCTTGCGAAATTTCGTTTGGAGCTTCCTAGCTTGAGATATAGCAAATATCCCTAGGTCACCTGTTTATGACTGTATTTTGGAAGAGGTTGGAACCTTGATTTGGAGGAACCATATATCCTGAAATATATCGAATGTGAGGCTGAAATTTTTACACAATATAGAGAACTAATTTATCCTGGGACAATAGAAATTTTGGCTTCTGAGACTTCGCCAACCTTGCATTATAGCGAAAATTCTAGGATTACTAAATTCAATCTTCTAGGGTTTCCAGGCATGAAAGCCTAATTTACATTAGCTTCTAGTCCAGTTGTATTTGAGTTGTACAATGAAATTTTTATGATTCATAAACTACTACCACCAATAGATGCACCCTAGCGAGGCGAGTTAGCATATCCCTCTTAGCTTGATGATCTGTGGAGAGAACACCTTCAACTAGGAATCCCTAGTTCTCGTAGTTGCACAGTGTCTTCTTCTGAGGTTAGCTCTGATACCATGTTTAAATTTTTACCATTTAATCAATATGATATGATATTATATGAGAGAATAACATGCATAACAATAATCAAAAGAGACAAGAGACACAAAATTTTCCTCAGGGAAACCATAAAGGAGAAAACATCGCAACTTCGTCAGAGATAGCATGAGAACCAAAATCAAAAGTAAAACCCAAATATACAAAGAGGATCTCTGATAGTTGTTCTCTCTCTCCCTTGTGTGATCTACTCCTCTCTCACTCATTCGCTACCATTGAGTGAGTGTGTGTTATAAATAGAGAGTCTCATTCTCTATTTATACTTTTTTTCCACTTAACAATTATTCTACAGGGCCAACCTCACTAGGAGAGTCTAATAACCCTAATATGACTCAACTGTTGGGACTATTGGACCGAATTACAATGGAGGGTTAAAATCAATCACTTTACATGACTTCATTATATTAATTACTCTCTTGATCATAAGAAAAAATATGTCTGTCAGTGTAGAATGAAATACAATAAGAAATATACAAGTGAATAGATTCTGAAGTTACAAATACATCAACAAAGTTTGCAGCAGAAGTACGACAGGACGAATTAAAAATTACAATGGTCAAGGAATACATGAATAAGATTATGCTTAAAGAAATGATTTCCAAGGTCGTTGAGATAAAGCATATATAGAAGGAAGTCCAAAGTCTCTGCGGTGAAGAGAGAAAAATAAATTATGAAGTTACGACAAAACAAACAAAATACGAATAGGTTACGGGGCTCCTTCTGCCTATAAAGAAGAAGCTCCAGTAGATAACTCAAGAGCTGGAAGAAGTACCGCAAAAACATATCAGTTTGGACCATGTGGAACAAATAGAAAATCAAGCAAAGGAGGTCAGAGAAGAAATTGCTTGGATGTGAGAAATTGTGAAGGAGTTTCAGGACAAGGTTGGTCCCATGGCACAACCTGTTCCAGAGACATGAGTTTTGTAGAAACATAAATTTTGTAGAGACTTAAAAATTTTCTTAGTTGCTCAAGACAAGCCACATATGAGTGTTGGAAGCCTGTTGGGCCATGAAAAGTACATAAGAAAAAATTTGATGCACAAGCACGACAGAGGAAATGTGTGCATGCAATGGGAAAGAAGCGGGTAAAGGATTGAAAGAAAGCACAGAGGAGAGAGTTCTATTACACAGATTGGTGCCATGAAGAAAAAAGTGTACCTAAAGAGGCAGGTAGAAGAGTAAAGGCTATATAGGTGCAGTTCAAGAAGGACTATAGGATCTCGATTCCGAAAAAGAATAAAGGATAGTTTGGCGGCTAGTTATGACCTTTACAGGCAGAATCAAATATGTTTTTGTGGCTAGTTAAGGCCCATGATTAATGTAATGTAGGACTTTGCATCTAGGTATGGGCTATCATCAATGTAATAGAAGATATTTTGTAGCTACTTATGAGTGTAATAACTAAGTTGTACTTAGTCAAACCTATGCGGTATTGTAAACACTATAAGTAAGAGGAACTCATTCTATATAAGGGTTAGCTTCAAAGGGATTGTATGATTTCATTGCTGACTTAGAGAGAAGTCTTCTAGTAGGAATGTTGAGATGCATATCTATAGCTGAGTGCATAGACCATTTTGTAGGAGTTAATCTGCGGTTGAGTGCGCATATAGTAGAGTAGAAGTGTTGATCTAGGCTGTGTGTAGATTAGTAGGAGTAGATAGAAGAATAAATCAAATAGCATGAGAGAAATAAGAGTCTAAGCCAAAAGACATATTTTAAAACAATACGTAAGTCGCAAACTGCAAGGTGCTATATATATTTCTCATGCCAGATGAAGAGCACCTTGGTGGTTTTTCTTAGATGGGTTTCCATGTTATTTCTAGTGTTAATGAATTATTGAATGTTGTGTCAAATGTTTAACTATTAATGTTTAATGTTTATTAACTCTCATTATTTGTGATTATTGTTTGAATGAATCTCGCAATACTGATAGGAAGTGAATGAATGGATATCTAATCATTGTCAATAATTGTGTATTATTTCACATTTAAACATTGTTAAGTCATGATATAAGTCACATCAAGTTCAATTACTAGCAAGGAATCAGTTGCATCTCACTATTGCACCAGTTGTTAAGTTCACAAGGACAAGGTTATGTTGCACGCTGGTTCTGGTGGACTGTTGCACCTTTGTCGAGTAGTGAGAGACTCCATCCATCCATATATATCAAGCACCTTGGTTGTGCACCAAGGTACTTTAATCTATTTCAGACTGCGGAAACATGGTTCTGGCAGTTACACATTAAGATATCTCGGGTGAGACTACACCTACCTCGCAGGTGTTATTGAATGAGCTTGCTCTGTTAGGTCGATGTCTTTTGGTGTTTGGTTGTATTTTTGTTTTTTTTAACCTAGATCATGTGAGTGAGGATATTAGGCTAATAGGAACCTTAGAGAAAATCACTAATCGAATTAGATTCAAAAACAACAAAAGACCACTAAAAGAGAACAATTTTACATATGCAATGTGAACTGAAGTAGGTTATTCTTTGAGTGTCTAACATGTAAATATGTTAGTAATAGTTTTATATTACATATGAATTGGTTTTTGAGGCTTTGGAATCCCAAAAGTACTGTACATGTGAAATTGGACAAATTGGCCTCAATCTCTCGTAGGGGGGCCAAATTTGCTCCAAATAAGCCCAAATTGCCATGAATTATTGTGGGGATGTGGCTGAAATGACTTGGAGAAATCATGAATCCTAGGAATGTGTGGGAGTGCAAAATAAGGTGAGTGATAGGATCTAGGTTGCATTAAATGCTCCAAAGTAGTCCATAATTGGACAAAATCCACCTATAGCACTCCCAGTCAACCACAATGTCCACATTCAAGGAATGGGAGTGCACCAACAATGATAAGGGCACACATGTGGAGGTTTTATTGATATGGAGCGCTCATGTGGGTGTGAATTCCTCAATTTAACTGGTTATTTTCCCAACTAAGGACCCTAAGTCCAAAATCATAGTCTATTAATGCAAAAATGCAATAAAATTGACTAGGGACCTAGAATAAGGTAATAAGGGGTTGGATTACTGTTATAACACCCTCCCTTAACCAAAAAATTAGTAAAACTCATAAAATAAAGGAGGCCTTGGAAACAAAGGCTTAATTCACCTAAATACATATTCATAAAATTTTATTTGTCCATATGAAGTGAGGAAAAGAAGGAAAACCACATGGGAAAAAAAATTACCTAAAGAATGGAAATGGGGCTGAAACCTACAACAAATAGAAGCAATAACCATCCATCACTCACTCCAATAAAATATCTCAAGTGAGTGAAGGCGTTTTCTATGAAAGTCCTGGTGAAAATGTCAGCAATTTGTTCCGTGGATGGGAAATACTGCAAGGAAATCGCCATGTCATGCAATAAGCCCCAGATGTAGTGAATATGGATCTCAATATGCTTTTTTGTCTGCCTATGAACTGGATTAGTAGATATCTTGATGTAACTTTTATTTTCCACCTAAATATTGGTAGGATGATCAATTGTGACACCAAATTCCTGAAGAATTCCTTGCAACCAAACACACTGTGTAGCTGTATTAACTACTTCCCTGTACTCAGCATCTGCTAAAGAAAGAGAAATGATATGTTGTTTTTTACTTGACCATGAAATAGGACCTTCAGCAAGAATGAAAAAAAAACCTAAATTTTATTTTCTATTAGTGGGATCTCCAGCCCAATCCGAATCAGAAAATCCAGCAGTGAAGCACTAGCTACATAGTGCACCCCAAAATTATTTGTTCCCTAGAAATACTAGAGGATTATTTTGGATGAATTCCAATGGATCTCATGTGTATGGTGCATATGTATTGTTACAACACTTACATTATAAGATAAATCATGTCTTGTATGTGTAAGATAGAGTAAGCTACCAACTAGCTTCATGTAGAGTGTTCAATATACCAATGGAGAATTGCCAAATTCACCTAGTTTAATGCCATAAAGGTAAGGGAAATTGGCTTCCTTAAAATAAGAAATGTTAAAATTATTTAGAAGGTCTTAAGAATAATTTATTTGACTCAGCATTATTCCCCCATAAGATTGCTCAATTTCCAAATCCAAAAATTGCCTTAGCAATCCTAAATCTGTCATGAAAGGTTCACTATGTAGAGATGACTTAATTGAACCAATTGAAGTGTTACAACTCCCTGTAATTAAGAGGTCATCAACATAGAGAAAAGGTTTCTTAAAAATACCATATTTTTTCTGAAAATATACATTTTTATCATATTTTAGTCTAATGAAACCAATCGAGAGAAATAAGGCATCCATTTTTGCATACCAATCCATGGTGCCTTGCTTGAGTCCATATAGTGATTTATTCAACCTACAAACAAGTGTAGGATCCTATTAGAAACCTTTAGGATTCTGCACATATATCTCCTCTTGTATCTCACCATGTAAGAATGCACTTGCCAACCCTTACTAGCTGCAATTTCTAGAACTAGTTTTATGGATTCCATCTTTGCAACCGGGGCAAAGGTATCGGTGTAGTCCACCACATGGAATTGAGAGTAGCCCTTTGAAAATAATATGGCTTCGTATTTCACATATAACCATAATCAGCAAGTTTTTCTCTAAATATCCACTCGCATTATACAATCTTCCTCTTGAGAGGAAGGGGAACCGATTCCCATGTTTCATTCTCTTGGAGAGAATGGAATTCTTCTTCCATTGTTATTTTCCATATTGGGTCATGACAAGATTTATGACATGACTGTGGATCATATCCAATACGAATATGACAATGCTCAACAAGAGTGCTTTAAATTTTAAATATAGCATTTTTAGATTGAGATCTAGTCTTCCTAGGCTCTTGGGGATTGCTAGCTAATTCCCCTGCAGCTTGTATGATTTTTTCATCCCACTTTGGCTTTGATGGTGAATCAAATACAAAAATTTCATCTACAACCATATTGTTATCATAAATATTAGAAAATACAGGGCATGAATCATCACTTACAACATCAAGTTTTTGAGGAGAAGAGAATTCCCCTATTGCAAGCTCAGAATATGGTATTGGTTCCTCTTCGAATTGCACACTCCTCTCAATGAAAGTCTTGAGTGTGGAAATGTCATAGAGTTTGTAACATATTTTATACTCACCATAATGAACCATGATTCATTTCTTTCTTTGTGGCTGCAAGGCCTTCCTCTTTTCAGAAGGAATTTGAACCCATGCTCTTGATCCAAAAATCCTGAAATTTGAGGCATTTGGTTTATAGCCAAAGCATGAATCGTAGGGAGTCTTTCCTTTGACTGATTTCTGGAATGCTCTATTCTATATATATGAAACACAATTAAAATCCGTATCCCATATCTTGGGACTTATATTCCTTTCTTCAATCATGCATGTGGCCATCTCCTTGAGAAATTTATTTTTCCTCTTTGCCACACCATTTTGTTGTGGTGTGTGTAGCAGGGATTTCTCCTTGCTACAGGGGCAGGAATGGATCCCTTCTGTCTATAGGATAGAAGGGTAGGTTCTTGGGTGTGTAAAATGTAGAAAAGAAACTAAACATAAAATAAATCAAATGACAAAAATAAAATGGCCATGAGCCCCTCTGCAAACAACATTAGGGCTTCGCCTTGGCTACCTGCAAACAACTATTAAGCTACAATAAACCCACAAAACATGTTAGAGATCAAACTTGCAAACAAATAATGGTAAGAAAACAACTAAAATAACAAAGAAAACACATAAAAAAAGCTATATTATACCTCTTCTTTGGTGAAATGGGCCACCATGCCTTGGCTGGAAGAAGCACCTTCCTATCTCACTCAACAATGGAGGAGCTATGGATCAATGGGGAAGATAAGTGGAAGAGAGGGGGGATGTGGGTGGCTTGAGAGGCAAATAGGTCTCAAGGAATCCAGGGTCAGCATAATAGTATGCAAGAGAGGTGTTCTTTGAGAGTGACTCCCCATCCTCCTTTTATCATGCTTTCTTTTAGGGTTTTAGGGTTTTAAGGCCTCGGTCTGGGCTTTAGCCCCTTTTTGGGGATTTTAGCCCCTTCCACCCTAACTTTAGCTCCTTTTAGGGTTTTAGGCTCCTTTGATGGGTTTTAGCCACTTTTTTCAGGCTTTAGCCTCTAGGAGAGTTATTTAGGCTCCGTTTGGGGGTTTTTAAGCCCTTTTCTTCATTCTTAAACCTTTTTGAGGGTGTGGGGATCTAATGGGGTGTTAAGAGGGTCAATCATGGGTGTCGTTGGGTGGTGTAGGCCATGTAGAGCTGAGTGAGGGATTTTTTGGGTTAAAAGATTGCCCCCTGATGTGTGAGGGTAGGAGCTCATCGTATTACCGATGGACATCATAGGATTTGCTGTGTAGAGGTGGTGCTTCTAGGGTTGGGGCATGGTGGCTTTTGGTTTTTGTATTAATATGGTTCCCATCAAAGTGTGAGATACAAATAATGTGTGACATGTATATGGACGAGGTGGGAATCCCCATGCTTGTGACAATGTCAAAATAATATTTTGATCTATGCTCTAAAATACAAGAGCCGATCATATACAACTGATGGTACATAGTGGTTTCCTCAATGCAAGGCTGAATACAATATTGATCTGAATAACTGGTACATTGGACCCATGGTATTCTCATGGAATGCTATATTTTCATTATTCATGGCTTGCTAGATCTGGAATGGTACATAGTTGTATGGATTCACTAATTGAGAGTCATAGTCTCTGTGATACAATTACGCTGCATCAATCATAAATCTATATAGAATCACTGGTGGGGCTTCTTAACACTGTCTCCAATGCAACCCAGAAATAACAAGGGACATAACCTATTTGGGTCCCTCAAATAGACTCATCAATGTGCTAGAGTCAGTTGACATCTAGGGTCTTCAACCAAATACTGCATGGACCAAACCCTGTACAAATCTCAATGGTGTGATGATTTAGTTGAAGTCAAGCACGTGAGAAACAACCATCCTGAGAGGCACTAAGGAATCCTCTCAAGAGGTCCAAGGAACTCATCAATGATTTTAATGAAACCAAGGTACAGGTACCTCTAGGTCTATCCTCTGGAATATGTGTGTTGTTGTCGACAAAGGGAGACCTACCCTTAGTCAAGGCAATGATGTTTCATTGACCATAAGTGCGATGGAAATAATCGAAAGGTGTGAGACAATCTACGGACTAACCCACTGAATGGGTAGGGGAGGGGGAGGGAAAGATTTGAACAGGGGTAGGGGGAGTGTGGTAGACTCAAACTTCCTTTGTTCAAAGTATGATGGTAGGGTAGACCGGGCATCAAATGAAACTAACTCATGGGAATGGGATCATAGCTGTAATATCGGGAATGTCACTGCAGATGGGAAATACTTGGAGGATATGGACACTTTTGATATTGATGGGATCCAAGGAAGATACATTGCAGAGTACTCTAAACAAAGGTGACCCAAAGGGGGAATGCTACCAAACTGTTTTCTGTGGGTTGGTGTCTATGGACACCATTATGGTACGATCTCATGGATTTTTGTCGAGATCGAGAAAGTAAATGCTTGATGGTGCTTTCAATTTTAGAGAGTCTGAAAGCATGAAGAAGAATCCAGTGGGGGCTCTTTTTCGTTGGTAGCCTCCTATGCCTGAAAAAGGATAAAAGTATACATAGGAGAGCTCACCCATCCTTTGGGGGATGAGAGACTTCTTTACCGTTGGTAGTCCAATTAGGATGAAAAAGGTCAAACCTATACTGACTGGATGGTCATTCAGATACTTTTACAAGCATGAATGAAACCAATTTTGCTTGGCAATATTTTCTTGATGAGAAGGCTGGAAAAGAGCTTAACAACAACCCGTGGCAATATTTTTCGTAAATTGTGGCCCCTCTGCCCGAGAAATCACAAACGTATGCAGAGGGGAACGGTTTTGGCTGGAATATGTCAAGGGGGTCCTTTTCATTTGATGGTCTACATGGTCCACAAAAGGAGGTAAATGAGACGATGTAGATGCTCTTTCCTATACTATAGAGAGCAAGAAAGGAATCAACTGCACTCAGCTATCTTTTCATTGTTTTTAGGAGTCAGAAAAGAGCTTAATTGAAACTCTAGTATGGTCAACTGATTGTGGTGGCACAGGCAGTGCCCCATGTCAGGACGGTGGACAGTGGTCCAAAGGTCACCTGCATAGTATGGATGGAGCAAAAGGATCTCAAACATACCAATACATGTGCGGGATATATCGCAGCAGAGGCTCACGATTCGATGCAGTGGAGGCACGCAAACTGAGGTGGCTCTCGGACGTAGGTCAGGAGAGCGTGTGTGTGAGTTGCAATGAATGTCCTTGACTACATGTGATGTGAGTGCAAGTATGGGGGCACTTATATGGCAAATACATGCAAGAAAAATAAATTGTTTTGTGGACAATGGTCCAAAGGTCCACATAAGGTGCAGTGGATAAAGAAGACATTTATGTATTAAAATACAAAACAAGAAGAAAAATGGTAACCCTTAATGGGCGGTTTCCCAAAAACCTACATGAGTAGCGGTAGGAAAGAGTGATACAAGTACAAGTTTACAGACACTTGCATCGTCATGTTGTGGCTCGTAAATTGAGGTGACTTCTGGGAGGCGGTCCCGAAATTTGTTTCTTAAACATGAGACAATGGTCTCATAAGAAGAAGTAAATTTGAGCCTAGAGGAGTGAGAGGTGTCTCGAATTGGTTCCAGGTGACTTTGGATTAGCAACTAATGGTGCTTCCCTTGACTTGTGCTAAAAAATGTTGAAAAATAAGAAAGGGAAAAAACTACGCTATAAGGGACTCATAGTGGTTATATCAGGCATAGACTCTCTTGAGGTGGAGCCTGTTGCACGGCTTGTTCAAGAGTCGACCGTCTGAGTCAACGAATATGTATTCCCCCTTGTCAAGATGAAGGTCATTGGCAAGGTAGGGTGATGGAATCTGGTCTTTCATGGGAAGAATTGATTCCACACTGTGGTTTAAAGGGAATGGGGTAAAACCTAAGGCAGTCTTACATATATCTCTGTCATCATGTAAGTGGTGATAGGATAGATCAAGTGGATCTTCCACAGTCGACGAGACAAAAGAGAAACTGGTGCTAGAGGTCATGTAAATGGTATTGGTTATGGCTTTGGATGCCTTTCCCCTAGTATTTTTTGGAGGAAGAGGGGCAGGCTTGGAGACAAGAGAAGTATTTGATGGACCTGGAGGTAGGTGCAACATCATCTCAATTGGCTAGACATGAGTTAACACATCCTGGGGCCTTATAGGTAGGGTAGGTGGTTCAAGGTATCACACAGGACCTCCCAGTGTGAAATCCTATAGATTGTAGGTTTCCAAGACAGACTTACTCATGATCCTGGATGGTAGGAAAATGATCATGTTTATCGGGAATGAACCCCAATGTTTCCCTTGTAACTGAGGTTACGACTGTGGTTGTGGAAACAACGGAAGAGACAGGTCTATTGAACCATTAGGGATGGTGGAGATGTTAGGCTCGGTTGAAGTGGACATCATGTAAATGGACATGGTGTTCGAAGAAGGAGGTTGGGGGTGTACTTCTTCGATCAAGGTGATCTCAGAGTCAAGGGAATGTTGATGGAGGTCAGCTAGAGCCATTCCAAATTTGGGAAAGTCTTGGAAATGGTGAGAATAGTGTCCATATAATCCACAAAGGGTGCAAGCATGGTTTTTTCTCAATGCCTTGTTTTAAACTATCGATGCGGTTGGGAGTTCGACCATGGGGATGTTTTCGTTTGTATCCATGGCATCCAAATGCGAATGGATCATTGCGATTTCAGGGAAATTCCTAGTTGGGTGGCCCTGTTGCTCGCAGACGGTGGAAGGCAAGACTTGTCACGGCTCTGCGGTAGGTTTTGCATTCTTTCCCTTGGCCCTTTTTGGGTGGGGCAGTGCAGGTGCGGGTGCAGTGGTTGGATTTTGCAGGTAGATGGAGGGTGAGACTCTATCGCAATGGGTTGCACCAGGGTTAAAACAACCTAGTGCATTGGTGGTTGAGTTGGTAGATCAAGATACCATATTGGAATTCCCAAGGTGGCCATTACCGACTTGCTCATGACCCCAGGTGGGAGAAAGAGGAAGGGAATCATATGGACTAGTGATGACCCCAAGTAACTCCCTGGTGGTTGCATGTAGGGATGCGGTTGTGGTTGCAGCTATGTGAAACACTACTTTTGTGGATGATGTTTCGGCTACTGTTGGTGTTGTGGCTACGGATGGTGTTGGGGTTGGGGTTGGGGTTGCATCTACGCTTGTTGTTTGGGTACAGCGACGCTGGATGAGACCATGCAGAAGATCGTAATCTCATTTTGTGTCAATAGTGGTGACACTAAGGGGAAATGAGTATTCATGCTGGTATCAGCAAACAACCCAGGACCTACATTCAACAATGGGGAGGCTGGTGTGTTGTCAACCATGGTGTTGATTGTAGGGACGACATTGGCGTGTGTGGTCATCCCTTGTGGCCCAATGGTGGTGATGGTAGGGATAATGTTGGCAAGTGTCATTAACCCTTACAGATCATGATAAGTGAGTTGATCAACTGTCACGATCTTCCCTTCATGAGGGAACATCATGAGATGGAAGATAGTTGATGCGAAAGCTCCCATGGCATACATATAACTTCTTCCAAGGAGAAGGTTATAGTCCAGTTGAGTGTTGAAAACATTTATGTCGATCAGCACTGTCTTCTCAGCTAATGTGATGGGGACATGGGGGAGGATTCCTTAAGCTTTAGTGGGATGGCCATCATAAGACCACAGAGTTGTGGAGGATGGTTGTAGAATTAGTGATCCATGTTTCTACTAGACTAGGGTAGACATAACACATGTAGATTCCCCCTCATCTACTTTGTACTGGTGCACAACCAATTTCCAGATAGACACCAAGATTTGGAAGGCAATGGTGGATGGCATGCATGGTTCTCCATTCTCCAAGTCGAATGTGATCAACTTGGAGTCGGAGGGGTCTACGTCCCCAAGGGTGGCTAGTAAGGCTTTTCGTTGCATTGGGCGTGTTTTGAGTACCTCCAGAGTGGACATGGAAGTTGGTGTTTGTGCCAAATCATCCACGATGCTATAGCTAATGGAATCTCTAGTCGTGGCATTATTGGAAATGTGACATATGGGGGGGGCGAGGGAAGGGGGATAACTAAAGATGTGCATTGACCAATTTGGATGTAGATTCCACTGATGTGTCAGTGGATTCGGTGGTGGTTTTGTACTAATTTCATCTAGTGTGTAGGTTGACCTCTTCAGTCGTCATGGCTAGCAGGTGGTGGACACCTGTTTCTACCATGGGAGGTGCCCCCAGAGCATTAGGATTGGATTGGGGAGGGGGTGTGGTTGCCACCAACCCTTGGACTGGTAGTGGGTTTTGCAGCACCATGAGGGGCGGTCCTTGTGGTGTTGGGTTGGGTTGGGCTTGGTTCGTAGCATTGATGGAATGTTGGGCCTCGTTCTGAATGGCCTGTTTAGCTCGACCCTTGAGGGGACACTTGAATGTGTAGTGTCCATAGCCCTCACAGAGTGTGCATGGTTGGTTTGTGTGCAGCGGGGCATTGTTTCTTGGTGCATTTTGTCATGGGGTGTTTTGGGGGGGTCGGTTTTCCATGGCATTGTTGGGAGGGCTTGGTTGTTGACCACCTCCCTACAGTTGGTTATTTCCTTGGTTCCGAGGCTGATCATTTCTAGCTTTCCCTTGTTGATTGTTGGGGACAAGCTGGTTGGGATGGTTTTGTTGTGCACACACTTATCCCAAAGGAGCCAATGGAGCAGGGTTGGGGGCTTGAATTGCTTGCACTGGCGGTGCATAGTAGATTTGTGGGGGTGGCGATGCCACAAATGTGGGAATTTTCCCTGTGTACTACTGTGTTGGCCAAGCCATGGTCTGAGCCTACTACGATGGTGTAGGTTGTGCATAGGAAGTTGTTGCTCCATACTAGGACATCATTCTGGCATAGTCCAGAGTTTGGTTCTGGTAAGCAACACTAGTAGTATTGCTTGGTTGTGGTGGAGCTACAAGTGGTGTCGAATGGTGCTGTGGCTATTGGGAGACCTAGCCTATGATGCCATCCATAGCATGGGTTGCCCCTAGTGCATCCTGGTAGGAGGCAGCTGGACGAGGAGTGTCTGGAATGACAGTGTACAGGTATCTAGATTAGGTGTAGATCAGGTCAAATTGTTGGGATTTTAGTATGGCCTCCTCTTCGGATTAAGGACATTCGGATGCAACATCCTTTGCTATGGGTGGGAGCAAGGTTTTGAGAAACCAATCCAAGAAGATCCTATTGTCAAGTTGGATTTTGCACAAACTACGATGCCGCTGCCACACATGGATGTGGTCGGTTATATGTGTCGCAGTGCTCTTGCGATAGGATAACATGATCTCCACCCCTTCATCCTATCTCATAGGGAGTTGGAAATACTGTAGGAACATGAAAGCCAAGGAGTTGAATTCTTGGTACTTGGCTTGTGGTAGCTCAATGTACCATTAGGCTGCCGCACCTATGAGGGTGCATTGGAACAGTCTTAGTCTGATCGAGTCATCTACGATGCTCTTTGAGGAGCACCATAGATGAAATGTCATAATGTGATTTTGGGGACACTCCCCTGCCTTGCCTTCAAACTTGGGAATGTATGATGGCAGCTTCGTTGGCATGGGAGGCCAAAAGGTTTGATGGTGGATGGGGTCATTTGTCAATCTAGCCAAATTAGGTAAGTTAAGACCAGCCTGTTAGCTGGAATATTTCAATTCCTATGGACAGAAAGGTGTTCCACTGCTCTGAATGGTTCAAATCCAAAACAATTAGAGGACAGAGGTTGAAGACTCTCCCTAGATGCTGTAGATATCTGGAATACAAGACTTTGACAGTTCACCTATGTACTGGCAAAAAAATCAACATGAAATGAATCAAAGCAACCAAAATATGATCTACTAATCTATGCTAGTGACTAAGGAATCTAGCAACATATATATGTGAAATCACAACAACAACATCAAATGTGGGATAGAAATCAACTTGCATTAGAAATATGAAGAAGTTTACAACCAAGCCTTAGTGTTGACATGCATCTACATGAAACCAACTCTTCATCCCCAAAATCTTTGACTCTAGCTCTTTATGCTCTCTCCAAATGATCTTGGGCCAAGAATTAATCCAATAGCATAACAATACCTTCAATGTTTGTTACGGAGAGAAATTCCTATGGCTTGGGGTACCACAACAGACAGCTAGACTCCAGAAATCAATCTTCTCCAATATGCAATAGAAATAAACAATCTAACACTAAAGGATCGAACCCCGTACCTTATTCCGGATGGTTGTAGTAGATCCCCGTTGAGCTTTCCAATCTTCAGCTTGAATTGTTACAGCACGTCCTCAACAACAAGTAAATAATACAAGCATACTATATTTCATGGTGTTAGATCTATTCTAGCATATATAGTCAATAATGTAANCTCAAGGCATATGGAAGGCCAGGAGTCATATGAGTCGGATCCAAGTCAAGGAACAGTCCAAAAGGATTTGGATTTATGTACACATCCCGATGTACGCGAATATCGAGGGAATACCCGCGTATGTACGCGGTTATCGGGGAAAAAGCCGCGTATATCAATATTGTAATGTTTTTTGGGGATGATCAAGGTAACATCAAAAGATATAAAGTGGTCCAAAGGGGGTAATGAGTCTGTAGCGGGACAAGGGAAGGCCATACAATGTGTGATTCACCTAGTGTGGTGAAATCCGCTATAACAATGTTCTCCCCTCAACCATGGATATGAGCTCATATTTATAGGGCTTTAATGGATAGAGATGGTTGAGAAATTAGTGGGTGAGGTGGCCTCTAAGATCCTAGGATGAGGGAGCTCAAGCTCAACCAACCCACAATAGTAGGGATAAGGAAGTACACGAGGCTTATCATCTACAAGCCTCAAGAAAATTATTTTTTCCCTTTTTACCTAGGGTACCGTGCTTCTCCTTGTATGATAGAGCGATTCTGGTAATAACCGCCTATGGACCAAAGGCAATGGGCGGTGGCACCACTTGTGGACAACCAATGAAAGGTGATGCAAGAAAGGGTACCACTCCTGGATAAAGGGGCATGCGTGGTGCTAGGAATTTGTATGACAGATTGATGAAAAACCATTTAGTTTCCACTCCAAAAGCTGGGATTTATGGCAAGTAGGTATGTCAAATGTCTTATCACGTGATGGTGACAGGATTTTGGTATAACAGAGCCATGAAAGGTATATTTTACCCCAGGTTAATGTGAGATGGGGCAATGATGGTGGTAGGGTTTGTAGGTGCATAGTGCACCTGCATGGCTGGGAGCACTTGTGGTGGCACCATTGTAGATGGGCCAATGCCCGCAAGTGTGGTGTGAGGGAGAGTTTCGATGGAAGGGACATTTCCCCCCCATGTGTGACAGGAGGGATAGTGTATGTGGATGGGGCACTGCTCACAAGTGATGCAGGTGGGACAGCCTAAGTGGTTACTATGGATGGTGGTAGTTGACTGATGACAGTTTGCATGACCGTGTTGGGGCCACCTCAGCATCATGAACTGAGTTGGGTTGATTTAAGTGGTATGGTGTATATGTCTTTATGTTTTTCTGTTATAAGGTGGTTGCAAGTGGTTTATGAATATGTCATAGAGTTCATATAATTGTGTGTACAAGTAGTAAATAAACATAAATTTGTAAACATATACAATTGTTTTTACCCTAAATGTTGATGGCCTAACTAGGTGACTACCTTACATCGATATTCTTCTTCAACTGAGAGAAGGTGTTGGGCTCTCACACTACTACATTTTGACCAAAAATCCGACGGCCGTCATGTCGGAATTTCGACACTTCCCTGTCGCATGTACGAAACTTAGTTTTTTTTTGAAGTGTCGGAAACTTGGCGTCGGTTCAGCGACACTTAAGTAACCGTCGCTTAAGCGACACTTAAGTAATCATCGCTTGAATTTAAATCGTCGCTTATCCGACACCTATTCAGCGACAATGACAAAAATTTTGTAGAACTTTTGCACCCACAGGCGTTGCTTAAACGACGGCTACAAAGACTAACTGTCGGATACGCGACGGTTGCTAAGCGTCGCTTAAGCGACGGAGACAAAGAAAATATGTCGGATAAGCGATGGTTTCTAAGCGTCTCTTAAGCAATGGAGACAAAGAAAATATGTCGGATAAGCGACGGTTTCTAAGCGTCGCTTAAGCGACGGCTGTGATTTTAAAAAAAAAAAAAAAATATTTGCAAATTAGGATCCCAATGTTTGGAACTAAAGGATAATTTATACAATGTATGTGATTCCTTATTAGTAGATTGCATGTCCATTAATTGTATATTGATAGCAAGTATCCTATTTACATCAGTGACATCCATTAGTTGACGAGGTTTTCCATGGAAGGAGAAGATGTCTCCACTTCCTTGTAGGGTGAACATAAGTGGGATATTCCTTGACTGTACAACAAAAGAGCTCCCGCCAGAGGATAAGGCTGGAGATTGCTTAACTCCTTGATCTGTGTTTAACATTAAAGTGCTTGATGAAAATTCTTGTTTCTTCTCCTTTGTGGAAACAGATTTATGACCAAAGTTCAATCAAATTCCAGGATCTGCAGGATCAATGGCAGAACAACGAATATAAAGAAGGAAAACGGCTAATGCCTGCAAAAGAATCAAATTTCTGAAGGTATCAGGAATAAAGGAAGGAAAAGGTATCGGTGATCTTTCTACTATATAAATTTTTTAAGTTGTTCCAAAAGAAGAAAGGAGAGGAGAAAGAATAAACCATAAGAGTGTAGACCACAATAGCTGCATACTCCAATGTATCACTACCTAAAAAGGGTGCAAAGAATGCATAAAAGGCAACTGCCAGCAAGAAGAACACTGTAATAGCTACAACCTGCTCAAGCAACACAGAATCAGTCTCTATACAATCAATTTCTGACAAAACTTTAGATAACCAAAAAATAATAACAACACACCATAAAATTATTGCAAGAGGATGCCCACAATTTTCTCTTATCAGAACAAAATATAAAACCAGATCAACCAATTTATTATTAATTGTAATTTTTCAACTACCAATGATCAATGATTCCAGGAAACTGTTACCAGTAGAGTGCAAACCCATTCCTAGTGTCCTAAACATTTCCAGTTGCCAGATACCATTTCAAAAAGTGTTTAGCGATACTAGGAAAACATTCAGCGGTTTCCAGCAATTTCCAGAAACCTCTGAGGCAGTTTCTAGCCATTTACAGAACCCTCTGGCAGTTTCTTGAGAATTT
>LPNX011223753.1:5518-20535 GCA_001517045.1 Pseudotsuga menziesii | reverse complement strand
TTACGACTTGTGTATATATATCTATATATAATTTACCTTTAATTTGCAATACCATTCTGTAGTGGTGGAGATGCGGCTGCAGGAATGGGAGTGCAACGCCAAGTCATAAGGTTTTTTTTGTTTTTTGTTTTTTGTTTTTTATTCTTAATTTCAATCTCCAGGACAATTGGAATGTAGTATCGAATTATGGTATTGCTACGTATGATATTGATACATATATATAACCCTTGTCTGGTAGCTATTCAGCCACTCGGCTATCGCTCGCTCCCTCACTGAAACCCCAAGTTTGTTTTACACAGGTTGGTGGTACCAGCTTAGGTGGTGGGCGAAATGTTATTGCGTAATTGTTTCCACAATCGAACCTGTAATATATATATTCAAAATCGAGGAACCCTAATGATCTCGAGAAAGAAACAATTTTAAATTCTAAGCATTACTAAAATATCCTCTTATTTTAATTCATGAGATTGTTGAAACAGGAAGAATCTGACACAGGTGTATGGAAACAAACATGATTGCTGCTTACTATTTGTCTTTATGAGAAATTCTCTGTTACTCCCAAACTTAAGATATGAAACTGAAATATTGAAGCCATTTTTTTTTCTTTTTGAACAGTCGTTTACATGTTTTCCTAATTGAAAAATGCTTCCTTGTTCATTCTGCATTCTAAATTCTAAGATTTTTCTGCTTCATTAAGAAACAGTCTCTTGCGAGATATATATATATATATTTTATTTTTATTTTTATTTTTACTATAACCACATATATATAAATATATGCAGTTTTCAAATGTAACCAGATTTTCTAATGGTGTTTCCATTTTTGCTTGTGCATGCAGGTAATTTAAAGAGGCGAAAATTTTGTGCAAGTAAAAAAAATCAAAGTTCATGCCACTCCATATCAAGTTTTTTTTTTTTTTTTTTTTTTTCTAAGTTATTGTAGGCTTTAAAATAATGCGAATTCGTGGTAGTCTAGGTCTAAGTGTTCGAGCCTATGCTCTGATACCATTCTGTAGTGCTCTGTCTGCCGGGAAGAGCACTCAGTCATTCCTTAAGTCGGTCCTTAACAACAAAAAAAAATATACTTTTCTTTATCAGATTTTTCATTTAATTTTGCACAGTAAAAGATAGTTTACTAGAGAAATACCTCGAATTTATTTTTGCTCTTGAATCCTGTTGCTCCTGCTCCAGCTCCTATTCCTGCTTATCCCTCTCCTGCTTCTGACCTGCTCCTGAGAAAGCCTTATTGCCGGCTCTGATTTTCCGCCCTGCCGACCAGCAGGTTTGCTGGCCCTAGGAAACCGACGGGTTTCCTAGCCCCCGAGCCCACGTACCAAGAAAATGGATAGCAACCTCCTTTCCTCAGAGTTCAAATCTGACTGAGTAAATTTCCCCAAAATTTTCTCCTTTCCTCTCTGTTCTTTCGTAAAATTTCTTCACTCCCCGTTCTCCGTAAAAATTCCTCCCCTTGTTCTTTCTTCAAAATTTTTCTTATACCTCCTTCCTCCACCGCCTTTTCTTCCACTGCCCTTTCTTCCACCGCCCCTTTTATTAATTTCAAGTTATTCTTATTCAGTGTATTTAAATTTTTGATTGACAGGTGTTAGTTTCTTTGAACGGTATTTGTTACACATGTCCTAGCATTTTTACTTATGTGGATTGCTCAAGATTATATTGAGCGGTAACTTAATGGTTTTGCAAATTATGTTTATTATTTATTAATAACTTAAATAATAATTAAAAAATATATTAACCTTAATAATTATTATATATATAATTTTTCAATTAAATTAAAAAGCACTTACTGTTAATCATAAATTAATATGGGGCATTACATTTTGGCATAACGTAGTTAAAAGCAGTTCTCGTGATTTTGTTACAAAAGTTGTGATATGTTTTCAACCCATTATGGGCTTCAATGAAGATAGAATTTATTTCAAAGATGAAATCTAACAATAGTATTTTTATACAAAATGGGATCCTATAGATCCATAAGTAGTTCCATCACCAATACACTAATGATCGAGCAACTTTGAATTCCAGCAGCAACCACTAGCAACAACTATATCAATTGCAAAACCATCTTCTAGGAGCCAACAAGATTTAAATCTAATCCTATCTGGAATTAAAACATTCTGTATCCATATTTTTTAAAATGATTAAAAAAAAACCTTTTACCAATAACTACCAACACACTTTGTTCTCTTCTTTAACTACTACAGCCTTCAATGCTTCCTTACATATCTGTTCTGATCCAAAAGATTACATCTCAACCCCATTAAATAGGACACTTAATCTAACTACATCAGTATGTATAGATAATTATTATTATCCTTAACATCTTGTCCTTGTCTAAATTATACCTGCAGGCTATAGCCTATCATTACACATAATTGATATTGTCTTTAAGAGATGCTATACTACCTTCAAGCTAAAAATATATAGCTAATATTGATGTGCTTATATTCGTGCACTTATCCTCATGCATCTTATGCAGCATCAACTAACCACAATCAAGTTGTGACAGGCAACTTTGTGGCAATTTGCTCCCATAATGAGGCTCATCATGGTAACTGCTATTTGAAGGAAAGATTATGCCTTATGGGGAGTTTCCTTTGTGGTTGAATGTTTCCTTGTATTGTTTGCAGGGATGTAGCTCCAGTTTATTTCACAACTTCTTAAAGAACATTTGGTCACGGGATCTGAATTGTCAAAAAGATACCTAGGCTATCAAGTAAAGAATATTTCTTTGGAATTGAATTTCAGCACACCTTGACTGTCATTCATATGTTTTGCACAAGTGTTTCATACAATAAATAATAAAATATTATAATGTTAATAAAATTCACTCTTCAAGAAACTAGGTTGATTTTATATTTATTCTTTGGGTGGCATTTTAATGAATGAAATTCAACATGGACTTGGCCATCTGCATCAGCTGTTTGAGCCTCTTGACTTGCCCTTTGCTTTAAATTTAAGTTACAGAGACATGCTTTAGTGCCTTTTCTCAAGGGTTTGATTTCTTTTGTCATATGGATCTGTTTTAACAAAGGCTGTTGAGGCAGCCAAACTATGATTATCCTTAAATAGCCCTGAAGAATAAGGGTTTCCCTGTTTCTTTAGGCAATTTAGTGTAGTCTTAGTTAAACAAAAGTTGCAGTTAGTAATTTTTTCTTCCAATAGATAATAGACAATAATCAATGGGTAAATCATAATATATCCTTTCCAAAGGTTGATTTGGAGTATGCTCCAAGTCACGATGACCATGATACAGTGTTGTGAGGATCTTCCTAAACTCCAGTTGAAACTTCCTAGGCAATTTCCAAATCCCATGCAAAATTCCTAGGCAATTTCCAAATCCCATGCCCTAGAGAGTGGATCAACAACCCCTTAAAAAAAAGGAGGAACCCATGTATAAGGGGGAAATGGCTCACGGCCTCAATATTAATTGGCTCACAGAGAACAAAACATGTCACCCATGTATAAGGGGGAAATGGCTCATGGCCTCAATATTAATTGCACAGAGAACAAAACATGTCACAAATGGGATTTGAGTGCAGGTAGAGACAATAAGATTTCTTTTCCAAACCATATGAACTAGACCCAATTGATAGAGGTACATGTCCTTTGTCAACCTCGAGTAATTTTATTTGCCATACCCAATAGTAGAAGGTTGATGATCACTTCAGCGCACCTTTCAGGGATTTATATTAGAGAATTCCATGTTGAATTGGGCAAGGTATTTGAGAAAAAATTATTAGCCATTTAAGGTCTGGTTACCTCATAGAAGGCACTACCTACTCTGTATACATGATTCAATAGCATTTAGAAGGCACTACCTACTCTGCATACATGATTCAATAGCATTTTGAAGTCTAGGTAATGTTTTTGTCATGTATTTTGACCAGATTAATTAAGATCCTCCGTGACATTATAATAAACTCACACATAGTTGTAGTAATGCTGATATACTGTTATAGAATACTTGGCTAACAGAACAGAGCATTGCTACAAAGCAAATATAACATCATTCCTTTGAATTCTACCAGCTGGTAAAGTGTGCAGAAATTATCAAACAGGGCTATATAGCAGCTCTCCTTGACGAGGAAAATTGGACATGTAGTTCAAGTGACACTCTAGCATTATTTGTAGGTAAGAAGGAATGAACTGTGGTTCAAGTAGTAGATCGAAGACAAGAAGGATGCATGCATCTACTGTGGAAAGCACAGAAACCTTGCTTAGGATTGCAGAATACTTCTGATGAAGGACACTGGGAGGCCCTTTTTAGGGCCCTTGTCACTTCAGTTAGTTTTTAAAAAATCACATGAACCAATAGTAATAGATCAATCAAACTATAGAACAACTGTGGGAGCATACATATTCAATTTCAGGCCACAAAACTTATCTTATTTGCTGCAGATACCATTTTGAGCACCCTCTGAAAGACACTTGTATTTGTGTATCTGGGTGCCCAAAAATATAAAAATGTGCCAAAACCACCACAGTACAGAATCAAGCCCTTGGCAGCTAGATGCCATGACTAAGCAGAGCCTTGTAGTGAAAAGGCATCGTATTTTGAACATATGGGAAATAATTACATTTCTAAAAATAACACAACTTCTTCACAATGGGATATCGTATAGCTATTCCATGTCAATTACACCATTAGAATCTAGACATTAAGAGATTGTATCTTCAACTCCTGCCTACAAAGCCTAGGTTGATTTCCTTATTATTTTAATAATATAGGATGACCAGAGATGGCCCAGCCTTGGTACATATTCAAATTCTAAACTGGACACTCAAGTCCTACAAAGGTCTATCTGATTTGTCATAGTATCAAGCTTCTTGGGGATTAAAGGACAAAGTGGTTTTCAACTATATATCTCTCCCGTAGTTCTCTGTGTGCTGGTGTTCTCTTGCGCTACATTGATAAGGATCTGTCACATATGTAGTGGGAAAATATTCTATCTGACAAGTGTCTATTGTGAAAACACATCAAATTGTCGGATGTATTTTATGCAAAGCAAAAGATCAAATGACAGAAAGAAATATGTGTCCTTAGTACTTACATCCAATTCACAATCACAGATCTCGATTGTTTTATCAAGGATATGACAGATGCCCATGATCTCTGAGCATTGTGATGGGTCGACTCAATTGGAGATTAGGATCCAACCGATAAGTTTTTGGAGCTTTGCCAACATAGCAAATGAGATGACATCTCAGAATTCTAATACTTCAAAGGAAAGAGGGGACAAACAAACCTAGTCACAGTAGGATTGTATAGTGATTTCATGAGAACTATACTTACTAGCATCTGCCATCTAGACCATACACACATTCTGGCTTGATCTTATGACTATGTGCAAAATCATCCAATTGTTTCATGAATTTCAAAAATGAAAAAGATCAAGAGACAAAGAAAAATGAATACTTCCAACCAATTTAGAATCTCATACCCACAACTGTTTTTTCCAAACATATGACAAATACCCCGCAAGCTCTAAAAATGATGATTGATTTGCTCAATTGAACATTAGGATCCAGAAAATAAGTTTTTGATGTCTTACATATCTGAACATTACGATAGATTCACTCAATTGGAGATTTAGTGTCCAGATAATAAGTTTGGATGCCTCACCAATAGGCCAAATGACAATACATCTCTGAAATTTGTAGGGTATGAATTAAATTATATAATATCATATTATCTTGCATTTATTAATTCAAACAAAAAAGAGGAGACAAGTTACAACAAACCTCGTCGCGGCTTCTGGGCCATGGAATGGGAGCGCTGTACTTAGGTGGAGTGGGAACAAGGCAATTTAACCGGTTCGCTTTGTCCGGGCAAAGACGTTAACTCACACAGCCAATGGGATGAGACATGCTTTAGTTAGGGGTCATTGGTTTCCTCAAGGGGTGGGCCCCTTGCCACCATTGGTTGGTTTTGAATCTGTTATTGCAGGCCCCAACCTTTCAGTCCCTTGCTTAAGCTCCTCTAGAGGGTTCTCTATTGCAGAAATGGAAGGGACTTATCTTTCTGGTGCCAGAGTGGCAGAGGCCAACTATGGTGGTATTTTCTTCACTCTCAAACAACCCATCCTGCTCTGTGGATGGCCAACCATTAGAAATCTACAGAAGGAATATCTAGCCCTTTGCTAGCAACATCAATGCAAATAAGGATGTTACGCTCTCTGGCCTCTTACTTGTTGAGAGATCCTATCCTTTTTGGTTGCAAGTAGAAATTAATACAAACTGTTAGTGGGTGAACTACAGCTGCTAAAATACAATATCACTAAGAAAATGTAGAACTATGCTACAACTCGAGTAGTAAAAAGCTATTTTGACTGAAAAACCTAGCATAACCTCACTCATTTGGCCACTTATAGGAATGGCATCAAGTCCAAGATTTTGAAGAATCAAAGCAAGGAACCTTTTAGATTCACATGTGCGAGTGAAAACCATTGTAGTACTTCCATACATCTCATTTAAAAGAAACAAAAGATAACAATCCTCTTTAATAAATACAAGGTAAAAAATAATAGATACTCATGACAAGAAACACCCAGATTTTCCTTCAATCAATGAACACAAGTTTAAATAACTTTGTAATAGGTATAGAATTTCAATTAAATTTTAAGCACGTGAAATGTGCATATTGAAATCGGATCATAACCTACGAGTCAACTGAAGCATCAAACATAAGGCACAATAGGGAAACAAGGAGAAATACTAGGGCAAAGTATACACAAAATTCATGCAAATTGGCAGCGAAAAACACTGCATGAAATACAAAAAGGAGAATAGGTGAACCTTATGCTTTGCAAGAACAAAAATATATTGTTGTTTCCATGTATCCATAATCAAGTACTTTAAAGAAACCTCAACCTGAAGACATCCATCAAATAAAATATGAGTAAAACACCTCATGGAATTTAGGTCGTTACATATTAGATGACAACACATACATCAAGGAAAATAATCGTAGTTGCAGTTTAATAGATAAAGTGGAATATATACCTTGACACAGCACGATAAAAAATAATTGACATTAGGCAACCTTAATAGATGTGCATATCATCTCTGTCTTAAACAATGAGCTCAACTTCAAACATTGCATAGAGCATTTTAAAACTACCACACTAAAGCTCCTATCTTTTTCATGTATTTGAACAAAACATACTCGACTATTAATAACTCAAAACTATATTAATTACATTTCAAATAAAGGAAAAAGGTTCACCTTTGCAGGATTACTCAGACATGCTCTCTGAAGCTTAGCCACCTGCAACACTTAAACAAGGCACATGGTAAATAGATCTCTTACATAGTTAAACTTGATATACAGAAACAAAGAATGTATTTTTAATATATGAATAAACTTGTAATACTGTAAAGAATCGCAGCCACTTCTAAGCAATTGTAGTGCTTCTCTTGCTATGTATTCAGAACTCTTTTATTAAAAAGTCACACCTACTCCATATTTGTTGCAACTGCAAGAAATTTCTCCTCTTCCCCAAGAAATTTTAAATCCACGATCTCCTCATTGTAACCTATAAGCCTCTTGCTAATATTTAAATCATATTTTCCTTCATCATTCTCACCCAGGTCATAAAAGAGAAAGCGTTGATCAGCAGTAACACACAACACTCCTTGAGCAAGGGGTAGTAGGACAGCAGATACAAAGCCTCCCTTCATGTCATCTTTGTTAGAGCTAATGATTGCATCCGAGGACTTCTGTTAATATAAGCACAGAGCGCTGCAAACAATGCAAGGAAAATTGAGACCAGTTACATGTATAAGCAAATGATTTGGAGATGATGTTAAACTCAAAATACCATTCTTCAAGATAGAATAGCATAAACAATGATCTCAAATTTTCACTTCCATAAAATCATACTGCAGTCAGTAACTAAATATGGTAGATGTGGCTAACCAGCTTACCCTTTTGAATACCATATACGAACAATGCCACGTTCCCCTACAGTCAAAAAATACACTGGGGCTGTGCCACTTTTCTTCTGATTCTCAGACAATGTTTGGCTTTGCTTCATAACAGACACCAGCCTAGAACCACTTAGGAGAACACACACAGCTTCTAGTGGTTCATACATTGGTATTGTTGCCCGGAAGTGATAATCACGCAGGTCCCATATATTTACAACCTAAAATATGTATACAATGACAAAATTCAATACAAGATTGTTAAAATATAAGATGAACTAAAAAGACAGGCATATCAGCATGCTGGCATTTAACAAGGAGCAATCCAGACAACACACCAGCATAGCTTATGTTTATGACTAGTACAATCAACCAAATTATAGACATTTTCAATTGAAAACAAAAAAAATCTTAGCAAAACATTTTGATCAAGAATGCAATATCAGCAAAACACCCTTCAAATCACTAGTTCAGGGACAAGGACAAGTTTGAAGTGCCTATTAACCACTGTACCATTATACAAATTTTTTTTTCTAAAAGATCATGTCCAAGCCATAGTCGAATGCTATATTTTTGTCTGCAATGCATGGTACTTTGTAAAATGAAGAAATATCTATAAATAAATATAGCAGCTTTGCATATAGACATCACAGACAACCCAAAACCACTCTGCATGCCTATCTCACCAATAACTAATGAAATTGAAATGGCCAATTGATTTATTAGTTTGCATATAAACTAAATAAAAACCTTATAACCTGCCAGAATTACAATTAGACAGTACCTTATCTCTACCAGCACTGAGCAGATTCCAGCCATTTTCATAGATTGACAAACTTGTCACAGTAGAAAAATGTTTTTCAAGCACAGAAATGCACTTCTTAGCTACAATGAGTAGGAGATCCAAATCATAGGGCAGCTAACATACTTTGCGTCAGTAAATAATGGCATTGTTACTTTTTCAAGGAGAAACAATAACACTCAACGGATGGGATGTAATGCTCTGTCCTGTGAAGAATATGGAGTCAAAATTTTAGTGAACAAACCAGCTGAAACTAGTGTTTCTTCCTGTGTTTCGAAGCTGTGAAGATAGGTGAGCAGCGCTGAGGAATTTGTTGTCAATATTGCGAGAGAGAAGGCATGTTGCATTAAGTTAATTTCTGTGAATATATTCCTTGCCTGGGCCTGAGTCACAGCAGCAAAGGTGCACAGGGTTTCAAGGTCGATCTACATGGAAAGGATAGAAGCACTTGTTATGGTGTTCATAAACAACATGTGCAGAACACTTCTTATATATGGATAGACTCTAGAGTATATTGCAAAAGAAGGGGGCACATTGGCTAGTGTAGCATGCAAAAGGAGCGCAGTCAAAACATAAACCTTGTCTTTTACCCATCTTTAAACAAACCAAGCAGAAGTTGAGTTTAAGTTCTAGTTTTAGGTTCTGAGCACTTAAAACTTCAGTTAGTGTTGAGTTAGCAGCCAATTTCAGTGGGCATTTAACTCTTTCAGTTAACAGCCACCAGATCTATAATGATACTGAGAATTTATTTTTTTTGTTTGGAAGCATGTTTACTTATTTCTGTTGACAGCAGCAGTGTTCAATACCAACCTATCCAAAATAGGAAAATCATGCATAAAGGTCTTCAATAGGACCTATGTGCACAGCACACAATTAAATTGGCAAATGACCTATGTGCAATCAAAGACCAGTAAATGAAAGGAACATGATAAAATGAAGCATTTGCTCAAGATTCAAAATAACCTACTAACACACAATCGGTCTAAATCAGGGCACTATAATGGGAGACAACATACCCACTTTATAGTCGCAAGATAGGATGAGAATTCAACACCAAGATATCCAAAACAAAACAAAAAAACAGGCATTTATAAATAACTTTCTCTATTCACATAGAAGTTTATGGTGGTGATAGTAGACAAGATATAAAGATCCTTGTATCTGAAGATCCATTTATTTCTTGAAACATAGCTTGCACTGTTTCTGCAATGTTAATTTCAATCATAAAATATGATTTGAAATCCATGCATTTTTATTTAAATTTAATATTTAGATATCCACTGACAGAAAATGGCCAATGGGACTGGCAAAAAGTACATGAATCCAATTTTACAGGAGAAAAGTACAGGCCTGCCTGCGGCAGCATACTGAATCACATTAAAAATAAAAACTTGGAAAAATGACTCTGGAACCAACTTTTCAGCAGGATCAACAATGATAATTAAACAAAATAGTGACTCAATATGCCACAATGAATAACTTGCCTTTTCTTCTAGTAGGAAACATACAAGGATGCATTTTCCAACTGTTTTGGTGGAAAATATTTGAAAAGCATGGCAACTGCAACAAGATATCTGCTGCTAGTCCTTGTCATGCTTTCTTCTGGGAATGAAAGAATGATAGGCTATAGCCAAATAGACAATAGGACACAAATAAATGTGAATTTACTTACTATGCTATATTACAATTAACCTCCAATTCATGATCTGTTCATGTTGGAACCAGTTATTAACTACCTTCCATAAACCATCAGTGGAGTCCTGTGCAATGGCCAATAAAAAGTAACACAGTGTCACCACATCATGTTTGTGCTGCTGGCTTCTTTGGTTGTGGAAACAACAGCTGAGCAAAGAGGAGTTCATTCCATGTATCAGGCACTCCTGGAAGACACCAATGCAGACAATCCTGAGAACCACCTTTTGATCTAAGAATGTATTTGGATATATGTGACTCGTCCCTCAACTCTGAAACCCCAGTGATATCTAAACATTCAACCCTTGTGCCCCACACATCACTCTCAATAGCTAGATCTCTAATATAGTGTTCAATATAAGCAAAGTCTAATATAAGCAGTACATAATCATTTTAAGCCCCTGCTCTTTTACATATTTGGCTTTAATTTATTTGTCCATGCTCTTTTACATATTGTCCTCCTTTTGCATATATTTTGTGTAATATAAGCAGTGTTCTTTCCAAAAAAATCTTATCAAATATACTTTAATCTTATGTTTTATTTTNTTATCAAATATACTTTAATCTTATGTTTTGTTTTATTTAGAGAATGTGCCCTTACCCAGCTTGCCTGTATGGATCTTATTATGCCTAATAATTATAGTTTCTGCAAAATGTGTGCATGTCTTTTATCAAGATTTCAACATTGCATGCACCATGTTTGCTCAACTAATTTCCTAAGTTATATCTTGACTGCAAAGATGCTCAAATAATTTGCAAGATACTTGTAACAGCTCTACTTTTGGGCTTTTCAAGCAATTAGACAAATGCAGGGCTCAAGTACTCCATGGAGTTTCTTTCAAAATAGGATGCAAACAAAAACTTTCTGATGATACAATGTGATACCTAAAGTGAAAGGCAAGCCTAGAAAGAGAATAATCTTGTAGATATGATGGCATATGTGTTGCAAACTTGAAATTAGTTAGCATTTCAGATTTTCTTCAGCATCCCTGCTGCTTGTGTTCTTCATTTTCTTTTCATTGCTAGATTCTTAGGAGCTGGATTCAAAACAAATGCAATTCGCATTCACACAATCTTTGGAGCTTTCGTGTTACAAGGTAAAGAACAACTCAATGATTTTATGAAACATTCCAAAAGCAAGGGCAGCACTTCTTGGAACTTTGGGAGCTTTGCAGGAGCATGCCTCTCCCATTATCAATGTCATAACATTATGTGGGTTCTTGGCTATTTGGAGCCCAAATTACCCCTGTTTTTGTGCATTTTTATACAACATCAACCTAATTGGACCACAAACTACCAACTAGCATGGATGTACACTTACAAATATGTGTATTTGACTGGGTTCCACTCATAGAGTCCTAATTGATTTGCAGGTTTAATGTTTGTTGTTTTATTTTCCAGATTTTTATGAAGTCCTTCAGTTTAATGGCTGTCATGTCCCAAGTCTAATGAATACCTTTGTTATTCATCCTCTATTTTTTATTTCTTGTCAATCTAGATCAACGAGTCCAGGGTGGTTTTGAGATTTGTCCAAGTACTAAGTAAAATTAGGCCATTCATTCTCGATCTGGTCAATTTTCAAACCTTTTTTAATTATTAATAAATAATATTGATGGTGATTACAAGTACAAGAAAACTCTAAAAAAATGAAGTTATAATTTTTGGTTGAATTCTATGTTATAATATTAAAATTTAATAGCATATATACAATTCTATGTTAATAATTAATAGTAGTTTCATGCATATTGATATTAGGCCTTTTTTAATATTAGAAGGTATCAATGGTCACACATGTTTTAAAGAGTATTAGATATCTCCAATAGAGGCCCTTTCCTCAATTTTCACTATTTTTTGTTTTTATAATACTTTTTTATTTTTTGTATAGATTAGAGATGCTACCAACCTGCTATTTCCTGCAAATTTGAGTAAAATTTCATAGCCATTCTGGACACACATAACCATGTTCTGGACATTCCAATGTTTTGTAAACTTGTGCAATTTTGTTTTTGGTTCTTTATAACTAGAACTTCAATGAAACTGGCAAATCCAATCAATACATAATATACAATCAATTAGCAAGTAAGATTATAATAGTATCAGAAATATTTCCTTGGAAGTATGGGAAGATTATACTCTCAAGTTTCAACCTCTCTCTATCACAAGGTTTGCCGATAAAATTGTTATCACGAATTTGGTAAACATTTTGATGAGGCCAGTTCAGCTGGAAATTCTAGGCTACCAAGAAAAATGGAAAACAACAATATGTAGAACTCACCCAAAAGCTAGACGCTTTGCTGATTCTGCACAATAACCATTCTCCAAAATAGAAAACAACGTCTGACTAGTTGGGAACAACCTGCTATAGTTTGGCATTACAACAACTGCTTCTAATTGCTGCAGAATGCTTGCTGCAGAAAAGACCTAGAACCTTGCAAGGTATAGCAGCATCAAACCTTGCCCGAGTAAAGTCAGTTTCAGCCTTTCCTCGACATTTGGCTGACGACTTATTTTTCAACTCAGAGGTGAATGCTTGAACGTCAGTAGCAACACAAAAATCACTATAAAAGAAGCAATAAAAAAATGAAGTTAATGACATTTTAGCACAACTAAATAAAGGACAATGAAGTTAAACAGCTGCAGTATTCAGTTCAAAATACTTAATACCAATTGTTGATGAAATCAGGACATCTTAAGCAAATTCCAACTGAGCTTATGTTGCTTGAGCCTAGAAGTGTGACCTATGAATAATTCTTAAGTGAAAAATCCAAATGAAAGTTCACGGGTTGGTACAGTCAAACAATTGAAGACCTTTTCCATTATAACTTGTTCTCCATCTCCAGACCGATCCATTTTGTAAATAACCTATTTACAACACCTTCAAAAGGAACAATTATTAAACCTACCAAACTTCCCTCAAAGAATAATCAGTTAAAGTTATATATGCTTCCAACTGTTAAATTCTATATCTTATTCAATGAAAGTGGTGACACGAATTCACTATTTTATATAGGAATTTTAGGAATGAAACAAATCACATTGCAACCATATATCATTAAATTATTGTCCTCACTGATAAAATCTAGTATTCCAAATTTCTTTGGGTCCAACCTAGACAGGTAAGCCAATTAAGCATCTGTTTCACAAGGTGCAACAACAAATTTAACTCCTTTTGTTTGAAGGATCTGAATCAGGGAACCATTCACAATGTTAACCAGCATAGAGTCACACATAAATGCATTGGAAGGAAAATTTATGAACCTTTCTGACAATATAAAAATCACTACTTGAATCATCTCATTTACCATGGATGGTGTAATATGCACTAATCTCAACGAAAATATGTGAAACGTGACATCACTAACTATAGGAAAGTATAACTTTAGCACAATAAAGTTATATTATCATAAACAGTGTTTTAGTAAAACACATGTGGTTCACAAGAAATCCAAATCCATATTTTTTGTTTCTAATGGAAAATACCTGAATTGTTCAATAGCACCTTTAAGATCTCCCTCTGCTAATTTGGTTCAATCTTGTTCCAAGTAAGCATCTCTCCACCTAAGAAAGAAAAAATCGTAAATAATTTTAATGGATTTCTATAAAAGGCAACATCATCAATTCAACACATTAATAAAAAAAGGAGAGTGTACTTTAGTCACACCTACATAGTACCTGTATATGCACCCTTTACATCTATGAAGCAGGTAGTTCATGCCAAAATCTGAAATGCTTCAGAAAACAACACATAATTTGGGCAAACAAAGAAATAAATTTTGACACTTTGGCAAGAGATTTATGGACAAAAAGTAATTCCCCAATATGATCTCATAGAAAAACTCAAAAAATAGCCTAATAAAGAACAAAAACATCCCCAAAATATTCACGTAGCAGGCATGGATGTGTATTTGATACTAGATGGATTTCCTGGTAAAGGAAGCCATGCAAACTTGGCACTGATTTTCTTATAAGTGGACATTGAGAAAAATAATAAGAATTCACTGCATGAAGATCTTGTCAAACAAGATTAACACATGGAAATTGCAGCTATTGTGGGAAACCAAAAAATGCTAGTCATGTTTTCTAGAGGTTTCATTATATCACTGGAATCTTGTCCTCAAAATTCATTGGTTCTACTTCATATATGTCTGAAGTGTCATGCAGATGGTCAAGGCGGTCTCCACTTCTTGAAGCAATTTTAAAATTTTCCCGAAGAAGGGGTAACTAAGTAGATGAATTCTTAATCTGGGACCCTATAGCTCTTCAATTTTCAGCTCATTTTACTGAAAAATTAAAAGTAGGGGATACATTTTATACAATTGCCTTAGTTGCATGTTCACTAATCAAAAGGAAGGAGAAGCATCCATCCCTTGCCAACAGTTCTATTCAATTGGAAACTTTGACCTCCGCTCTTATACATGTCTTATAACTGTCGAGTTCAGTTTTTCCTCAGGTCCGTTAAGGCACAAATCTAGAATGTCATACCTGAAACAAATTCAAAGTTCCAACAAATGTCACATATAAGAAAAGGGATACTAACCGACCAAATCAAGTATTGGATAGATATCAAATAAGTTCTA
>LPNX011223752.1:140059-159566 GCA_001517045.1 Pseudotsuga menziesii | reverse complement strand
CCACCCCTTCTAAAACATTAACCAAAGTCTTTCCTACCCCCTCTAAATTATTAAAAAATATTTTTTATGTTTTCAATAACGCGTGCACGTTTTGGTTCATTATAACGCTAGCGCGTTTTTGCTCACTATAATGCGAGCGCGTTTCAAAATTCTATGAGCGGGAATATTTTTTTGAATTCAAATAAAACGCGCCATGTTTTTTAGAGTCAAAACCAATCCGAATCACTTGGTCACATGTCAACCTTAATCCTATGTGTATGGTTTGGTGTTTGCTTCGGTAATACCAAACCTGTGCTATGGTAATCATGAACCAAAGCTAATTGGGTGTTTCTTCCAGTTTCTGAAGAAACCTGTGTTTAACCACTCTTTACAGTATGCTACACACAATCATTTTTGACGAAATCTTAAACACAAATATGGTTTTTTTTACAGATTCCAAATATGTAACTTTTATTTAAAATTATTAATTTTTCATATTTTTCTCCAAATTCTTTTCTCTCCTACCTCCTTAACTCGTGAAACACACTGTTAGTGTTTCTTCTATAACTTTTTCAATTCTTGATCACTTCAAACAAAAATTGTATGGTGCACAAGTAGACACTAACCTCTATGTTCTATCAAAACCCCATTTCATGATTTTTGCCTTAAGACCTTCAAAGGCTGCACCCACAAAACACGTACCATTTTTGAGGTTTTCTCACTTAGACAATTATAAAAATATTATAAAATTACTAATTTAATTTTCAAAAAATAATTCCGCACTAGTGCTATGGGTTCTCTACATGGATGTCAATTTTTGTAGCTTGATTCGATCATTTAGGCCCTCAAAGGCTGCACCCACAAAAACATATACCTTATAATTTCCCTGAAAAATAAAAAGTGCCTGTTAGGAAAAATGAAATTTGACATAGCTATGCAAATTTTCGATACATAAAAGTTATATATTCGGAAAGGTGATTCAATTTCCTACATTTCATGTTTTTTACTCAATACAAGATATTTTGCATAAGTATCTCAAAAAATCCAAGTAAGTTGAGGGGTGCCTGATTTTTCAGGTTTCTATTGCATCTAACGCGCCAAAAAGGTCCCTCATCTTCTTGCACAGGCCCTTAAACTTTAGCAATGAAATATCATATATATATTATTTACTAAAACATATTTTAAAAAGTTTGAGAATTTAGTTTTTCGTCGAAGAGGCACATTCTACACCCCAATAGGGGAGATGTATAAGTCCTTCCGTGCTCATCCAAAGATGACACATGTCCTTTATAAAAAATAAGAAAAAAATGTTATAAAAAATAATATGGTGGCTCAATTTAGATTTAAAATATTTTTTTATAACCACATATATAAAACTACAAATTAAAACCATAAACATTATGTTCACATTTCCTCAAAATTTCCACTATAAAAAAGGAGTTTTCAATTAGAGAGATTTGATCCCTTTCGGTGTGTGGTAGATCCTTTTTAAAATGAATGTATGCTGGTTATAATTATTTCCCCGAAGAGACGCAGTAGGGGATGTGTTATTTATTACGTGCTCATCGTGGAGCTGACATGTGTCGTTAAAAAATAATAAATTCTTATAAAAAATAACATGTCCTCTCAAATAGTTTTGAAACATTTACAAATACATAAATATAAAACTAGACAAATTAGATAAATTAACACCATAAACTCCTTTTATAGTGAAAATGTTGTTGACACCCGTCTGTCGACATGGGTTCACTTCGCACTGTTGTCGAAGACTACTGACATAGACTCCCTAAACATTGACCCGGAAAGGATTTACCCTTTCCAGCAACACCTGTAGAGCAGGTGCAGTCTCACTCAAGATGTGTGAGGGAGGGCTACAGGAACCAAGTTTTCACAGTGGGAAGAGAACTTCACACTATCTTGTACCCAATCACCACATTACCTAGAAATCCAGGTTCATAGCCGCATTATTGACGAAATCTATTTATCATCATTATTTGCAATAATATTAACTTAGATTTTGATTGACAAACACATCAACATACATTAAATCGAGAAGTATTACGATACTTCACATTATTCACAGTTAAAGAGAAATATACACACAACATCAATTTATCCAATTCATTGGAGTTTTAACCCAATAATACACCAAAGAATTTATCGACACATAAATCACATTATAAATATCTCATAACACATTCCGTAGACATAAGACATTACAACCCATAAATCAAAAGCTGATCCAATTTACTTCATAATATAGACTCTTCATAACATGAATACCAACAATGAACCGCAAAAGAAAAAACATTTCTCAGGTGATTGATTCTAAGAAAAAGATCTCAAACTATACCTCCCAAAGATGTCTAAATATTTTCAATCCTAACCCTACTTATAGGCTCACTGGGTCATTACAAAATGGTCCAGTTGACCAATCTCTAACTAACTCAACCAAAGTATCCTATTTTTTTTGTTTCTTTCTCCGTCGCGGTTGACTTTTATATTTGTCTACATCCTTCCCGTCGGTTGTGAAGCGCACTTTGTGTGCTCCAACCCATTGCCAATAGGCTCCCAACACAAACTTATGGCTCGTACTTGAGCCACTTCAGCTGGAAGCAACTTGTGCGTTCAATTTTTTCCTTGAAGTCATCATATTCTTCTCTGACTCGTTCGATGGATCCCCTGAGTGTTGCACAAAATCATTGTCATAGAGGAGAACCATATCTCCGCACTGGAAGTGCTTCGTCTTGAAATGGCGATCATGCCATGCCTTTCGTCAATTATTTTCCACTTGCTGATGAAATCCTGTGATGAAGCAGTGCTCCTCAAGGCATACTTACTGCGTCAATATTTTGTCAATTTCTCTTTTGTCTCTCATTCATGTTATGGCTTCTATACGTAGACTGGGGATGATATATTACATTGGAATTACCGCTTCTTGTCCATACACCAACTTGAATGGTGTCTTCCCCGTGATTAATATTTTGCATGTTGTCTTGCAGGCCCATAATATCGCGGGAATTTTCAGATCCCAGTTGCCGTAATTTGTATCGCATACCTTAGTACATGCATTTTCCAATATCTTATTGAACACCTCTAACACACCATTTGCTTATGGGTGATCCGAGGTACTCTTATTGTTTTGTATCTAGAAATCTTTAGTTTTTTCTATGATTGTCTGATTGAGGAAGTGAGCTCCTTGATCACTCATCAATATCTTAGGACATCCAAATCGGGTAACCACATTGTCGAAAAGGAACCTTGTTGTCATCGCAACTGTGCAATCCTTTACTTGTGTTGGTTCATTCCATCTTGTTAGATAATCAGTCCTCGTGATGATGTATCTTGCACCTGTTCTTTTCCCTGATGGATTAATGGGTCCCATGAAATTGACTTCCCACTTGTCGAAAGGTTTTAGTGTTACCTATGGTACTAACGACATCTCATCTCTTTATGATGGTTTTCCTGTTCTTTGACATACATCGCATCTTTTAGAATAATCTATGGCATCAGCCTGTACTATTGGCCACCATAATATAGCTCTAAGTATTTTCTTGGGTTGCATGTCCTCCATAATGTCCTCCTGTAATCCCTCCATGTTCCTTTGCCAATACTCTTTCTTGCTCATGCAAAAGAATGTATAGACATAGAATTTCATCTGGCCCCATATTGTACCATTGTCCTGCGATTAGTTGGAAGTCAATAGCTCTAGAAACTAGTTGCTTCTTCTGAGTAGTGGTGAACTCCTCAGGGGATTTTCCTGTCATGAAAAATTGAACAATTTGTTCGTAATGGCGATCAACCATTCTGATTCTAAATAGTTGCGCATCAGGTAGGACGTTCTCTATGTTGCTTGGTTCTTCACCTGGTTCTATCCTAATAGGTGGTCGGGTCCTATGTTTAATCATCTAGGTTTCACAATGATCTCAAAATCAAATTCTTGGAATAATAGTAACCACCGATAGATCTCCCCTCCCCCAACATAGGCTTATTGACCAAGTACTTCAATGTTGAGTGATCTATAAACATTTTTAAATTCCCTCCTAACATGTAGTGGCAGAATTTTTGTAACACATACACCATCGCCAATTCTTCTATTTCTGTTGTCATGTAGTGTTTCTTCGCAGTACAAAAATTCAACTTGCAAACGTAATTGAGTGATTAATTGATCCTTCTCCTGGTTGGGACAATATTACTCCTAAAGCAATCGATGAAGCATTGACGTGGACATGGAACTCCTTTGTCCAATCTTGAAAAACCAATATTGGCACTGCGACCATATTTTGTTTTAATGTATTGAAGCTCCTCTAGAATTTGTCATTCCATTTGAAGTTCACATATTTCTTCAATAGTTTCTCCATTGGTGCATTGGTCACAACATATCCCCTTATAAACTTCTATTAATATCCAGTGTCGCCCAATATTTTCCTCAACTGTTTCACTATCGTTGGTGCCAGTAGGTCGAAAATTATTGCAATATTGGAAGGATTGGCCAACATGCCTTCCTTGAATACAATGTGTCACAATAAGATCCCAAATGGTGTGCAGAATATACATTTCTTTAGATTCAATGAAATCTGATGTTATTGACACATTTCCAACATCAATCGAAGGTTCGTAGTATGTTATTTTATCAACCCATAGACAATCCAATCATCCATGTAGACAACTAGGAATTTATGAATGAAGTCTTTGAATGCAGCGACAACTAACCTTGAAAAAATTGTGGGTGCATTCTTGAGACCGAACGACATTACTGTGTACTTGAAACATCCCCATTCTATTACAAAAGTGGTTTTGTGTCTATCCTCCTTTGTAATTATTATCTGATGATAGCATGAAAATACATCCATAAATGAATACATCTCTTGTCCTCTAACTCCTTCCAGTACTTTATCAGTGAATGGTGTCAAAAACGGGTCATGAATATTTGCGTCATTCAGTTTTCCTCAGATCAACGCAAATCTGGATTTTACCAGTCTTTTTTACCTACACCACCATTAGACTAATCCATTATGATTCCTCTATAGGTTCGATAATTCCTACATCCAACATGTTAATATTTCATATGCTAGACTAGATATCATTAGTTTTCAATCCAAATTCAGAACAATAGCATATGCACAATCACTGAACGAGACACAATCACAAGATATACATAGTATTTATCCTGGGAAACCCTCAAGGGGAAGAAAACCCCAAAAAACTTCGTATGCATAAGATGTATAATATATAACCCCAAAATAGGTATTCTCCTCCTTGTTGTTCTCTCTCTCTCTCTCTCCTATGTGCTACACAAGTGAGTGTGTCTGTGTCCAAATAAGAAGCACAACTTTTCTATTTATACACATTGAGCCAACTCAATTTTACCCTAAACAAGTCGGCCCCACTAAACTGTCTAGGACAACTTCATCTAGCAAGACTCAAAATAATATTTTATATTATTCATTAGGGTACTAATGACCCGACTTACAATGGAGGTTTTACTTCATGACTCTCTGATGACCGATTACAATAGTAACACCCCGATGGAGGAATAATAACATCCCCATTGGGTTACATCAGTAAAATACATTTAGAATATCCTTTGAAGTTACAATATTTCAACACTCCCCCTTAACAAGAAGGTTATTCTACTGACAACATCATCGTAGACTATAGGAGAAACGAGAGACTGTATCTTCAGTAGTATCGAGGTAATACATCTATACTTCATAGGAAGTTTTCACAATCAGTAACTGGAACAGTTACTCTTCAATGTATTCATCTTCTGCATCACACGATCACTTGATCCTTTTGCAACAACACTTCGATCTTTCGATCCTTTGTAGCAGCACTTCAATCTTCTTGATCCTTGGTAGCAATACTTCATTCTTCTCAATCCTTTGCAGTAGCACTTCGATCCTTTCTATCCTTTGCAGCAGCACTTTGATCTTCTCGATCCTTTGTAGCAGCACTTCGATCCTTTCGATCCTTTGTAGCAACACTTTGATCCTTTCAATCCTTTGTAGCAACACTTCGATCTTCTTGATCCTTTGCAACTGCACTTCGATCTACTTGATCCTTTTCCACCATGCTACCTGCAGTACACATGATATATTTACGGGATGATCAATCCCTATCACTTTAGGACATAGGTCCAAGGATGATGCAATCCTCCATCAGCCTACTCCCTCTTAACGAGGAGGGTCCATAGTATCAACCAACTAAATCGTCTACAATTGAATGTATATATTGACCGCACCTAGATGCAGGCCTTGTCATTCGTAAGGGATTATTGTAGACCATCCTTAGCCTGTTAGAGATAGGTCCATTTTGAGTGAGTGTTATACTACGACCTCTACACATACATGTAGGCACACTCTCCATATAAGAGTATTATCTGCAGAACAGATCTTGACCGCACCTATGTGTTGACCCTCATTGTAGAACATCCTTGTCACTAAGGATAGGACCAATCCCAAGTGAGTGTTATACTATGGCATCCATGAGGACTCATCATAGAGAATCCTTACCACTAAGTCTAGGACCACTCCCAAGCGAGTGTTATTCTATTGAATCTACATATAAATGTAGGTATACTCTCCATACAAGAGTAATGTCTGCAATGACCGCATGTAAATGTCAGCCTTGTCGTCCATGAGGGCTCATCATAGAGCATCCTTACAACTAAGGTTAGGACCACTCCTAAGCAAGTGTTATTCTACGATACCCACAAATGAATGTGGGTAATCTCCATTCAGAGTAACATCTGTAGGGCCATCCTTAGCTAGTAAGGACCAGTCTCATGAACATAGTTTTATACCAGCAATCTTCAAGAGAGGATACTATCATGCAAGTGAATGTCGAATCTTGTCAGCATCTTCAAGCATGCTTTTCCTCTTTCATGTTGGAGCATCACTGTCATCCCATCATTGATTTCAGTCTCATCATCACTCCCCATTTTTCGGGAGGATCCATCTTATCAACCTCCTCCTCCTTTTTTCGAGGAGGGTTCATATCTTTGACATGTTCTTCCTTTTCAATATCTTTGACTTGTTCCTCCTTTTCAAGGAGAGTCCATATCTTCATTAATCCTTCTTGCAAGGAAATTTTGTAGTCCCATCACTGTTCCTCCTTGCAAGGAAAGTATTTTCAAACTACACCAATCTTGCCATGTAAATATTCAAACTTTACTCAAGATAGAGGCTTTGTCAGTACATCAACAACTTTATAATCGGTACTCACATATTGGACCTATATCGCTCCCTTTTGTACCATATCCCTTATATAAAAATATCATATTTCTATGTGCTTAGATATATCATGGCACATTATATTCTCTCTCATATTTATACAACTTTGGTTGTCACAAAGAATCACTATGGTGTCCAACACCATGTTAAGTAGTCCTGACATTAGTTTCTGAAGCCATATCACTTCAAGACTAGTGGAGCAAGCTGCTATGTACTCTAATTCAGCTGTGTTGAGAGCCACACCGAATTGTTTCTTACTAAACCATGAGATTGTCATGGATCCGAGATAATAACATACACCTGAGGTGCTCTTCCTATCTGCAGAATTTCCTGCCCAATATGAATCCGTATATCCATATAATATGTAGTCATGATCTCTACCATAGTAAAGTCCCAATTCTAGTGAACCTTTTAGGTACCTCATCGCATGCTTTACAACTATCAAGTGAACCTGTCTAGTTTTAACTAGATACTGACATAAGTTGTTCACATCAAAGCATATATATGTCCTTGTATTTTTCAGATACATCAATGATCCAATGGTTTGTCTGTACTGAGTCATATCCACTAACTATGATGACTCATCAAATAAAACTTCAAGTTGGTTTCCATCGGTGTGGCCATGGATTTACAATCCAACATATCAAATATTTTCAATATTTATGCTGTATACTTTCCCTGATTCAGAAAGATTCCTTCTGAGCTCTGCCACACTTCCAGCCCTAAGAAATAATGCATCAATCCAAGATCTTTCATCTCAAATTCTTCAACTAGATTCTTCTTGCAATATGTGATTTATTTCTCATTTCATGTCATAAATAGATCATCCAAATACAATAATAGTCACGACTGGTTCATCATCCATAAACTTCATGTAATGGTTAGGATCAAATTTACTCTTGGTAAATCCCAAGCCTATCTATCTACCATACCAAGATCTAGGAGCTTGCTTTAGTCCATACAGATCCTTTTTCTTCGACTTCAAATCCTTGTGGTTGTTTGATGTAAACCTATTTCTCAATCACACCATTATGGAAGGTTGTCTTTACATCCATCTGGTGTAGATCCCACTTCATTATGGAAGAAAGTGGTATGATGGTTCTAATGGAAGTGTACTTTCTACTGGGGAAAATGTCTCATCATAATCAATTCCCACCTTCTGAGAGAATCCTTTAGTTACAAAAATTTCCTTGTACTTTTAAATACTTCCATCATCAACATGTTTTATCTTGTAGATCCATTTCAAATATACCACACTATTGTTTTATGGTTTGGGCACTATATCCCAAACATCATTCTTCATTATTAACTAGAATTCTCCCTTCATTGCTTCAACCCATTCTTTCTTCGGTGCAACTTCCTCATAGCCGATGGGTTCTTGATCTACAAGGTCACACATCAAAGATACATAACTAGAGTATGGCTTTTATCTTTTACTTGTTCTTGTGGAGCCTTGTGGAGCTCTATATCTCTCTTCTTCTTGTATAATTTCTCTTACCCAAGTAGGGATTCTCTTTTGAGAGATATCCATAGTAGGCGGTTCTTGAGGTTCTAGCATATCATGGTCTTCATATGCTACTATTTCAGGAGAGGGTTCATCTTCTACCATTTTTGGAGGTACATCATATTAATGTACTTCTTCAAGCTAACACCTTCTGGATTTTTTAAGAGTTCTCTTCATCAAATGTTACATCCCTACTAATATTGATATGATGGAATCATGAGATGTATATTCTGAAGGATTTGGAGACTTCATAGTATCCAAAAAATATTCCCTTCTTTCTATAAGGATCCAACTTAGTTCTCTTCTCTTTCGGAATATGCACATATACTAAACAACAAAATATCTTGAGATGGCTCACTTCAAGTTTATTTCTTGTATACATCATTTCAGGAGTCTTGAGTCTAAGGGCACTATGAGATAATTTATTCTGCACATATACAGCTGTTCAGTGTCCTTGCTGCTTCAACCCATAGGTGCATGGGGAGTTCTTGGTCATGAATCATGGTCTTCACTGCTTCCATAATGGTTCTATTCTTTATTTCAGCAACACCATTCTATTGGGTATTATAGGGAGTGGTTTGTTCCCTCTTGATTCCTGCCTCCTTATAGAATGCTTCAAATTCCTTTGAAGTGTATTCTCCACCATTATTTGATCTCATTGTCTTGATTCTATTTTTTAAATGGTTCTCTATCAAGGCTTTTAATTCCTTAAATTTCCTGAACACTTCAGTCTTGTTCTTCAATAACTATATTCAAGCCTTTCTTGAATAGTCATCAATAAATGTGACATAATATTCATATCCACTTAATGATATGGAGGGAATAGGACCACATACATCAGAATGAATTAGTTCTAATGTACGTTTAATCTTTGTTTCACTTTTCAAAAAGGGATTCTTGGCATTTTTGCACATCCTTTGCACGTTCCCTCATGTTCAATATTCAAATCTAGTAACCATGTTACCAAATTTCCCAAATAGGCCGTTTCTTTGTAGTTGATGTGAGCAATCCTCCTATGCCACAGTTCTCTTGAGCTGGTAGTCTCATGGAAAAGGATTGTCTCTGGATGCCCTTTGAGTTTGCATAGTCCTCCTCCTTCTTCTCCAATGACCACAACATATTCATGTGTCTTTCTTTTGGACCACATAAGTACTTGTCCATCTATAAAAGAAACTCTATATCCTTTCTTATCTAGATATGAGATGGAAAGTAAGTTCTTTTCCAAACCTGGTACATACAGTACTTCCTTCATCTTCATGGAAGTCCTAGAGTCAATATTGTAGCTTGATTCACCAATACCTTTTATGGGATATTGATAGTCATCTCCTAAAGATACCTTTCGAGGAGAGTTATTTTTTTCAAGTATTGACAGAGTTTGCTTCTTCCCTATCATGTGATTTGAAGAGCCACTATCAATAAGACATGTATCTTATCCAATTGTTACAGACCCAGAGAATGCATAGAATAGTACATATTCATCTATATCTTCTTCTTTTGTTAGTCTCTTTCGAGGTCTTTCTTACTCATCCTCTTCATCATCTAGATGAGCATGATGTATCTTCTTCTTGTTATTCTTCTTTGGTGATGGACACTATCTAGCAATGTGTCCTATCTTATGGAATTTGTAGCATTGATACTTTGAGTAATCCTTCTTTTTATTTTGAAACTTCTTCTTTGAAGGTTTATGGTTACCCTTCTTGAAGTCTGATTTTTTTCTTCCTTTAGAATGGATGGCTAGATCCTGATCATATTCTCTAACTAGAGCTTCTCTATTAGCTACTATAGCTTCTTCTTGAATGCAATCTTCCCATACTATGTCAAACTTCATACTTTCTTTTATAGCACACAAAGTCTATATGAATGAGTCCTAAGGTCTAGTGAGACCATTTAGAGTAGTCATAAATATTTCATCCTCATTAAGGGTGTCTCCAATGGCACTTAGTTTCTCTCTGAGCTGGGAGACCCTTGTGAAGTAATTTTGAATTGATTCTCCTTTACTCATCTTGGTGCCCTTCAGTTGATCTCACAGATTCATCTTTCTATTGATGTTTCTTCCCTCATACATTCTAGAAAGTGCATCATACATCTGATTTGGTGTCTTCTTAGATGACACTTGAGGGATCAAGTAATCTTTGATAGAATCATCAATGATCCGCATTGCCCTGATTAGGTCTTGTTCATGCTTCTCCTTAGCTTCAAATTCTATTGGTTATGCAAATTCATCCTTGATGTACTTCTCAAGGCCATCTCTCTAAGAATGAGACCAATCCTATATTTCCATGCTAGGAATTTTTCTATGCCTTATAGTTTATCCTCAAGCTTAGTGCTTGGGGCCATCCTTCCCAGTAGATCACTAAAAATTGAAATTTTTCAAAATGAAAAGCTAACCTTACCAGGATATGTGCTTGACTAAGGTGAGTTGGTTGGTTCAATTGATTTCTGAAGATCCCAAATATTCAACTTTCAAATCCTATTTGCGAGGTTGCAGCTCTATAAAATTTCTAGTTCTAGTTTTCTGTAGTTTTCTGGTTCAGGTCCAAACTAGGGTTAGGATATCTTGGAGATTGAAACACCCCAAAAAATTTGATCCTGGGCTCAATAGATTGATTTTAGAGAGGAGCAAATTTATATGCAAGCAGATCTTCCAAATTCCAAATTTTGTTGAAACCATAATTTATTCCAAAGAGGGAGGAGAGAGAGTTTTATTAATTGTTGCACATGAGCTAGGAACTAGGAATCAAAATCATCAAAGAATAATTAACAAATACTCATGAATTGGAAAATAACTGGATCCAAAATAGGTTTCCTCTCTGTATATTTTATAAACAATAATGGGTTACAATTTCCATGCTGAGCAATGGCTTAACTCCATGAAGAATTCGAATTCAATAAGTGAGTCTAGCTTAACTGACTCTTTGCCATGCAATCTCACTCAGTTAACCACTTGACTAAAACCCTAATTGACTCACCAAACCCTAATTGACATCAGAGTGCAATAAATGACTAAATCTCAACTGAAGGAGATCAAACACATGTCATAGCAATCCAACCATCAAGTGCTAGTCCTGCATGACTCCAATGAACCCTGATGAAGTTAACTGAAGCTGAACTGACCATCAGAAGTTGGTGGAGGTGCCTTGTTGACTCCAGTTCATTAAATAATAATAAATAATCATTAAATAATATATTTAATGAATGGAGGTGCCTTAACTAACTGTAGCTGACTGGTTGAACTGATTGTAACCACCAGTTAGCAATTAGGTGCATTAATGTCACACAAATCACCCCTGGAGTGCTCCAGTTAGCCTCCTTGACTGTAGGAGAACACTAAGTTAGCCTCCTTGACTGTAGGTAGGTGTGGGTGTGACTGGATGATGGCAATTAATGCTCCACTGATGTCAATTAAACTTAGGATAGTGGTTTAACTAGGCCAATTTGACCAAAAGAGTGTGTATGATGGTAAATGTCTCCAAGACCCCCCCTTAAGCTATACTCAGGAAGAGTTAGAAAATAGATATGCATAAAAATGCTAGGGCCCTGGAAACTAAGGCCATAGGTCACCCTGTACAATGAAGTAACTGCTTAATATAACCAAGGAAACAGGGAAAACCTCATGGGAAAAATACCCCCCCTCAAACTAAGCAGTAAATCAAGAAATGGTTCTTTTATGCAGTAGCATCTTGAGACTGTGAATGTGAACCTATGAATCCAAACTAAATGAATATGTCTAGAGGAATCTTCCACTTTGGAAGAAAAACAATGCACTCAATTGAATCAGAAATATAAACAGTTGCACGGTGAAAACTGGACCCATGTAGAGCAACTGAAATCATCTGAAGAGAGAGCAAAGGTTATTGAGGATTCAAACCATGTGTGGAACACTCAAGAAACTGATATGTTTCAGCCTTGAACAGAAAACCATGAGTGGTAAAATCAGCCCCAAATATTAGGAGCAAGTGTCCGAGCGGATGCAGAATGTCTTCCTCTTTACTAGTTCTGTGAGGAGATGAGCTTGTGACCAAAGGTAGAGAATCCCTGGGACTCTGGAGAGCGAATGCTTGATATCCATAATCTGATATAGCTTCAGAAATATCTAATGATTCACAAAATAAAATATCAGCAACCTCATAAGAGGAAACTAACACCAAATCCCTATCAGCAAAGTTGAAGAAGAACTGCGGTACTTGATTTTTCACACCAGTATTGGTGAGAGCAGCTACAAGCATGACTGAAAGCTCTTGGATTTTAAAATATGAGCCAAATAATATCAGATTGGAATGTAAATCAGATCTAACTAATTTCACAACAGATCCAAAACTATGAAATGAAATCAAATCCCCGGCAGCAATTTCAAAGGAGACTTGCGGTGCTTGTTTCTTCACACCATTGATGAGAATAGCTACAAGCAGTACTGAAGGTTTATGAACCTGAAATTTTGAACCAATAAATATCATATCATATCCAAATAAGATCATATTATATCCAATAAGGTTCATATCAGATCCAAAATTATGGTCAACCGAGACGGTGGATGCACAGTTTTCTTCTTCTTCAAAATTCTAAATTTTGGTGCATGCAATCCTGCAGGAATTTGCTGGAAGATATAGATCATGGGGAGTGAATGTGTCACTATTATAATCTGATATTTCTTCCAAAATATCCAATTTTTTACATATTTTCACACCAGCAGCAACATTAGAGGAATAAAATCCAAATTTCTCCTCACTTTCGGAAGCAATTACTAGTAAATTTTGCACAGAATTCAAAGGAAAATCACCGGTGAATGTTTGCATGGAAGTGCAGAAGTTTTTTCTTCAATATTAGAGATTCAAATGTCTTCTTCTGTTTCATCAATATGAGAATATGAGATATCAGATATCTCATGAACTTCCGGAGCATCAAGAGAAGGAGTCACTTCATGGAGGCTTTCTTCAATTCAAATCGAATGTGTGGAAGATTCTGCTTCATCTTCATCTTGAACAACTTCATTAGAGAGAGTAGAGGCTGAGAGTTTTGAGTGAAGAACTCTTGTGGTGTTGGCCGTGATCTCCAAAGAACTATTATGATCCTCATTGTGCTTGCCAAAGGTTTTGTCCATTATTGTCCAGACTTCCTTTGGGTATTCAGCAGAACAATATAGGTAGTACAAGCTATCATCAAGGGCCAGACCTATTGTTCCAAAAGCTCTATCATAGTCATTTAGCTAGTCATTCTCATTCTCATAAGACTCTTTTCCAATTCCAAGAGACACCTCATAGATACCTCGTCTCTTCAGAGATGCAATCATCTTCAACTTACATTCCGAATAGCTTGTGAATGGGGTGAGAAGAGGGATTGATGAGTCCATTCGAAGTTGTACATGTTAAGACCTGCAAATCAAAACAAAAGGGGCACTGTAAGGTCGGACAACCTGCACATTTTAGGCTTTCATCACACCCAGCATAGTCAATCAAGCAAGCTTGATTCAACAAGTTCTTTACTTGGGATATTGAGTGGTAAGCCTTGGCTTCTGGTGCAGTGCTGAATTTTTGAGCTATTGCTCAAATTTCATGGAGAAACCTGTCAAAAATATTGTTTTTGAGAGATTGATATTTGTCCCACTGCATGCTCTGATACCATATTAATTCTTGCACATGATCTATGAACTAGGAATCAAAATCATCAAAGAATAATTAACAAATACTCATGAATTGGAAATCACTGGATCCAAAATAGGTTTCCTCTCTATATATTTTATAAACAATAATGGGTTAAAATTTCCATGCTGAGCAATGGCTTAAATCCATGAAGAATTCAAATACCTAAGGGACAATTCGAATTCAATGAGTGAGTCTAGCTTAACTGACTCTTTGCCATGCAATCTCACTCAGTTAACCACTTGACTAAAACCCTAATTGACTCACCAAACCCTAACTGAAGTCGGAGTGCAATAAATGACTGAATCTCAACTGAAGGAGATCAAACACATGTCATATCAATCCAACCATCAAGTGCTAGTCCTGCATGACTCCAATGAACCCTGATGAAGTTAACTGAAGCTGAACTGACCATCAGAAGTTGGTGGAGGTGCCTTGTTGACTCCAGTTCATTAAATAATAATAAATAATCATTAAATAATATATTCAATAAATGGATGCACCTTAACTGACTATAACTAACTGGTTGAACTGATTGTAACCACCAGTTAGCAATTAGGTGCATTAATGTCACACAGATCACCCCTGGAGTGCTCCAGTTAGCCTCCTTGACTGTAGGAGAAGGCTAAGTTATCCTCCTTGACTGTAGGTAGGCGTGGGTGTGACTGGATGATGGCAATTAATGCTCCACTAATGTCAATTAAACTTAGGATAGTGGTTTAACTAGGCCAATTTGACCAAAAGAGTGTGTATGATGGTAAATGTTTCCAACAAGTTTCACCTTGTGAAATTTGTCCTATTTAGGATAGCTCCGATACCATGTTAATATTTCATATGCTATATTAGATATCATTAGTGTTCAATCCATATTCACAATAGTATCATATGCATAATCATTGAAAGAAACAGAATCACAAGACATACATAGTATTTATCCTGGGAAACCCTCAAGGGGAAGAAAAACCAGCAAAACTTCCTATGTATAAGATGTCTAATATATAACCCCAAAATAGGTATTCTCATCCTTGTTGTTCTCTCTCTCTCTCTCTCTCCCTCTCTCTCTTATGTGCTACACAAGTGAGTGATTCTATGTCCAAATAAGAAGCACAACTCTTCTATTTATACACATTGAGCCAACTGACCTTTACCCTAAATGAGTAATCCCCACTAGTTTGTCTTGACCGACTTCACCTAGGAAGACTCAAAACAATATTTTATATTATTCATTAGGGTACTAATGACCCGACTTACAATGGAATATTTACCTCATGACTCTATGATGACCAATTACAATAGTAAGGCCCCGAAAAAGGAATAATAACATCTCCCTTGGGTTACATCAGTAAAATACATTTAGAATATCCTTTGAAGTTACAATATTTCAACACAACATCCTTTCTAGTTTGTATTTGATGCACTCTTTGTTACTTGGATTCAACCTATATGGTCGTTTCTTTACTGGTTTTGCATCGACTTTTAGAGGAATCTTCATTTCACCCAAATCCCCTGAAATACCTTTCATTTCGGGATATTTTGTCGGGAATAAGTCCTGAAACTCATGTAGTATATCAGTGACTTTCCCCAATGCTAAATCATCCCAATAATTTCCAGTACTAGCAAAATTAGGGTCTTCTATTGTTCCAATATTGACCTTCTTTATCTTCAACGGTTACTTGAATTTGTCGTATGGCATATCCGGTGCTTTGATATTGTGAATCCCTTCTGATTAGGAAATATTGACAACTCTCGGGTCATCTGCATCATCATGTTCTCTTGATATATTGTAACATTCCATCATCATATGCGGTGTTAGTGTCCATTTTGATCCCATTGGTAGCTCTGGTGGATCTATCTCAAATACTTTATAGAAGATGTCCTATAGCGCACTATGGATAAATGGATTTTCATCTGCAAAATAGAAAGTATGACTAAAGCTGAAAATCAGTTCTTCCCATGTTGTTTTTTCCCTTTGCAACTCTACAGAATCACACCATCTCCATGGTATTTTTTCCAGTGTAGGGATGAACACGTGGACCCATTCTTCTTTTGGCCTAGATCCCCATGTTGTTTGGAATGTTATTATATGGGTGTGGATCATTTTTTCCATGGTATTTATTCCCTTGGTAGAATTCATCCTCCCCAAATCGAAATTCCATCAATCGTTGACATTTCTTCCAGTCCACTATTGTTGCCTTGTGCATAGCCCACCATCTCATAGGAGTACCCTTCAATGCCTCTTCCAAGGCCAAAAAGTGTTGTGTTTCAGAAACTCTATCTTTAAATTCACTAATAAAAGTTTCCAAGTTAGGTATCCATTTGTATGTTGACAGATCGAGTACTTTTGGTTCTACCCATCTCAACGACTGATTGATGTGCCCACACTTCCTAAGTTATACTTCATGCAACTGGTTATGCAAAATCTCTACTGCTTCATCTGATTCTGAAGATGTTGAGTTGATGCTTCGCGAGCCTAACTCTCCATAAGAAGTGGGATTGATATAGTCTTCAGAGATATTATAGGAATTATCCCATCCTCATGTGACTTTGTCTTTTATTGGTTCAACATATCGTTTCCCTTTGAGAAGATATAATGGAGCAATGAATCTTGTATCGTGATTCTCAAATATCATTATCCTTTTCTTGAAATTGATAACCTTCCATTTTTCCATCGCCCAACCAATTCCAAATAGTGCAGGGGATGGGTTGGTATCATCAACTAATTCAATAACATCAAACTCTGCATATGTATTCAATACTACCACTTCGATGGGAAGACGGGGTACTCGTCTAATTGAAGAAACGTTGGCCTGATTTCCAAATGAATTTGTATAGGGGAGCAAACTAGCTTTGGCTTCCCCATCATTTCCCATGTCTGCTTGGTTAGGATATTCACATCTAATCCTAGATCCAAAAAGACTGAATCTACATCATATTCGTCGATTTGGACATTCATTCTCATTTCTCTTCTTATTTTCTTCTTTTCTAATGAATTGACTGGGAGATCCTATCATCCTTCTTCCTATCAATACAAAAATATTGTTATCTCTACTAATGCATATTGATCTTTTGCTAACATTATGTAACTTCTAGAAAAAATTTCAAAGTACTGACCCTTCTTTTTGACCTCGGTGAGTTTGTCGAATCAAAGGTTGGAGGCATCTCCTAAATAGGTAACTTTCCACTTTCCTTGATCAAAGCCTCTTTTTCTTAGAAGAAGGTTTCTTTCTATGTTTCTACATAAAATGGGACTTTCTTTGGGGCCACATCCCAGACATTTAGTGTTGGTTCATCATTCCTTGTCATAGCCCTGTTATTACACCGACATGTACTGGCTAAGTCCTTAGTTCAGGTGATATCTTTCCCATGTTTGGTCTAGGATTTTGATTCTAAGTCTAATTTGCATTATGGTTAGGTTGTAGTTGTGGTGCATTCTTAGCTTTCCATTCATGATCAACTATGGGCATTCTTCGACAGTGTGATCAACTGCACTACAATAAGTACACTGGGCTGCTAAATTTTGGCAATCTCATTGATGATGTCCTAGCACTCCGCAGTTATAGCATGTAAATGGTCCTCATCATTGACCCATAGCTCCTCCATGGCCAAAGCCTTCATCACAACCTTTGCAAAATCCTCCTCTAAATCCCCCTTGATGTTGGTACGATGTTTGGTTATAATGTGTTTGGTTAAATTGTTGTTGTGGCAGGTTATACTTCGGTTGCTGCTGATTATATTGTGACTGAGTATAATGTGGTTGCGGTTGGTTATACTGCAGTTGTGGAAGAGTATACTATGGTTGCGGTTGAATTTTTCTGCTGGTCGTTGCTCCTCTCCCTTCATAATGTATGTATCCACAGTATTTTCTTGGAGAAAATCGTAATCTTTGCAATCCTTTTCTTCATGACCAACCGATCGAAAAAATATGCAAAAGAGATTAGTTGGTTTTGAAATAACCTTATGTATTTATATGCATTCTTCTAACCGTTTCCCTCGTGTCTGATAAATTTGACACCAAGGAAATCCTCCTTGACTCAACGGGTTCGGTGTCCCCAACTATAAGTATTCACAAAAATTTGGACACTAGTCCTTATGATGTCCCTTAGACCGAGATTGACTGCACCATACTTCTTCGTGGACTTTTTTTTCCTTTCTTGATATCCTGCAATTGGATAGTAAGGTTACCAACTATGACTAGCTATGGCTCATGCCAATCCCTGTCTCTCTGATAGGTGAAGCCTCCAACTTCATTTTGATCTCTAGGGATTATTCCAAAGATGAGATCTTTCGTTGCATCAGCGACATGAAAATATGAGGTACAAAAGCTGTGATGAACCATTATTTGTGTTTCACATCACTCATTTCGAAGCTAACCTTGGCCCTTAGATTTTTGAATTGTTGATCGAAGTCCCACACCAACACATAGGGGAATTTCTTTATTTCCTTCAATTCAGTAATATACTGCGATTCTGATTTAGGTTTCTTGAATTCCTTGATCATTCTAGTCCTGATTTGCACTAGAGTTATTCAGGGATGCCCCATCAGTAGTTTCACAAATTTCATGTACAAATACAATGCCCAACCCCAAAAGGATGTCGCTAGATTTCCTTTCTTGATATTGTCTTCTTGTACTTGTTTTACCGTCCACACTGCTTCACATAAGAATCAATATTGTTTGGGATCCTTAGTCCCATTACACTAAAAAAATGGTAGTTTTACGGTGTCACCCACCATCCTCGGTCTCCTCTGAGTGTTCATCGATCCGATACTATTACCATTATGTTGACAAGTGGAATAACCCTGTGATGAACTTGTGTTTCTTCCTCCTAAGTTCATTATGGTGCATGGATTTGTAGGTATGTTGCATCTTTGGGTTGGTCCTTCCTCAGGTTTGGGTGCATCCTGGTCGCTTCCTTCATCATAGTAGGCTCTTTTAGTCCCTTGTGGTCCCTTTTCATATTTTTTGTTCCATCCACACCATGAATTTCCTTAGTCCTCCTCCTCTTTTCTTGTCGGAACCTCACCCCACTTCGTAGGTGACCCACTCTTCTTCAGCTTCCCTCACAATCTTGTCGTGACTTTCATCCATATACCCCGTATCATTTCATCAAACCCTTACCTTCACAGTACCCACAACCTTTGCACACCGGGGATTT
>LPNX011223752.1:53080-139595 GCA_001517045.1 Pseudotsuga menziesii | reverse complement strand
ATCATTCATAGTTAAAGGAAAATATACATACAACATCAATTTATCTGTTTCATCGTATTTTTAACTCAATAATGCAGCAAATAATTTATCAAGACATAAATCACATTCAAAACATCTCATAACGCATTCTGCAGAGACAATACATTACAAACCATAAATCAAAAGTTGATCCAATTTACTTCATAAGATAGAGTCATCAAAACATCAATACCAACAATGAAGTGCAAAAGACAAAAACATTTCTCAGGAAATTGATCCTAAGAAAAATATCTCAAAAGACACCTCAAAAATATGTCTAAAGATTTACAATCCTAATCCTACTTAAAGGCTCACTAGGCTGTTACAAAATGGTCCACTTGACCAATCTCTAACTAACTCAACCAAAGTATTCTATCTTTTGGTTTCTTCCTCCTCCACGATTTACTTTTATCTTTTTTGACATCCTTCTTGTCAATGGCGGTAGAACACTTTGTGTGCTCCAACCCCTTGCCAAAACATATTGAAGAAATATTTGCACCTAGGAGATTTTATCTCTTTGGAGCCTTGGTAGATACCCTTTCAAGATGGATTTGTGCTTGTAATAACTTATAATTAGAAAATTGAAAATTTTATGAATACTTGTCTTTAAATTATATATGTAGCTTTTTTAAGTTTAAAGTGATATTTGTTTGTTTAAATGATATGTATATGTGTTTTCTAAATTTAAATCTATATTTACGTTCAAGGTGTTTATTCAAGGAGCACATTGTCTCTCCATTGTAGTTAGATTCATTGTCTATCAAATGAATGAAATCATGTCACTTACATTCTTTCTCTTCATACCAAAATTCGTCAAGGTTATGTCCTCCTTTAGCCAGTTTCCTTCTTTTACGCCAAATTTTCCACACCTATGTCCTCCTTCATCAGTCACCATTCATTAGTCTTGTTTGCAATATTTTGTGAGAGCGCAATGCAACGGGTATGGAGATTTGAACAAAAGATGATGAATTCTTGTACTTGATTATCAAGTGTTGAGGAGGATATCGTCAAGAATACCTCAAGGTTATCCATTGCAAATGTTATGACTCAATGTTGCAGAGGAAAGTGTTCATATGGATGGGGGTTAAGAGGCCATCAACATACTAGGTTTGAAAGATAGATGTATGATGTTCAACAAGAAAATATAAAAAAGATTTAGAGATAAGTAAGGTCCATACCTAATTCACTAAAGGCTGGTCCAATATTTCTCTGGCCCTTCATCTTTCTCTTCAATCCAAGAGACCGAAAAAACAATCTCACCCTTCCTCAAACAAATTTGACTAAATATAAAGCAATATGAAACCCTAACTGGATTATGTGATGTCCCCGAACCTTGAGATAAGGAAAAAGGTGCTAAAATTAAGACTAACAAAATTTTAAGAACAATGGATATAGATAAATTATGATTGATCTGACTAACCATTCACCCAAATAAATTAAATTCTAAAGATTGAATCATAACTAAAGTTTGTGACACTCAATTATTTAATTACACCGCTTAATTAAATAATTAATTGTGACACTCAATTAATAATTTCCAAAGTGCAAGCTAAAGGTCATAATTGAAATAAGAACATCATTAATACACGATAAAAATCATATTCGTTGTGAATAACGAAGTTATGTATTTTGGGTTTGTTTGATAGCATAGTTTATAAATAACTAAATATTGATGTCATTGATTATTTTCAAATTAATCTAGTTTTTTCCATGTTATCATGTGTGCAATGTTATTTAGCATAAAAATTAAGGAAAAACACATATCATGGAGCATACCTAGGCTGCAATCTACAGCCACACAAAAACCATAGCAAACAAGAACACCGGATGCAACTACAACCCTCAAAATCGACTCCTGGTGACTGTCACCTACAGTCCTCTCTCACTAATAAAAATCATATCGTATGGCTGCCACTCTTCAGCCATCGATTAATTTTACATATAGAATACAACTATCATCCTCATATTTGAAACTAAGAACAATTATGTAACCAAATGATTTACAATAAAATGGCAGGTGCGCTCATCTTGGCACTGGAAATCTATCGGGCCAAAACAAACATATCTTGGTCATCCAGAATGTTTTTTCAATAAAACGAAAGGTTTGTTCACTTGAAATGCTGCTCCAAATGCAATGGAATAGGTATCAAAATACATAAATGAGCATATATGGTTGAACAATATCATATGGTTGCACCCGTCTCAATAAAATAGAGCCAAAATTTCAATTTCTGGTTATGAAGAAGAAGAATAGAAAGAGGGTAACGAGAATAGAAGCTAAATTCCATACTATATGAGATTGATCCTTCCTCCATGAAGATCCTGACATTTAATACATGAACACTCAAATAACCAATGAGACATCATTGCATATATACCAAATAAAATAATGTAATGAAAACATAACATAAGATAAATACTTATCTCAAAATATAAGCAACTAGCTGTAGCAAGACAACTTTCCTCCCCTCTGTAGACCCCGTCAATACTTTCTCACTTGAATAGGTCACCCCTGAAATGAGACCATGGATCCATGGCTAGAGTCTCTCTTAGCCTCACTACTCTTGAAACTACCTCTTTCGAGAGAGACAATGCTTCCCACTACTACTTTCTCGTCTGTCTCCACTGCATATGGGATGTGACCTAGCTCTCCTTTCCCATTTCTTGGCTTTATGTTTGAGAACCTGTACTAGTAGAGTGATATAATGGAAGCAATGGGAACAAAAAAACTCACTCTAAGTCTCAACACACTCTCAATAATATCAACATTCCCAACACGGTTAGATAGCACAAATCACATGGTCTAAAGCTCAATATTCCCTTCAACAAGGAGATGACATATGGATTTATAGCATAAGGAGGACCACTCTAATCGAAAGGGACCAACCCAAATTAGAGGTAGGTAATTTTTAAGCTTCATCATGGATAATTAACTTGAATTATTGGAGTGGTGGGTTAGTGAAAAGATTCCTTTCCCGAATTAGCACCATGAGGAGGTGTTACCCAAAAACTAAGGAGTGGAGCCATGAAAAGCACATGGAGGCACACTAATGCATAAATGGAGTTACAAAACATCAAGGAGGTCGAAATAGGTGAGATAGGGCATCCAATAGGGTCATAAATATCATGGAAGCACAAAAATAGGATCATCAATGCATGGTGTAAGAGTGGAAGCTAGAAAATAGCTTACAACCCTAAAAACTAGGAAAAGGGATCATAAATGACCATAAACACATAAATGTGAGGGAATATTTTCCCAAGTAGGGTTCCGTAGGAAATATGGTCCCACTAAGGTGTGCAAAATATGAAAAACTATCTTGATAGCCCATAATTATTGATAATAGTGTTCGTTGTGCAAGGTTTGGGTGACAAACATTATTAATCTCACCAAGGGGCAAATATGAATTGGGATGGAGAAAGTGAAGTCAACAATAAGTTATAAAGTGCTAGGGGTGTCCCCATTCCCCTTTAATTTATGTAATCCATGGTCCCCCATACTTGTTTAGTTTCCTTTGCTGAGCCAGTTGTTTATTTAATCAATCATTAACAACATTCAAAGATAACATAGATTCTAGTAATAACATTAACATTAATAATAGAGCCAAAGTGCAAAGTCATGTTATCAAACATTAATAATAATTCCTTAATTAAATTAATCATGAAAAGGATAAAAATTCCACAATCATATAAAATATCACAAGTCCATAATTGAAGAGAACATAAGTCACATGAAGGATCATAAGTCTAGGGCTTAACAACTAGGGTATTACAGATTAACATTACCATCTGATCATAAACATATATTCAAAATACAATGAACAAGGGTTTGGGAAGAATAAGAACATCACATCTGTATTAATCAAGTGGAATAAGTACAAAGTTCACCTTCTCCTCTTGTTGGGCACCTCACAAAACCTGGTTCTGGTTCTTTTGTTTCTCTTTTACAAGGAATTGAGCCTCCAAAATCTAAAACATGGGAGGATAAAATCTAGGGAAAATTTTGGGGGGAGTGAGAGTCCCAATTCCACCAGCATAACAATGCAAAGGTTACATTCACCTCCATAGACCTCTCTCCCTCTCTTATATACTTTCTTGAAGAGTAGGGGTCAAATAGGGATCAACTACAACTTCCAAATCAGTTCCAAAACCACCCAAACTGACCCTAATTCAAGAATTATTCATATTTTATATTTTTTTAGCTACCAAAGGTGAAAACAGTGAGTCTAGTGAAGCAGAGTTGTGAATGCAAATGTATAATCATGGGTTCCCTTAAGGAAATCCATGGTTAGGTAATAAACGATCATTTTTAGGGTACTTACAAGAATTTTCAGGATTTGGTGTCTTCTAGAAAATTCTTCCTTACTCAGATACCTTTCTAATAGTCTAGAGATAAGGTTAAACAGAGTTACATAAGTCTAGATATGGATCCTCCAATATAGGTGTTTTTTAGTGATTTTCATGAAGTGTCAACATGCAACAAAAACATGGGAAAGTGGTCACAGGAAGAGATGTTTCATTTTATGCTATAACAAATTCCCCTTAATGTATGATTTTGGAGGGGAATATGATAGCCAAAATACATTATAAAAAAAAACATTTGACTAATGGAGTCGAAGAGAGTGGAGAATCGAAGATCGTAGACTCGAATAGAGGTACTTGAAAGAGAGATAAATGTCAGACAAAACTGATCTCTAGGACATACATTTACATATACAAGTAATCTCTAGAAAGGTACAGACAGATCCAACATGTGTATAATTGATGTAACTATCATGGTTGCTCAATATGCAAAAATGCACCATATAAAATATAAAGGAGTCATGGACACAATTGAACAAGGTGGATCCATGCTCAAATAATCGATCATAGCCATAAGAATACAAAGTGGATCTATGTCTCAGCAAATGTCATATGAAGTGTGATAATATTTTGTACAACTCGGGTAATAGAAAAATATGACGATGCTACTGTTGGCCCAAGGTATTCAATCCAAACCGCCCAAAAGGTACGAATTCTAACCATGCAAATAAAGGAATTGAAGTCAAACATGGAGGAAACTGTTTGATTACAAGTCATTTGTGAGGGACCATTAACAAACGTGAGTGAAACCACCATTAATGAAAATGGTCCCCAAGGTACCTAGTATATTCTAAAAAGTGTAAATAAATGATCTTGAAGTTGAACACCTGAAGAATCCATCGAGTAGGAGACATTAAGGAATTATCACTACCCAATAGCAAGGGAACTTGCCACTAATGACTTCAATCCCCAAAGTATGTTCATAAACTATAAATCCCATTCCTAGAGAAAAATGTGTTGATGTCGATAGGAAGAGATCCATTGGAAGGAATCCATTAAGGTATCCTCTATCATCCAACATGAGTTAAGTCAAAGATTGATTGGATCTATAACTGGTACAAAATTTTACGACAAGGACTGTTGAAGACATGATGTAATGAACTAATACTAGGAAATGGCCAACACAAAAGTTCAAGGAAATTGTAGAATGACCGACAAAGCTTTATCCTTGAAGAGTGAGCATGACACAAAAGTGACTTAGGTATATTTTGACACAAAGGGACCAATGACACAAATCTACAATGTAGGAGACATTGACAGATTCCCCATATAATTGGAAAATAATCTAACTAGAGGAGTAAAAACTTTGAATCGGGATAAGGTCAAAAATAGGACCCAAATGTTGATAGACTCAAAACTGGTGCTTTGTTCAAGGATACAAGACTTGCTACTATGATTTTAAAAACATGTGATTGAGCTTCCCTTTCCCTTCTTTCTTGTAAAGGTTTAATGAGTCCAAGAAAGAAATATCGGTACCTTCTTCATTGTTGACAAGATCAAAGAAGAGATGGAAGAATGCTTGATAAAGCTTTGATTCATGGATTTTACAAGCCCAAATTAGTGAATGTTCGATGGTGTTTTCATAGTTTTCAGATTTTGAAAACTCCAAAGAAGACTCTAGGGAGGTGATTTTTCGTATGGTTAGTATCCTATGTCTAAAAACGTGTAAAACAATTTAAAGGAGAACTCTCTTAGATCAGGCGATCTAAGGTATGCATTTTTTGTAGTTAGTCGGAAAGGTATGAAAAAGGGGTAAACTATCACCATACCGATGCTCATTCAAAATAAAGATTAAGTGATTTAGTTTTAATGAATGTGAAAGAAAGCAAGATCACTTGGAAACTTCCATTTCTTTATGAGAATGGTATAGACAAAAATAAACTCGATGATTTTGTACTAGGGTTTAAGAGAGCATGACAATGGCATAAAGAATGCTCAGAATATTTTTCATGTTTAGGTCCATAGCACGAAAAAGAGAAAACTAAGCTCGAAAAGGTTCCTTTTCCATAATTTTAGTCCTCCAAGCTCGGAAAAGAGATAAATATGTACCTGAAGATACTATTCTAGATTCTGAAGAAAATAGAGTATTCATTTTTCCTACGTAATCCACATGGCTAGAAAAAGGGGTATACTTATACCTATGTGGATGTTCCTTCATATCATTTAACGAGTTTGAAGGGACAAGAAAAATCTACGATCTAGTCACATTTAAGGAGCCATACCAGGGATTGAAGATAATTCCATATCTTTCCCATAAAGTTTTAACGAGCCTGAAAAATTCAACTCGCGACCTCCTTAATATTTTTAATGAACTTGAATGAGAATAGAAAGAATTCTCTAAATGCGAGGAGACAAGTGTCATAGGCAAGTGAAACTATTTCCATTCGCGAGGAACAAACCTAATAATAAATCAAGGAACATGAGAAATATCAAGACACTCAGGGAATGTCTCCGCAAGGTAAAGGGTATCAAGTTGTAGTGGAAATAGCGTACAAATTTGAGAGATGGTGAGAGAATAGATGAGGGCTTATATAACCAGCTAAAAGCATGGAATCCGACATGAGTCTCATAAGCACAAGTAGGGTACATGCAAATGTAGTTACAGCTTGAACAACAAGGCGAGGTCAGTAAAACGTTGTGGATCCAAATACAAATCCTATCTCCAAGAAACAACAACATCAATATCATATTCAGAAGAAAATATCTTATGCAGGTCACTTTGGAAAAAACACATGCAACTTTGTTGTCTTTCACAAAAGTTGTAGTCAGGAAGAATTGACCGAAGAATACTTTGTAGTAACAAGGCCCAAGGATTTATAATCAATAAGATCAACCTCATAAGGAAAGAAAAAATAAACAAGGGAGATACTCAGTATCACAGGAGTTGAAAAATTCTTAAGAAAAATCAAACTCATCATAATCACTGACTTGTTGTTCAAAGGAAGAGTCCAAAGACTAAATAAGATCAACATAAGAAGATCAATCAATGGAAAGATTAAGATAACTAAGCAAATAAGGGATAGACTTAGTCACAACTGAACCTACATCCATAATAAGGCCATACTATATCAAAGACTCTAGGAAGACTTCATCAGAAGTAAGTAGACCCTTCGAGATAGGACACATGTCTAAATATTCAAATGGATTAGCGGGGTGGAGAGAGAGCTCCAAAGTCCATATAGGTTGGATCACCTAGTCAATTGTTGGGACTGAGTCCCAAGAAGGTAACATGAATAAAAAGGTTTCTTCTCAATAGCAATGGAACGTGAGGGATATGAGGCCACATAGCTTACCTGTGTAGGAGTAGTGTCTATTAAGACATTGGGAATCAATAAAGGAAAGACTTAGTCTCTAGTTGGGTCAAAAGAAGGATCAAGAAAATACAACTGGTTAATAGTAAAAATGTCTTTGTTATGAATAAAGTACATCACACGAAAGAGAGTTTGTTGATGTATTTGTAACTTCGGAATGTATTCACCTGTATATCTTATGTATTGTACCCTGATGTTTATTTTGGGAAGTGTCTGTATTGTATTAAAGTCATGTCATTCCCTGATGTGCCTATCGGGAGTTTCAATAATGTAAACAAGTCATGTCAAGTCATTGTGGGTAACCTTCCTATTTGTCAAGGGTTAAAGTCCCCGCAGTTGTGGGGCCCTAGGGTTATTATACTGTCCTAGATAAGTCGACCCTAAGTGAGTCATTATAAGTTGGGGAAATAGTCCCCACCATTTTGTTAAGGATAAACCTCCTTGTTGGTCAGAGGAGGCAATGTCCCCACAAGTTGTGGGGCACTAGGGTTATTAAACACTCCTAGAGATGTTGGCTCTAGTAAGTAATTGTTAAGTGAGGACGACATGTTGGAGTGGGTTTCAAGTGAACGAAAGAATATAAATAGAGAGTGAGCCTCTCTATTTATCACACACACACTCACTCATTGGGGCACATGAGTGAGAGAGAAGTTGCCGGGATCAGAGAGAGAGACTACTGTTGTCAAGAGATCATATTTATGTTTTCGAGTTTTACATTTGGTGCTTATTCTATCTCTGAGGAAGTTGCAGGGTTTTCTCCTTTATGGTTTCCCCAAGGAAAATTCTTTGTGTCTCTTGTCTATTGTGTTTATTGTTGTGCATGTTATTCTCTCAGTTAAAGATCCCAAGATCATAATGCTAGCTTGAATGATATAAATCTAACATGGTATCAAAGCTAACCTGAGAAGAAGACATTATGTAGCTATAGAAGCTAGTGCTTCTTAATTTTTGTCTCTCTCTCCACAATCCATCAGCAAAATTATGCTAGGCCGACTCTCCATTGAAGGGCGCATCTTTCTGTCGAAGTGGAATTCAATTTCGAGCATTTTCCATTTTCGCTGCGGGAAATTAGGGATTTCTACAGAAGAGGAATTTTTGAGTGATCTCAGTATAGGATTTTTATCCTCATCAAAATCAAAGTTTAGAGGCCTGGTTCAATATTTTTGGTTGGGTGAAACTCCGGGAAAGTCAAAACCTAGTTTGACCCCGAGCTAGAAAAACCCTAAATACTAAAACTGAAGTTTTGGTAAATTTTCTATATCTTGGGATTGGAGAAGGATCAAGAGCAAAACATTTCACAGTCTGAAGACAAAATCCTAATTTACACTGTGTCCAAAGTGTAGCCTTAGATTCGCTGTATTCTGGGAGATATGATTCCTCCCAGTTAGGGTTCCAGCATCTTCTAGGATTCATCCCTAAACAGGACACCTAGGGATAATTGCTATATATTGGGATAAAAAATTCCAAATGCAATTTATGAAGATGTTCCAGAAATTACATGGCCTATACATTCTGTGGTCTAAGTTTTAGACCTAGAAGATGAAACCATGACATGTGTCAGTCCGTACAACTTCATTGTTCTGAAAAGTCCTGTAACAGGTCACCTTGGGAAAATGATCATAAGTCCCAATTGGTGAAACAAATTATGATGAAACCTATGGTTTTGGAATAGGGACAGGTGAGGATACCTTAATGCAAGGTTTTAGACATAGAGGAGTAGTAATTTCAGAGATACCACATAAACAGTAACAGGCATTTCTGCAGAAGAAATTGGAAAACTAGGGCTTCCTGTTCCAGGAGCTTCCCTCCACTGTTTTCAAAAAAGGAGTACATTGGACAGATCAACTTGAAGAGATCTATATTTCTACCCAATTAGATATAAAATATTCCAAGTTTTGAAAATTAGGGTTTCTCTGACAAACCCTAGATCAGCAAGCTCTGGAACCAGGATGGACACCTCAAATCAGTAAGAACTAATCTTTTGCTATATTCATTTGAGGTTCTCATTTAAAAAGTGATCTATCACATCAGCTTGATCATAATCTTGGTGAAGTTGACAACTTCCAAGCATGGAAGTATATGATCTCTCTGAAGAAAATGAATTATACACCTACATGAGTAGAGAGGTTCCAGTTCCAGAGGGAGATGAGGCTCAAAGCCTTACATAAGAAGAACTTGGTCAAAGCCAATAAGATCATTGTTGATTCAATCATGGATCAACTTGTACCACAAGTTTCTTCCCTAAAGACACCAAATATGTTTGATTCCTTGACCAAGCTATTTGAAGTGAAGAACACAAATCAGAAGATGACTTTAATAAAATAGTTGTAGAATGTGAAGATCCAAAATGTAGAGGCCATACAGTCATACTTTACGAGGGTCTCTAAAATCAAAGAACAACTTGTAGTAGAAGAAGAAGAAGTGGAAAATGTAGAAGTGGTGATATCCACCTTTAATGGCCTCTCAAGATCATGGGATTCATTCATGCAAAGAATGTGTACCAGAAGGAAGTGATTACTTTCAGTAGACTCTAGGAAGAAGAAGAAGCTCGACTCATAATAAGAGAAGAGAATATGGGAGCAAATGAAGATCAATCTCTCACCATCCAAAGAATATCCCTCAAGCGATGAGAAATATGAATATCTCAACTCTTGAAAAACCTCTTATCCATCTTAGCATTTGGATAAGAAACAATGCTGTAAGGAATAAAGAAGATGATGAAGCTGAAGGCTCAACAAGGAGTCTACCCATGAAACAAATAAAGATAAGTATTCAATTGTCATTTCATGATATTGTTTTGTTATGTATTTGTTTATATTCAGTTGATGTATTATGCATGATAGAATGTTTTGCATTAATGATAGTATACTACTAATATGCATGTGATGGGTAAGTACCTCATGGTGCTATACAAATCTCCATTGCTACTTATCTAGAATGAAACCTCTTTGCTGACATACTGGATTAGTGCACAATATCAATGTTGTCCTGGTAGAGATGGAAGGCATATAGAAATTTTCCGTGAGATATGGATGAATGTTGTATTGGCTAAAGTAGTTACATGATCATATATTTATGCATAAGAATTGTCATTATGAATATGCCTTATGAAATGTTTCTAACCATACAAATGCATTTGACTTGTAGGAAAGATCACGTACAATCACCTACAAGGAAAGAAGGATGAGACTTGTTCCGAAGAACAAGTGAAAATAGTTCAAGAAAGAATCCAAGATGAAGAATAATATGATGAATGTAGTGACATCGTTGATGCAGAACCTTCCAGCTATGAAGAAGTAACCAAGAAGAAAGGGAAGACCAGTTCAAGAGGAATGATGTCTAGGATGCAGTATTGATACACATGAAGGGAAGTTCATAGTTCCATCATGCAGTAGATGGAAACATCATGGGATACAAGGCAAGATTCGTAGCACAAGGCTTCTCACAAAAAGAAGGCATAAACTACGAAGAGACATTTGCAGCCACTGGAAGTGAAGTCACATGAAAGGCAGAATCATGTGAGAAAATGAAAGAAGGCCTTGTATGAGTTCAGAAGACACCCATGGTATAACACATACATGAGGAGCTTGATGAAGATTTGAACCTTTGCTACAAGGTTGATAAAGGATGACAAGCTCACAGATGGGTGCGAGAAGAAAACTTTCAAATATAGAGGATCTTGGTATCCAGTGACCCTAGATGGATACATAGAATATTAGTAGTAGACGAAGCTACTTGTCACTCCAGTACATAATGTTTCAATGCATAGAGTATGGAAGATAGAGGGAGTATGATGCTTCAGAGGGAGTGCCGGTAGAAGATCATGAGGTTCGACATGGTACGATAAGATGGATAGATTACTGATGACTCTAGGTTTTACTAAGAGTAAAGCGGATTCCAACCTTTGCTTCAAGGTTGAAGGCGGAAGACTAGTGATGCTCCTGTTATGTGTCGATGCACTACGTTCTAGGCATAGAGGTGTGGACAAGGGAAGTATGCAGTAGAGATCCTGAATAGGTTCAGGATGATGGACTACAGTGACCACACCTATGGCATCGAACCTGAAACTATTGTGTGTTGCTTCATCAAAGTCAGTTCATGCCATGATGTATCGTCAGATGATTTGTTCCTTGAAGTACCTGACGGATACAAGACCTGATAGTTGCTTTGTTGTGAACACATTGAGACATGTTCACCTGATGGTTGCAAAGCATGCAGTGAGGTACCTAAAGGGTACAGTTGATTATGGGCTCAAGTATGAAGCGAATCAGAAGATTAACCTGGAGGGTCATGTTGATTCGTATTGGGAATGAAGTGCCATTAATAGGAAGAGCACTTTGAGGTGCTACTTCAGTATGAGATCATATGTGATCTCTTGGTTTGGTAGGATGGAGTCCTACATGGCGCTGAGTACAGCAAAGGAAAAGGATGTTGCCACTTGCTATTTGGGAGGTAGTATGTTTCTTTTGAAAACTACTATTTGATTTGATTGATCTGACTTGCATTTTTGGTATGATGCAGAAAGGAGCAGTGAAGCTCTAGTTTATGATATAGATCAAGATCTTTCAAAAGAGGGAGTTATAGCATAGCTGGTGAGACAGGTTGTCTAAGCATAAATCCTGGAAAAGCTCATAGGTTGCTCAGACATAAACAATCCTATAGGTTGTCCTAAGATGTAATAGTTCTTAGTGAAGCTCATGAGTTATCCTTGGACATAATTAGCCCTGATGTGATTCTATGCTAAAAATGGCCAGAGTGAAGTTTGATTACTTTAGGGAGAAGCTTGGTGTTCTCCAGATCGAGGTTCCTTCCAAAGGGAATTGATGAGTTCATGATGTGCCTTTTTGACATGGTAAGAGGATTGGTTCCTTCCATGGTCAAATGTAAGTGCTGTGCCCTTCTGACATGGTGAGAGGATTGGTTCCTTCCATGGTCGGATGTAAGATTTGTGACATGGTGAGAGGATTGGTTCCTTCCATTGTCAGATGCATGTGATGATCCCACATCCAACATGAAAAAGGGCTCTATGAAGACACATCTAGTAATGAAAAAGGACTAGCTCTGTGTAGATCCCACATCTAGCATGAAAAGGGGCTAGCTCTATGAAGACACATCTAGTATGAAAAAGGACTAGCTCAGTGTAGATCCCACATCCAGCAAGAAAAAGGGCTGGCTCTATGAAGACACATCTAGTGTGATAAAGGACTAGCTCTGTGTAGATCCCACATCTAGATTGAAAAAGGAATAGCTCTGTGAAGACTCATCCAGTATGAAAAAGGACCGGCTCTATGTAGATCCCACATCTAGAATGAAAAAGGACTAGCTTTGTGAAGATTCATCTAGTATGAAAAAGGACTGGCTCTATGTAGATCCCACATCTAGTATGAAAAAGGACTATCTCTATGAAGACTCATCCAGTATGAAAAAGGACTTGCTCTGTGTAGATCCCACATCTAGTATGAAAAAGGACTAGTTCTATGAAGACTCATCTAGTATGAAAAAGGAATAGCTCTAGGCGGATACCACATCTAGTATGAAAAAGGACTAGCTCTGTGTGATGATACATCTAGTATGAAAAAGGACTGGCTCTGTAGATGTACATCCATCATGAGAAAGGGCTGGCTCTGTAGAACTTCCTGTGATGAGAAGAATCAAGAGATAGCACCCGTGATGATTTAGTGATGATGATCCAGATCCAGTCATGATGTCCAGTGGTGATCCAGATCGAGTGATGATCCAAATCCAATGATGATGTCTAGTGGTGATCCAGATCGAGTGATCATCCAGATCCAGTGATGAACATGAATTAAAGATGAAGATAACTTGAAGATGAAGATGAATTGAAGATGAAGATGAATTGAAGATGAATATGAAAAAATGATCCAGTTAATACAGAGAAGAAGACCAGTGTTGACAAATTGTGTCGAGAGAATACCTTCCTAGTTAAGAGGGAGTGTTGATGTAGTTGTAACTTCAGAATGTATTCACATGTATATCTTATGTATTGTACCCCTATGTTTATTCCGGGAAGTGTTTGTAATGTATTAAATTCATGTCATGCCCCGATGTGCCTATTGGGAGTTTCAATAATTTAAAAAAGTCATGTCAAGTCATTGTGGGTAACCCTCCTATTTGTCAAGGGTTAAAGTCCCCACAGTTGTGTGGCTCTAGGGTTATTAGACTATCCTAGAGAAGTCTACCCTAGGTGAGTCATTGTAAGTTGGGGCAATAGTCCCCACCATTGTGTTAAGGATAAAACTCCTTGTTGGTCGGAGGAGAAAAAGTCCCCACAAGTTGTGGGGCACTAGGGTTATTAAACACTCCTAGAGATGTTGGCTCTAGTAAGTAATTGTTAAGTCAGGCCGACATGTTGGAGTGGGTTTCAAGTGAACAAAAGAATATAAATAGATAGTGAGCCTCTCTATTTATCACACACACACTCACTCATTGGGGCACATGAGTGAGAGAGAAGTTGTTGGGATCAGAGAGAGAGACTACTACTATCGGGAGATCATCTTTATGTTTTCGGTTTTTACTTTTGGTGCCGATTCTATCTCTAAGGAAGTTGTGGGGTTTTCTCCTTTATGGTTTCCCCAAGGAAAATTCTTTATGTCTCTTGTCTCTTATGTTTATTGTTGTGCATGTTATTCTCTCAGTTAAATATCATGAGATCATAATGCTAGCTTGAATGATAAAAATCTAACAGAGTTGACACCACAACTTGCATAGCCTAAACATAAGCATGCCCGAGGAGCATATTGAAGTTCAAGGGGTCCTCTATCACCATGAAACCAACTAAGATAGTCTTCCCACCCAAAGTAACATATGTTTGAGTAATAATTCTGACCAAATATGTACTAGTTCTTCTGTTAAAAGCCAATAACTGACTATTAGTCAACATAAGGCTAGCTGATCCCATGCCTTGCCAAGCACATGCAAATAAAAGACTAACTGAGGCTCCTTCATCAACAATACACCAAGTGATCCTGTAATGTACAAATTTGACCTTTATCTAGAAAGGTGGATCAGAAGGAAGGCATGATTCAGCTAGGATATCCCAATCAAAAGAAGCAATCTGAGATCTTGGTGGGGGTTCATTTGAAGCAAGGTCAGTTCCCTCTTGTCTAGAAGGTTCTGAACTAGCAGTGAAGAAAATATGACTAGTAGAAGATTCACTCTCCAAAGGAAGAGTGTTATTGATCAAAGATGCAATCGACTCAATCGCTTGATGGAAATCACTCTCTGAATGGAGAGTGGGATTGATTGAATATTGCATCGCTTCAATCACTTGGTGAAGATCACTCTCTGAAGGGAGAGTGGAATAGACCAAAGGTGAGATTGGTTCAAACACTTTATCAACCGAAGGCTGAATGGGTTTTTGAGAAACTTCAAACTGTTCAAGCACATGATGTCCTTGGAACCAAACTCTTCGTACCTATGCAATGGAAGGGAACTAATGGGTAAGGTGGTCTCCCTCACAAAGCCTACAAGGAAACTTCATCTTGTGTTACAAATGAGTGGTTTTCTCAATGGAGTTAGCATGACTTGAATTGGATGACTTCTTGTCCCCAGCATGAAATCCATAGGTTGGGTGTTTGGGACCAACATGACTTCCAGAGGCTATGTGGTTAAGCTCGACTTCACTAGCAGAGGTTGAGTGTGTGCCCCCAGCATGACCTCTAAGGGATGGGTCGTGAGGATCAAATTGACTTGCATAGGTTGATTTTTGAGGTCCAACATGACATGCAGAGGTTGGATGGGCGTCTCCAACATGAAGTACAAAGGATGAATGACTAGATCCAACATGACTAGAAGAGGTTGGAAGGGTTCCACTAGCATGAATTCCAGAGTTTATGTGTTGAGGCTCAACGTGAGTTGTAGAGGTTGATTTTTTAGATCCAACAAGACCTACAGAGGTTGGAAGGGTACCAACAACATGACTTTCAAAGGTTGTGTGGTGAGGCTCAACTTGACTTGCAGAGGTTGAGTGCTTAGATCCAACATGACCTACAAAGGTTGGATGGGCGGCCCTAGCATGACCTCCAGAGGCTGGGTGGTGAGGGTCAAATTAACCTACATAGGTTGAATGGGTTCCCCCTTTCTTTCAAGTGTTCTTCCCCCTGCATAGGTTGAATGGTTTACTAGTATCAGAGCTTTCACTGCATGAGGTAGAAGGAGGAGAAGAGGTAGCTACAGGTGAAGGGGAAGCAATTTTTTGATTCCCTTGATATAAGGTGATTTCTTAAGAAGAATCAGGATCATTCAAGATATTTGGAGTGGATAAGAACCACACCAGTAGCCCTAGGGTGAGTCTAGATAGATTCAAGGTGGCCATCAAAGGAACAACAACATTCCCAGTGAAAGGAAAATCACAAGAATCCCCAAGAAAGGGGGTCTCCTAGATGGTGTCTACAAGGGTTTTAGCCATAGTTTCTGACTTTAACAAGTAGTATAAATACGAGGTCAACTGGTAACCAACAGTTCGAAGAGAACACTACTAGAAAAAAGTCCTAAGTATCTGTTAGTTTTTATTAAGATCTGATTAGATTATCTAGGATATTTATCTAAAAGAATAGAAAGTACAAAAAGATACATAAGATATAAAATATACACAAGACACAAATATTTTCACCAAGGAAACCATAAAGAATAAAATCCCACAAACTTCCTCATAATCGTAAGATGATAAAAACCAATAATAAGAAGTATTTAACAACTATCTATCTCTCCTCCTCTGACTGTCTCTCTCTCTCTCGTGCGAATTTGAGAGTGTCAAGTGTGTATAAATGAGGGAGAGTTCCTCCCTATTTATACCCTTTCAAGTCACTAACCAAACATAATACTCGAGCCTACATGTCCTCACATATGGCCCACTTCTTCTAGAGAGACTACAAGTGCATATTACATGATGTTACACCGGGGACTATTGCCTTGAATTACAACGAAGGTTGTACCTTAAGGTCTAGACACAATTTAGACATCCTGTAAAGGGGTAACACACATCCCCAATGGGGGTAGAACAACATACAATGATAATATACATCATAATATCTTTCAAAGTTACAAATACATCAACACACCCTCTTAACTAGGAAGGTATTCTCTCTCTACATAGTCATCAATACATCTAGTCAGGTATTCATCGCATCATCATCATCATCATGGAGTCATAGATTCTTTATCATAGTTGATGCCATCGCATTCCTATAATTTGATCATCGTACCATACTATTTGTCATCAGAATTTTCTATAGAGCCAACCCTTTTTCATGCTAGATGTAGGCCTAGTCCTTTTCCAGGTCTTCATCACATCTTGAGCAAGCCTTCACATAGAAACTGTCCAGGATATTCATTTCCATGGAAATAAAATGCGTCTTCGACCTTCATCTCGTCATATCCATATCATCTATTTTGTCCTGCACAAGCCAAAACAACAAACAAACAAACAAAGCATCTATGGTCAACCCGCATTTTATTAAAGAAATGCCTAGGTGCACCTCTTATGCTTCATGACATTATCATCTCAACATGGGAACACATAGATCTCATATATATATAAGGATGAATTATGACCCAACAATCTGCTACACCAATATCTTTTACATTCTTCTAGTCAACCTCAAGGGATTACATATGAACAACCTGCATCCAAGATATTTTCTGTTCATATGACCTTCGGGACATATTACATTTGAGTAACCTACATACCATGCCAGGGCTCATTCTTTACACTCAAACAACCCATGGGGTGCATAAAATATGAATAACCTATGTACCATGCCAGGACTCATTCTTTACATTCAGTTAACCCATCATAGGACTGATTACATCCGAGAAGCCTTCTACACCAGGATTTTTCTCGCTCGAATAACCTGTCTCATTTCCCATGTGAGATAATATGATTTGTAACATATTAGGAACGATTACATCCAATGATAACCTTCGAGCTTCGTTGAAATGTTACATCCAAGGATAACCTGTAGGACTGATTATGTCTGAGCAACCTACGAACTTCACCGGGATGTTACACCCAGACAACCTGTCTTTCTAGATATGCTAGAACACATCACTCCCTCTTTCGAGGGATATCGATTTGGATAAAACCAATTCTTTCTTTGAAGTACTCGAACTTCACACTCGCAAGAGGATTGGTCAACACATCGGGTATATTAATCATTTGTTTCCATGTATTGGAGCTTCATTGCTCCTCTCTACACCATATCCATGATATAGTGGAACCTGATCTTGATGAGCTTCAACTTGTCATGGAACAATAGGGTTTTTTACAGCTTCACACAACTCTGATTGTTAGAGAAGATGCAAGTCACATCCAACTGAAGATTAAATAATCCAGAAATTACCTTTCACATCCACACTTCCTCGCAACTAGTCGAGTAAGCAACAACATACTCTTCCTCGATTGTACTCATCGCCACACATGACTGTTTCCTATTGAATCAAGAGATTATGCCAGATACCAAATTGAAGTAGAAACCTGAGGTTCTCTTCCTGTTAGTGGCGCTACCTGCCCAATATGAATCAACATAACCATGTAGGTTAATTTTCTAATTCACATCATATTTGATCCCATAATCCACTGTACCTTTTAGGTACCTCAGAACATGATTTACCACTATCAGGTGAATCTATCTCGGATTTATTAGGAACTAGCTTAAGGTGTTCACTGCAAAGCATATATCTGGTGTTGTATTCATCAAATACATCAGTGAGTCAATAATCTGATGATACATCGTGGCATCAAAATTCTAGATGAAGCATCACTCAAAAGCTTCAAGTTATATGCCATAGGCGTGGCCATTTCCTTACAGTCTATCATTCTGGATCTCTTCAAAATCTCCACTGTATATTTTTTTGACCAAGTAAGATCCCATCTGCACTCTTCCACTCCTCCATTCCTAAGAAGTAGTGCATCATACCTAGGAATTTCATCTCGAACTCTGTAGCAAGTATCCTCTTTGCATCTATAATGACATCCTATTCACCTATTAGAAACAAGTGATTGACATATAGCAGGAGCATCACTGGTCTTTCGTCTTCCACCCTGAAGTAGAGGTTAGAATTTTCTTTACTCTTAGTAAAGCCCAAGCTCATCAGGAAGATATCCATTCTGTCGTACTATGTCCTCATTTCTTGTTTCAATTCGTACAAGGCCTTCTTCAATTTTCACACATGGGTCTTCCTATCATGTGTGTTGAATACTAGTGGTCGTACACTTCCTCCTCGACTACACCATTTAAGAAAGCTATCTTGACATCCATCAGGTGTATTTTCCATTTCATAACTTCTTCCAAAGCAAGTATGGTCCTAATGGAATTATACCTCTCCATGGGTGCAAATGTTTCTTTGTAGTCTATGCCTTCTTTCTATGAGAAGCCTTGTGCTACAAACCTCACCTTGTATTTCTTGTTGCTGTCAACTGCAACATGCTTGATTTTGTAGATCCACCTCGAAGTCACGACATATTTCTTCTCCGATCTTAGAACAATTTCCTAGACATCATTCTTCATGATCGACTGATATTCCTTGATCGTCTCATCCTTCCATTCTTTCTTTTATGTAATCTCTTCATAGGTGGAAGGTTCTTTATAAATGATGTAACACAACAAGGCCACATAGCTATTGTATGGATTTTCCCTCTTTCTCTGTCTATGTATTCTCTCTGGAGCGCCATACCTTTCAGCTTCTTGTAAGAGCTCCCAATCCCATGTTGGTTTCCTCTTGTGGGAGTAATTCTCAAGTAATGTATCTACCATCTCTTGTGGTTCTATCATGTCTTGATCTTCAGGGTATTCTAGAATTGATTCTCCAATTTCCATGTCTCGTACTCTCATTTCTTCAGGTTCATTGAATTCTTGGATAGGAGTCCTCCTGGTTCTGAAGTATGTTGAGTCTTCATCAAGGTTACATATATATTGATGTTAATATTCTTGAATCTTCAGAAGTATATTTGGTATGCCTTTGATGTATCACTGTATCCTATGAATACACCCTTCCTCCCAGAAGGATCGAGCTTGGTCCTTTTCTCCTTTGGGACATTTATGTACACCGGGAAACCAAATATTCTCAGATGGATGACTTCGGGTTTCACTCCTGAGAAATCCTCTTTAGGAGTCTTATTTTCAAGTACTCGATGAGGAGTATTATTCCATACATACAGATATTTTCTTGTCGCCTCCGCCCAAAGGTGCATAGGAAGATCCTGGTCAAGAAACATTGCTTTCACTACTCCCATTATGGTTCGGTTCTTTCATTTTGCAACCCCATTTTACTGAGGATTGTATGGAGTGATCAACTCCCTATTAATCCTAGATTCTCTATAGAGTTCCTTGAATTCTTCCGAAGTGAACTCACTGCCATTATCTGACCATAGAATCTTGATCTTCCTATCTATATTTTTCTTGACCAAGGATTTATATTCCTTCAACTTGCTGAAAACTTCACTTTTCTCTTTCAAGAAATATATCCAATTCTTATGTGAGAAATAATCTATAAAGGAAACACAGTACACATACCCGCTTAATGATCTAGAAGACATGGGTCCACATACATCCGAGTGTGCTATCTCCAATATTTGTTTATCCTTGCTCTCACTGCTGGGAAATGTCTTCTTTGCATACTTTCCTTTTGCACATCCTTTGCAAACACATTCATGTTTTTCCTGGATCTATGTAAATCCTAAGACTTATTTTCTTTCCATCGGTAGTGCTCTATAATACACATTTGCAAGCCTTCTATGCCATAGTTCATTTGGTTCAATCGACTCATGAACCAATTCTTGTTCAAGTTGTCCCTTCAACTTGTACAAGCCTCCGTCTTCTTCTCCAATCATTGTTGCATCCTCTATTTTCTTTCCTATGGGCCACATCAAAATTTGGCCATCGAAAAATGAAATCCTAATTCCCTTTGCATCTAATGTAGATATGGAGAGAATATTCTTCTTCAATCTTGGAACATATAACACATCCTTCATCTTTAACTATTTCCTGGAGTCAAGCTTGTATGAAGCTTCGCCACTCCCTTTTATGGGGTAATGATAATCATCCCCAAGTTTCACCTTGTGAGGTGACTTATGTTCAAAAATATTGATTAATAAATCCTTGTATCCTATCATGTGTTTGGAAGCTCCACTATCCATGAGCCGATTATTACTTCTGTGTGTGATAGTGCCAGTAAGTGTTGATATTAGCACATATTCTTCATCTGAATCATCCTTCTCTCGTTTGAATATTTTTTTTGTTGGTTCATCATCTTTGGCAATATGTGCATGGTGTCTCATTTTCTTGATGGGAAAATCTCTCACCAAGTGTCCCTTTTTATCACAAGTATAACATCTAACATTTGAAAAATCTCTTTTGGTCTTCTTTGGTTTCTTATCCTTCTTCTTGTTGTGATGAAAGTTCACCTTATTTCCCTTCTTCTTGAAGTTCTTCCTGGTGTAAATTGTGAGATATTGATCATTAGTTGCTCCCATATTTTCTTCTCTTGTCACAAGTCTAGATTATTCTTGTCCACATTCTTCTTGAAGTATGCTGAAAGAGATCAACTTCCTTCTTGCACAACTCCCTTGAATGAATGATCCCCATTATCTAGGGAGACCATTCAGGGTATTCATTGCAATTTCTCCTTCTTTGACATTCTCTTCAACTTCTTCAATTTTTTCTTTGATTTGAGAAACCCTTTTGAAGTAAGACAGTATAGTCTCAGAGTTCTGTATCTTCACATTCTTTAGCTGGTTCCTCAATGTCATCTTCCAGTTGATGTTCTTCCCTTCGAACATATTTTTCAAAGCATCATATACTTCCTTTAGTTTCTTGAATGCAGACACATGGGGGACGAGGTGATCCTTGATAGAAGCTAGAATGATTCTCTTAGCCTTAGCCATGCTTCTCTTATGATAATCCTTAGCCTCATCTCCCTCTAGTTCTGGAACATCTCCAGTAATAAAATGATCCAAGTCATTTTCTTCAAGGATCAAGGAGATTTTGTGCTTCCATGCCCAAAATTTATCATCCCTATTGAAATCTATACTTTCACATCACATTCAAGCATACATAAACAGTCATACAAAACCATCAAACACGAATATTTGGGAAGGGACGTCCAATCCAACTTTGTATCTATATTTGATAACTATTTATAAATCATGAGAGAGGTTGTACTCGCTCCAACTACTCATTTGTAAAGGTTACATTTATCCTTTAAACTATATAATTACATGATGACATTTAGGAGATCAAGTGGCCCCCTCAACATTTCCCCCACAAAGAAAAAAATTCTTCGTCCCGGAGAGAACAAAGAAATATGCATCAACATCCTGGGTCTTTGCTCCTACAAAAGTATTCCTCACTATGCGTCGACCATACATACAGGTCTGCATAGGTAAATCAGCTGCAACAACCACCAGCTTGATAGGAGAACACACATGTACAAGGATCTACATTGATTGGTTACTCTTCAGCCTCCATCTTCAATCTGGTAGTAGTCCATCGAAGTCTCACCCTCTCACAACGGTGGTCGACTATCCTCTTCCACAATGAGGTATTTTGGTTTAAATCCTCACCTTGTCTCATTTGACTGGAATCTCCATTGGTTCAAGTATGTAGGGCCTTTTGTCTCTTCAACTTTATATTCCATTTCTCTGTCTTTTGGCTTTCTGAGGTCACAACCCAGGAACAGTTTTAGCATTTCCATATCAAGGGGTTTAAGTACATTGTCATCATGTCTCATTAGAGTGCTTTTATATGTAGGTGTATGATATATGCTTGAATGTAATTGTCATATTTTGAAATTCCTACAAGATTGTGTGATGTCTACTCATGTGCATGATATTGGTCGTGACCGAAAACTTGTAGTTTGACTGTCTCGACTCAACTAACAATGGTTGGAAAGAGACCAATGTGATTTACATAAAATGGAGGGGATCGCCTAACTCTATTGAGACTCACGTTTAACCCCCTCTTGACTTCAAGGATTTAAATAGATTCACTTATAATGATTCTTCTTACAGTTTTAAGACTTCGAACAAACTTTACAAATGAAATATCGACCCAACCGAGTACCAATTTAAACTGACTTTGGTATTGACCATATCGACTTAAAATAACATGTATTCCTGACTTAAAAATATTTATAGACTCGACCATATCTGTCACCAACCACTTTACAATACCCTCGATCATTAGACCATTTGAAATACTAACCAAAGTGAAAGTGGGCTCAAATAAGAACTGACCATAACTTAATCAATTCTTAGTCGATAGGGAGGCATTGTATACATTGACAAAATAAGAAACTCAATGGTTTAGTTGGTTTTTGTATAGTAATTTTATAGCTCATCAAAGTGACATTTTTATGAACACAAGATGCATCAAAATTTCGATCCTCTGCATGTCAACTGGGGGCAATGTTGTCACAAAATATTTCTTCATTGATTGACTATCGTGCATGTGATGAACTGTCATATTTATGTAATGGAATTTGTTTCCCCACCCATCAATGCACCATTAAATAACCAACTTCCATGACGTTAAGAATGTATACAATGATCCTTCAGCATAAGAGCATCTTCAATAATGCAGCAACCGAGGAGCATCAAGTCACCATTTCAACATTTTGTTGTTCTTGGAGGTTTTCTTGGTTTCCTCACAAATACTACATAGCCGACAAACAACTCTATAACATGAAGGATACAACCTAGGTTGATTATTATTGCAATACATTACTCAATCAATGGTAGCTCACCGACGGTATCCAACATACTTGGCATATGGTCGCGGAACTTCTCTTAGTCGATGAAGTCTCAGACAAAGATTCATTATGAACTGTTGCATTGAATGGTAAAGTGACCAACTGAATATATTGACCATATTTCAAGATCAACCATATAAGCCATCGACCAAACTTACAAAGTATATCGATCAATTTTCATCTACTTAAAATCAACTGAATTGAACACAAAAATGGGATCATTTTGACATCGACCAAAATAAAAATAAAAATTCAATCATTACTTCAAAAAAAATCATCCATCATAAAAGTGATATATATATATACGTAATTGCTCCACGACAACATATGCAAGTCGTCGGACTATACTAGCCGATTGCATTAGCTCCCAATGGCCAATCGTTGGTTCATTCAAGACATTCTATCGACGTCATTTATTAGTAGTATTGGTAGTTATTATCATATGGTCGACTGGAATAACTTGTTGGCGGTGAATTAGTCATGATGAAATTCATGACTCATGATTTTCAACTTCTAAAAATTATTAGTGCTTTACTCCAGGTCAGACTTCGCGATCAACCTTGCTCGCTCATACCACTGGCGTATAGCAACACTTTTGATCAATGGGTGATACAAAGAGGTTATGAAAAAAAAATAGGGAGTCAAATCCACCAACATCTTCATGACATCATATTAAAGGTTAGTTGGTGGTGTGGTAAAGCCATATTCACTCGATCATTTCCATCATTTTTTAATATGCAAATGCTCCACGTCAATAATTAGGTCGACGATGAATCAACGCACCTATAATTATTTTCATGGATTTTGTGTAGTCGATGGATTTCTATCCTGAACCAACACCTTCAGTATTCCTCGTGAGTTTCTTCATGTCATAACTTTATGCAGGTTCAAACCGATTCCGGTGTCTTTAGGCTTGGTCGAAATGTAAGAGCACTCTTTTGAGTAGAGGATTTCTTGATCAATGTGTAGGAAGTCTTTGACTTATTATGCTTAAGAACATGACTTCTACAATTTTTTTTCTTTTCATGTATCTTTGCATGAACATGAACATCTCACTTTCTTCTAGGTCCAAACCACTCCCCTCTACTATTGTTGTCACCCAGATTGAATGGGAGAGGCAACATCGCTAGATGTTGAAAGCTAGGCTTTCACATCACATTCAAGCATATAGAAACGCTCATACATAACCATCAAACATGAATATTTGGGAAGGGACATCCAATCTGACTTTGTATTCATCTTTGATAACTATTTATACATCATGAGAGAGGTTGGAGTGGTTGTACCCGCTCCAACTACTCATTTGTAAAGGTTACATTTATCCTTTAAACTATATAATTACATGATGACATTTAGGAGGTCAAGTGGCCCCCTCAACAAGCCCCTCCAAGCTTGTCCTCAAGCTGAGTATGGTGAGTCATCTTTTTAAAATGAGAACCTCAAATCGAAATAGTAATTATTTGGATCTTACTGATTTGAGGTGTCCAATCAGGTTTCGGATCAGGATAACCTAGGTTTGTCAAAGAAATCCTAATTCTCCAAACTTGGAGTTTGGGAATTATTTTTGGACAAAAAATATTCTCCTCCTTGAGGTGAGTTTCTTAGCTAGGCCACAGTCTGAAACTGAGGTGGGAAGCCTCCAATACTTGATTCCCTAGTTCCTCCCAGCACTACTGACAAGGTAAAAAATGAAAATTCTTTGATTTAGAAAATGTCTCCACCAAAATATGCGCCCTACTGAGGCGATTTATCCTATCCCTCTTTGCTTGATGATCTGTGGATAGAACACCTTCAATTAGGAATCCCTAGTTCCCGCAGCTGCACAATGCCTTCTTTTAGAGAGGCTCTGATACCATGTTAGTTTTTCTTAAGATCTGATTAGATTATCTAGGATGTTTATGTGAAAGAATAACAAGTAGAAAAATATGCATAAGATATAAAAGATACACGAGACACAAATATTTTTACCGAGGAAACCATAAAGGAGAAAACCCCGCAAACTTCCTCAGAATAGTAAGATGATCAAAATAAGTAATAAGAATTATTCGACAGCTATCCATCTCTCATCCTCTGTTTCTCTCTATCTCTCATGTGAACTTGAAAGTGTGAGCTGTGTATAAATGAGGGAGAGAGACTCCCTATTTATACCCTTTCAATTCACTAACCAAACATAATACTCAAGCCTACATGTCTTCTCACATAGGGCCTACTTCTCCTAGAGAGACTATTACCCCAACTTACAATGGAGGTTGTACCTCAAGGTCTAGACATAATTAAGACATCTTGTAAAGGGGTAACACACATCACCAATGGGGTTACAATAACATACAATGATAATATACATCACAATATCTTCCAAAGTTACAAATACATCAATAGTATCAATACTAGGAAAAGAAAGGATGCCTTCCAAAGGAGATTTTGGGATGATTAGGGACCAGAACAAACTAGTGAAGGTTGGAGAGTAGTTACTTGGCATCCCATGATGAGTTTTCTGGGTGCAAGCACTGGAATCACCCAACCTCCCTACCAAATTGTCAATTGAGGTTACCTTCCAAGTCTACCTTATGAGCAATGGAAATATGCTCCACTGCCATGCATGTAAGATTCCTAGATGTAAAGATTCTAAGGATACCAAAATCACAAAGAAAGGTCAGTGGAACAGTCGTAGGTCCAGCAGATGCACATGGGCAAGGTAGCTAAGACTGAAAATGAAGTAGTAATAGGCACCACATGGGGCCAAGAGAAGCTACTAGGTGAGTCCCCAAACATGAAACAACTCTGGTGTATGCTCTACTAAGTAGAGGAGGGGTATCTCCAAATGCTCAGTATCTCCCGACCTTGTGCTTGAATCCTGTGTGAGAGGAGCTTTCTGGTATCTTTCTATGCAAAGTTATATTTCCTAAAGACAATACACTATGTTTGATTTTAAAGTTTTGGGCAGTTAAGATATCCCTAACCGAAAACACTAGCCTAGACTAGTATGTGTCGTCCCTAGAAACAAACAGTTACTAATATATTTTAGATATTAAACATTTATTTTAAAGGGTTGTTAATTACTCAAAGGGAGGCAAAGATGTAACCAAACGTGTTTTACTTGATAGTAGAAACAAGATGACTAAGAAAAAGAGAAAATGAAATGCAAAAGAAAACCTACTTCTCTTTCTTTTTCAAACTAAAAATTGAAAGCTATGAAAGAAATTTTTATTTTTATTTTTCCAAGAACAAAGATATGCAATGCGTTTAATACCAAGTGCTAATCTATATGCATATAAAACAACTATATGTTATTTTTACTTTTTCTTTTATAAATGAAAAAATAAAAGTATCCTATCAACTAATGCATGCACATTCATATAAGAAAAGCAAATAGACTATTGTTCTATACCCCACTAACAAACCCTAGGATGCCCTAAAGTTGGAAATAACCTCACTAGGAAGGAATACTTGGAAAGGTAAACAAGAAAACCACTTTGGAATGAAGAGACTAAACAAAAAGACTGAAACAAACAAGAGTCAAGAAGGTCCAAGGTTCATCCTAAACCTGCAAACAGAGGCTGCTCAACACCTTGTCAAACAAGGTCAAGTCAAATAAACCCCAAATAGACAAGGCTCTTCCCAATGGACTCGCCAGTTCTATTGTAGAGGAAAGTGTTCCTATGGCTGGGGCTTAAGAGGCCATCAACATACTAGGGTTGAAAGGAAGATGTATGATGTTCAACAAGAAAATATAAATAAGATTCAGAGATAAGTAAGGTCCATACCTGGTTCACTGAAGGTTGGCCCAAGATTTCTCTCATTGTTCCTCTTTCTCTTCAATCCAAGAGACCTACAAAACAATCTCAACCTTCCTCAAACCAATTTGACTAAATATAAAGCAACCTAAAACCCTAACTTGATTAACACTACCATATGATCATAAATAGAGATTCAACATACATTGAATAAGGGTTTGGGAATAAGAATACACTACTACATTTCGATCCAAAATCCGACGGAAAAATCCAACGGCGCGTGGATTTCTCTTTTTAAACTTACCAAAAATCACAAGGATACATTTTTTTGTTGTAAATGTGGCCACAAGCGTCGCTTAAGCGATGGCTATTCTCATAACTTTTGCTTAAGCGACGGCGCGTTAGTAAGCGTCGCTTAAGCGACGGTGCTCCGTCGCATATCCGATGCTTAGGTTATTGTGTTTTCTCTAACAATAAAACCTTTTGATTAGATTTGTACACAATTATATTCTTTATGCAGTGTGCACAACCCTTCATATTTTTAGGCATAAAAATTGGTCTATAATAATGTTATCTTCAAGTTGTGTGTTATCTTTAGGTTATGCGAATTCCTAAAGCATGTTAGTCTTACATTTGCTTAACATTGGTGTGACATCTTTTGAGATCTCTTTCCATCAACATGGGAGTTTTCATGTTACTTATATATATTGTTACATTTCACATATATGTGTTACATATATGCCCTATGTTCAATGTGATATATATCATTAACCTGATTGTATCATGGTGTTACTAATTAGTTGGTAATTGTGGCGATAATATCATCCATGAACCATTGGATAATGATATATTTTCAGCATAACTACCCATATTTCTTTATTTTTAACAGTTGTCATGTATTGAACACATGGTCTACTCTACTCAAATTTAGGTGGCATAGATCCTTAAATTCTCATGTTGGTGGACTGAGATAACATGGGTACAAATGGCTCCATGTTGTTTATGGCTCCTAGAATGTAAATAAGGATGAAATGTTATTGGTCACGGTTTATAAAGAATTCCCATGTTGTCAAAAAGATGGAGTTTGTCTCAAACGTCATGTAATATTTTACCAAAAAAATATTTGGGAAGATGTAGTAGTATGTTTTCTTTACATGCAATTAGGGTTTAAAGTAGTAGTGTGTATTTCCTACATGTGGTTAGGGTTTGTTGCTATATAATAGAGATTCTATAGTTGTCTTTATTTGGTGTGCGAGGAAGTATAGAGTTTTCATATAAATAAAATAAGCTATATTCAACATGCAATTATGTGTGGTTTAGCGGTTTCCTTTCAAGGTGATCATGGCTAACATGTATGAGTGGGTACATGCTTGTGGGATAAGAATGCAAGGTTTGGGGATGGTTGTTAATTATTTAAAGAGAACTAACTCTAGTCACAATGCATCACATTTTGTTAAAAATATAGAGAACATTTTTAATCTTAGTTTTCAATTTGTAGTGTTGAAAAAAAGCTATTTTTGTATACTTATCATATTATAGTCAGGATGTTTTTGGGAGCATGACCAATCTTATAAATCATTTGAGTCTTTTATCCAAAACTAGTAGGTTCCTAACTTCAAAGGAAAAATTGAAGTTACTTTTTTGGTAAATACTTCTTCGATTTACATTTTCAATATAACTATGGTTATGATTTAATATTATACAATGCCCATGGTTTTGGGGCACTAGAGTTTTGTATCTTAATCAATGGTCTCTAGATTTTGAGCTAAACAAGGAGATTCCATCATATGTTTTAGTGTGGGAGAGATTGCCCCATATCTCTTTTAACAACTATGCATTAAGAGCCTTGAGGCAATATGGAATAAGTTAAGAAGAGTTGTTGATAGAGTTGATCCAAGACCGAAGTTCTTTAGTTGTGCTTGAATTCACATTGAAGTATAACTTGAAGAAGAGCTCCCATGAGAAATAGAGCTCCAAAATCAACAAATAGACCCTTGTGCAACCATTCCACTATGAACATATGCCATTATAGTGCAATAGCGCCATGCGAAGCTTTTGTGTAGGGTGTCTTTGCTGGTGAGAAGCTTCCCACCTTTGATAAGCTTTATGCATATTATTGCACATATGATACACAAAGTTCACAACCTATGAGAGAATGGTTAAAACTTGGTTTTGTTTACTCCATTCATAAAACAAACATGGTGAAAATAGTATGGGTAGGATTGGAGCGGGCTTCCCAATACATAACAATTGTAATTATATTTTTTGGTATGGGAGTGGTAACTATAGCACTCTACCCACCAAGCGTTGTCATCCCTTGGATCCAAATATATGGTGGAAATCGATTACGGCATGAGTTTATGTTTTAAACCAAAAATAGAAAATCGATTTGGGATTTTTGTTGTGGAAAAGAGGCAAGTCGAGGGTTTCTCCTATCATTCATGCAACCCTGTTTCCATACCCATCTGTATTCTCTATCAATAATCTGTGGGCATCTACCTAGAACCACAACCATCTGCGTTATCTTTGCATGCTTGGGTGACCAATCCATCTGCTTTTTTCTTGTATACTAAGACAGCAACAATGTATACCTTTATATGGGCTCACCAAGTCGATTTGTGGAAGGAAGAGAATCCCCATTACTATCTTTGGCTCAACCCTCATTGTTATCTAATGGGTTTGATAGGGTTTCATTAAAAAACATTTATTTGGCTGAAACATAGCAACGCCATGGACAAGGGAAAAAAATACACAACTCAACATAGCGGTCAATAGGTCATTCTTCATCTCGTGAACAATAGGTGAGGGCCAAAGAGGATAGGGCCGCAGGGGACAGAGCTCATAGAGGAGAGGGTGGCAGAGGAGGGGTTGAGGAGCGTTTGTAGAGGCGGAGGATGGTTTGCATAGGTCACACTGAGGCTAACAGAATGCCTCAACTCGGTGAGTAATATATGTTTGCTTAAATAATTTTGATTTGGAATTAAAAAAACAAGCTCTTTATGTAGAAGAAATCTTATTTAGCATGAATTTACACTGGTATGGAAAATCTGAAAAGACTGTGTTCATAATATAGTTTAAAATCTGAACTTTTCTTCCCCTAAATTGCCCTCTCACTCTCTATGTGAGGTGAGGGTCATTGCTATTGCATCCTTTCCCACCTTTAATCTTCCAGCTGTTACTTTTTTTATATTTTGACAGCCAAAGTATTCAAATAAGCACAAAATAACTTCTGGAAAATCCTTGTTGTCGCTGCAATTTGGAAATTACTGGGTTAGGTTCGAGTTTCTTCCTAATCTAGGGATTTTATAATAAAAAACTTGAAACTTATTTTACTTCATTGATGATTCATGAGATAGTGAGGATTTTGTAGCCTATTGTATAGAAAATTATTCGCAACATTGTTGATGGATAGTTTAGGGTATCAACTCACTCTCCCTCCAACAAAATTTGGCCAATGCCCAACAGTACCAACTACTCCGTATGCTTATCTCACACAACTTTAAAACTTTTCTGTATCACTAGAACTGGATCCTGTTGATTCAGAAGCTAAAAGTAAAATTGATGCTTAGGGATGACTACGAGGAATTTACTAGTACTTTCAGTGAAACAATTGGGTTAATGTTTTATCTTCGTGGAGTCAGTGCAATATACTTTTTATTCAACAGACTATAAATCAAAATTGCAAATGAACCTTTATTCGTTGGTAGAAAAGGTTATTGTTTGGTTACCAATAGCATATTGATATCTGATTGAAAGATGAATTCTGTAGATAAATATTACTGTCAAATTTGGGTAGCTTTTAATCACTTTCAGGAGTTGTTTTACTCACTGAATGAAGATTCAATTAGAGTCTCTATCATAGAGAATAATCATGATTTTAGTGTAGAGATGTATACATATCTACCTTGATCTCTAAACAGTATAGAGATGTATACAACTCTTTTAGAATTTCAATGTTTTTCATCATGATTATTACCTAAATCCATTTGCCATTTATCATAGGGCCTGTATATTGATGCCCTTGGAACTTTGGTCTATAGTTGCAAGCTTTAGCGTAGCTATGAAGCTTGTTTCCAAAACCTTGATATTAAATGCTTGAAAAACATAGAGAATTAAGCTATGCATTGCAGCTTGCCTATGCATGTAATGTAATAAATAACCTTTTCGTCCAATTAGTTTTTATGGCCTAATTAAAGCGTGCAGTCAATTGCATTTGAAAACTTGAAGTTAAGAGTATTTACATGGACACATATACTATATGAGATTACATGTGAGAAAAAAAAATAGTATGCATCATCTGGGTTATCCTAAGGTCTTCTTGGATCTATGCAAGTCTGTGGTAACCTTTGTGCTATTGTAGTTGCTATACGGCATCAGATAGCTAAGACACACTCTAGGTACTTCCCTCGATTCTTCAACTGTAACTTATTGTGATAAATTAACTTCATTTGTTAGCTATATAGTGATCACTAATTTATTTTTGTTGTTATTTCCATTTGATAGGACAAGCAATAGAAACTTGGTCATTAAAAATATCTATGATATGAAACTCCACAAAAACAAGAAAGGAATCTTGATCTGCATTAGTATTCTCCCTCAAAATTAGGTGAACTGTTTGGAATAGTACGTGACTCAAGCAAAAATATGAAAGGCAACTTCTCTTGATTGACCATCTCTTCTTGCATCGTTTCTTTATGTACAAAATGCCTGAAAATTGCTTCATTCATTCTTAAGCAGTTTGGTGGTAAGCTGTAACTTCTGGAGTTACCTTGCCAATAAGACTAGTGTTGTCTTTCCAGTAACTAGTTATTATATATTTTTATTTACAGTTTTATAGTTTTCTATACCAGACAATGTATCCTCAACATTGCCCTTTGTCACAGGTACCATGCTGAAACTTGAAACCTGAACCAGTTTCTTGGTTGTGTGGCCAAGTGAATTCGTTGTACATAGGCTCTGATAAAATTGCTAGTACTAAAAACCAACAGGATCTCCTAGCTCAATGCATATTGAATCTACATTCTAGAAAACTAGCCTTGTTATTTCTTAATTGGAATTTTAGTTAACTGCAATATCTTCACCTCCTGTGAGATGCATCAAGGGTGTGTTCTAGTCAATCAATGATACACTTCATATAAGAAATTTGTAAATTAAAATCCCTCCAACTGAAATATGTTTAATGTGAATTATTTTATCAAGCAGCCTTAGTTAACAACTTAACTGAAACTAGTTCTATGAAAACTTACAGATTTTATAACCAGAAGGAAACATGCACTGTTAGCCTGTCCAATCTCAGTCCTTGAATAGTCTATGGTTTATTGATTGATAGATGACTTGTTTCCATGGGCTGAAAGAGTGCTGATGTTTTCAAACATGGGTAGGAATTCACATAATAGTATTTGATGTTTAACAATGGCAAACTTTTGTTTGGTCCCAAGGTTAGTCTTGTGGTGGTAAAAGAGTGGTTTTAGGTGAGAAGGACAGGGAGCAAAGTTGTTTTTAGACCCTAAAATGTTTGTTGCTTTTAACTGTTATTATATTTCAAAGAAGTTTTTTGGCTCATCTTGAGTTGGGTTGAGGTATATTGTGGTTCCAGTATTTCATGGAAAATGCTTCCTGTATGTCATGGGTATCGGTTTCTGGAAAGTGGGAGATTTTTTTCCTTTTTTTTGGACCAAGTATGTGAATAGTGTCATTTTGTATGTTATTCCCCGTATGTTCTTCAACATATTCATTTGAATCTTGATGTTGAACAACTGTTCTTTCATGACACTGAGTTTTTTCAACTCATCCTCATTAGCTGGTGGTTTTTCAATTTTGTATGCTCATACAAGTGATCTTACCATCTAGTTTGGAGTCACATTCTAATTCTTGTCCCTAAATATTGGTGAGAGCTTGCTTCGATGCTTTCTTCCGATTTCTAGGATGCAATTCCAAGGGAAATTTCCAGCATTTTGTCTTGGTATGGCCATCTATACTACAATAATTGCAAATAGCAATGATTCTCACCACTATCCTTCGATTGAGCAGCTTTGTAGGTCATCCTCCTGTCATGTTGTTGGGCACCATACTTTGTGTTTCCTATTGCTCCATTCTGTGTTGGTTTTTTGTCCCTTCTTAAAGGGATCATCAAGTTTCTTTCCCTCAAAGAGGGCTAGTTTCCTTTTGATTTAGCCACACAAGGCTCCTTGGTGTTTCATCAATAAGTGCTGATCTTCCAGCTGGAGGCTTAACATAATGGATTGATTCCTGAATTTTTTGGTATAGTCTTGGACATTTTGACCATCGCTTTGGTATAATTATTTACTATTGCCATTCAATTAGCTGTTCCTCTTGATAGCCAATGGGATAAAACTATTTTTTTAGGGCTCTTGAAAGCAAGACTTCTTCATAAATTAATTTCCTAAGCTTCCAAAGATGCTTCCAAGAAGGGGTCACTCAAAGATGCCCATAAAGAAACCCAACACTGAGCTCCAAAGATATAAAAGAACTCCAATTTTCCCATAGCAACACTTAGATGCTGAACATTGCCTTAAACCCTCTGAAATTACCTCCAAAACAAGACGTTTCCAAAGAAGGCTGAATGCTGATAAGAAATCAATGGAAAAGATTAAAAAAAGGGGTGGCCCCTCCTTCAATCTGCAACTAAAAGAGAGGGAAACCCTTCACGGTTGAAACAGGGAAACAACAGGGGCAGGTCATTTAGGGCCAAGTGCTATCCATTAGATTCAAGTTTTCAACTCAAAATGCATCTATTTGCACAAAACTCCTATAAGCTAATTCTGAAACCTTCCTAGAAGCTAGACAGCAGCTTGAATATGATAGCTATCAAGTGAAAATCCTCTAACGGCTGATGACTTCCTCAAGTTGGATCACTGTTGTTTCCAAACGCTGCTACAGGTCTACTCAAGGCTCCAAACAATCATTTTCAGGGCTTTTATGACTGTTGTTCACCTCTAGATCAGAGAATATGGCTGCGGTATGATGGTTTAAATGCACCCAGAATTGAAGTTTAGGTTGTTTTACTGTTGTTTCACCCTTTTAGGCACAATTTATACTTCAAAAGATACTATCAGATCTGTGTACTACTGTTTTAGGGCATACAATGCACCCAGAACTGTCCTAAATAGCTTATAAGTTATAATTGAGAACGAGGGTTCTTATCATTGCTGCTTATGCCTAGAATTGGAATTTAACCTTCAAATTCAGCCCAGATTTAGAAAATAGGGGTGTTTGTGCCTGCTGTTGTGGAGACTGCCTTAGAATGATGCCCAAAATTCATCTTTTGCAACTCTTATGACCTTAAACATGATGTATGGATACTCATCATGATGTATGGATACTCGTCATGATATATGAACATGATACTAGTAGCAATGTTTAGTTCAATATTTTGATGCTCATCAGGAGTAGAAAGATTTTAATTGAGTACATTCACGTTTCAACTTGAATAATCTAAAGAGCAAGTGAATAGTTCATTATGTCTGATTCATCAAAGAGTGCTTTTTCTATGAAGGAAATCACTATCCACTGTATTGACCTTTCATTTGAATACGATACTAATAGAAACCTTTAATTCAATATTTTGATGCTCATCCGGAGTAGAAAGCTTTTAATTGAGTACATTGACGTTTCAAATTGTATAATATGAAAAGCAAGACAAAAATGTGTTAGCTTGATGTTGAGTAAACGATTTTGTTGTTAAAGGAGTTTGTGCAAATTAGCCTTATGTAACTTAAATGTTTTGATTAATTATTTACTTCTTCCTTTTCCTCATTTCTCTCTTGCCCTGTTTTTAAAATATTTTGAAGAGATTAGAGTGGATAGTGCACTATCTGCTTTTTAAATATCTTTGGGTTTCTTATTTTTGTTGGTACAAACCCTTATTCTTATGTTCTTTTTGCCAATTTAACCTGGTTGTCTGTTACAGGGATAACACAAAGACTGTACTATTGGATGCCATGTATGTGTTTCTCAAGAGGCCAGAGTATATCAAATATGTGTCAAATTTGGTCATTATTTGTTCTCGAATTCTTTTGACTGGACCACCAGGTTAGTGACTATTAGTATTTTTTGTCTCTGATAAATTGCATGCTTCAAATTGCAGTGTGATATGCCCAGTTAGTTCACCTTTTTATTGATAAACCTACTCATGGTGTCAGTTAGACTCGAAGGGCATGCAAATTTTAGTAAGAAGTTCAAATGCTGGGGTCTGGCTGCACTTTATTTTCTAGTCTTGCAATTTTTTACATATGCAAGTGTTATTAGTCAGTTGTCTATCTAAAGTCTAAGAAAACCAAAGAATTGATGATGCAATATTTGTCAGGATTCTGCCAACAGTCTCAGTAATCTTTTTCCATTGTTTCTTTATGAATTTATTCTGAAAATTCCATGATTTCTCTTTGGTTTTGGAAAAACATTAAAAAGATGATTTGCTGTTAGGATTGGATTAATGCTACTAGGTGCATGATTATGAGGGGGAAAATTCCCAAATAGTCTCTGACTATCACAAACTCAGGTATTAAACATAATATCACAGTCAAAGTTTAATGCTATTGGGGAGTTGTCTAACAGTAACGCTTGTAGAGGTTATAAACTTAACTTTAACTCCAATGCGTGTCTCTTCCTTTTGTTAAACTTGTATAGGATATTCATGAGTACATTATCCTGTTGAAAAAATTAAAATAAGGGTAAAATATCAGGTGGGCATGATGCACGCATTGATTTTCATGATCGTGATGATTTTCAGGCTATTATTTCCCAACAACTGATTTTCTAGCTATTGTTGCCCAAGAACTGGATTCTAACATAGACTTGGAAACTTCGTTATTTAGATTTTCTATACAAAACAAAAATTTGAATATGAAAAAACTAAACCACATAATTATTTACATTTGTATATTGCCCTTAATTGGCCTTTAATGGGATATGTAAAAACTTCTAGAGGATGTAATTTCCCACAATACATACCCACTTTCTCGATCCTTTTTAGACCATACCATGTTTTTTATTCCCTTTGTTTGAAGTATAGGGGCCCATGCTATATTATATCTATCAGAGAAAATTGCAACACTAAGATAGGACAAGACAGGTGCCTTGATTTCCTCTCTGAACTTTCATTCTTTTAGTGAAGTAAAAGTCTAGAAGACTACATTACAAGTGTATCACCGAAATATGGGTCAAACATTGTCTGAAAGAGATCAACCATTCCATGCTCTTCTGTGACTCTCTCATTCACATTTATAACACTTTGTACCACATGATATACCCATGATTCTAAATATCCTCTTCCTGTGGGAAGCTAAAAAGTTCCTCCTTGTGTAATCTGTATTAACTTATTTCTTATATTGAACATCAACCAGGATGGGAAGGTTGTAGAGTGGAGAATCATGTGCCGAAGAATCAACATCAGTCTTGAAATTAGCAAAGACCAGCAAACCAATTGTGTGCTATTAAGTTCCACTGGAGGACAACTTACATTGTTGAGGGTAGAAAAAATATTCTCTGCCATTTTTATTTTTTCAAATGCATTTGAAGAATGAAAACCCATGAGAAGAACTTCCAAATGAAATAGGGATGTCTCTTTCTAACATCTCCATGACTTGCTCAACAGGACGAACCCATCATAGTCACCATACCAATGCTGCATCCTCGGTTTGATCATGAAGAGATTCTACAGGATTCATTCATCCAACCGATTGACACACATAAAAATGTCTTTTAGAGTTGCCACCATAGGAAATCACTACATGATATGCTCATAATATGCCCAGATTTGGAGACAAAGCTTCTTAGTGCTGTATTTATGCCCAGATCATGGAAATTTACTGCCACTCGGAGGTGAACGTATGCATAGGTCTGATACGTTGGGTGTTTTAGGCAAAACTGTGGTCAGAAATTACTCTCCAGGTCTTGAAAAATACCCTCGATGCTGCTGCAAGCAAATAGTCTTGCCAAAACAAGTTCTGGAAAATCCTGCTGAAGTGATTCCATTAGGTATTGATTTCTATCTTGATCACCTCATGTAACGGGGTGATCTACATCTTGAAAGTAACATCTGAGCATTCTCTATGTGTAGTTGATCCTCAAATTTTAACCGTAAAGCATCCTAAGGTGAGAATAACACAGTGCTATTCATTCTCTCCATATCTGGCCAGAAAACAACGAGGACCCTGCCCTGATATTTTCATGACATGGCTTGCTGTCAAATAAACAAATAGGCCTCTAAAATGATTTTTCTGGAAACATAGAAACAAAACTCTGAGAATCCACATTAGCGCCAAGTTCAAACCACACACCCAGGTGCTAACTCTGTTATGATTTCACAATGAGTTGGAAAACTTCATCATAAGTTTCATGTCACTGCAAATGGATCAGAAAGGGAACAGTACTTTGCTGTTTGTGCAAGTACAGTAATCTTGGAAAAGAAAGTAGTCTTCAAAGATGTTTGCAGCTGGAAAACCAACTCAAAACACTAGGGTGTTCATGAGGAAATGACCTGTGTATTCATCATCAAAACCCTTAACAGTGCCCAGAAATTCTGTAACCCTCAGTGAAGCTGCTTGGAATGATTTGATTCATCCCATGAAGTATGCTATCAAGGAGCCCAGGCTATTCATGGACTCATAAACCTGTCATCTTCACTGAATTTGTAAGAAAGTTTACCATTGGACACCCATGCAATATGGGGGGTAACATAGAGCACTTAACAGTCTTGGGGATAGAGGTATGGTGCTAGATATTCAATAGTTGTTCCTATATTTTTCCTCTTCTAGTATTATTGTCATGGAGGAATGATAATATTCAAAAACTATTTGTAAACAACAGTGTTCTATGCAATTATGATGTGCCTTTCCATATGTGACATGGTCGGAAATTTAGCATTTTGACATATTTATGTAGCGTTTGCCTATTGCATTGCAGTGATCTGCATTTCTAGATTTTTCTTGTTGGATATTACATCTTCTGTATGCTGTGACTATTGTATTGTTCCATCTTTTGTTGTCTAGTTTATTAAGAAATCTAAGGCATATACTATTTCTTGTTAAATACTAAAGGATTACTGAATTAGTAATGTTGATTTATTTTCAGTCTTGACAAGGATTGTTAGCATGCAGTGCAAATGTATCCTACTTAGACTTGATGGTTATTTGGTGTCTCATCCATCCCAATGGGTACATTGAGGGATAAATTATGGCCATCATCAAACCCTCCCATTTGTCTGAAACTGATGAGGTCTTAACTTACTAATTGTAGCTCCACTGCTTGCGATATCTGTTACTACTAATATGAAATGATGAATTAGGAAATGTTCTTAAGACCCTAATATAATATGGGAGACCTTATGTTATTTGAGGACTATTGTAGCTAACCCATCTTGTATAAATTTTTTCAAAGTAGATGTCAGAAAAATAATATGTCAATTAGAAGTTTGACATAGGCATTAATAAAGTCAGTTGATTTGAGGTTATTTAATGCTTTATATCTTATTTCACTATAGTGTGTATGTCAGTCTATCCTAGATTTATTAAGTGGATTGACTCGACTAGTATGCAAGTGTTTATAAGAAGGCTTCCATCTCTCATTTAATCAATGCAATACAGAGAACTCATTTGTATTTTTTTTTAAAAACAGTTATGGCCATCGGTTTGATTTGTACTTTTATTTCTCCTTGATTAGTTCTTAGTTTTAATTTCTCAGATGAGGCACAAGGGTTGAATGTTATGGTGTACTATTACATAATTGAATGTTATGGTGTACATAATTGAATGTTATGGTGTGCCATGGAATTATCAGTATTGCAATTATTGGTGTTAATCTGGGCAACATATACATTCTGGGCATTATCAGTATTATGTGGAGTGACTTCTACAGCAAGAAATTAATTGGATGGGAAATTTCCAGGACTCAAAACATCCAATAATCTTTTCCAGGCATGTATTTGTGCTTCTCATTATAAATATCATCTGTCTATTATTTTGAACTAATTTTCTTACCATTTTTCTATGTTATGTTTGTTTAATACAATGATGTGAATGGAATGTGAGATAACTGATAAATGCTGTGATTAAATGAGCCCAAATAAATCATGAAAAAGAAAACCATACACACTTATTAGTGCACCGAAAGTCAGGGATTCAGTTGAGTTTCAAACAGTGGGTATCTAATTAGCATCCAAAGTACTTGTAGAAAGTACTGAACCAAGTTAGTGAGCATAATATCAGAGAAAGGTTAGCTCATAGCCAAGTGGGACATTTCAGGGTCTTGGGGTAAGATGAAAATCATTGTTGTTGCAAAGACAGTGAAATGCAACAATGTTGTATTTTGATTATGCAAAAAATTTAAAATCTCTGATAGCCATGACAGTGAAATGCAATCTCTTTTAAACTGTTCATTTGTGCTAACTGTAGATACATGGATCCACAGAAAACCAACTAGTAGTGACTCCAATTATTTTCCAATAATACAGTTTTTACAATGTCTAGATATGAAACTTTCCTTGGAAAACTGGAAAATATGTGTAACCATTTGATGATCAATGTCACATTGTGACTTTTGGTTGAAATAACTTCAAGGGAAACTCGACTAAATGCCTCATGCTACACATTTATTACATGGAAATAAAAATTAAGCAAAATAACTTAATTACCCACAATTGCCCAAATTATTGCTGCACAATGAATGATAACATTTTAATTTCAATCAAAATCATGAGAGATCTCATTTCATTATCAAAATTTATAGTCAAATCAATATGTTTCAAGCAGCCAAAGGTTTAGAGAAGATAACCGTCTAAATTTTAAAATTATAATCATTAATGTCTATATAATCCGATAAATGCTGGGCATTGTCCATACTCCATAGTACTCCAGGTAATTTTTTTTTTTTAAATTTCCAAAAACGTCGCTTAAGCAACGACTGTAGGTAATTTTTTTTTTTGAATTTCAAAAACCGTCGCTTAAGCGACGGCTGCAGGTAATTTTTTTTTTTAAAATTTCACAACCATCGCTTAAGCGACTCTTACGTTTAAAGTTTAATATGGATTAGATGTCGGATAACTGACGATGTACATTTAACCGACTATTTACTGATTTGTCGCTTAACCGATGGATTGAAAAGATGTCGGATAACCGACGAAAATCCACCGACTCTTAAAAAAAATCATAGTGTCGTACATGCGACAGGGAAGTGTCGAAAATCTGACAATACGGTCGTCGGATTTTTGGTCGAAATGTAGTAGTGATAACATCACATTTTTATTAAATAAGTGGAAGAAGTACAGAGTTCACCTTCTCCTTTTGTTGGGCACCTCATGAAACCTTGATATGGTTCTTATGTTTCTCTTCTCCAAGGAACTCATCCTCCAATCTCTCAAACATAGGAGGATAACATCTAGTGAAAGGTCCTGTTATACCAAAATCCTGTCACTGTCATGTGATAAGACATTTGACATACCTACTTGCCCTGAATCCCAGCTTCTGGAGTGGAAACTAAATGGGTTTTCATCAATCTGTCACACAAATTGCCAGCATCACGCATGCCTCTTTATCCAAGAGCGATACCACTGCTCACACCACCTTTCATAGGTTGTCCACAAGTGGTGCCACCACCCATTGCCCTTGGTCCATAGGTGGTTATTACGAGAACCGCTCTGTCATAGAAGGAGAGGTGCGGTACCCTGGGTAAAAAGGGAAAAAGAGAAGTTTCTCGAGGCTTCTAGATGATAAGCCTCGTGTACTGCCTTATCCCTACTGTTGTGGGTTGGTTGAGGTCGAGATCCCTCATATTAGGATCTTAGAGGCCACCTCACCCACTAATTTCTCAACCATCTCTATCCATTAACACCCTATAAATATGAGCTCATAGCCATGGTTGAGGGGAGAACATTGAAGGTATTGTTATGCTGTTGGATTGATTCTTGGCCCAAGATCATTTAGAGAGAGCATAGAGAGCTAGAGTCAGAGCTTTTGGGGATGAATAGCTGTTTTCATGGAGATGCATGTCAACACTAAGGCTTGGTTGTAAAATTCTTCATATTTCTAATGCAAGTTGATTTATGTCCCACATATGATGTTGTTGTTGTGATTTCGCATATATATGTTGCTAGATTCCTTAGTCACTAGCATAGATTAGTAGATCATATTCTGGTTTCTTTGATTCTTTTCGTGTTGAGATTTTTTATAGGTACATAGGTGAACTGTCAAAGCCTTGTATTCTAGATATATACAATGTCTAGGGAGAGTTTTCAACCTCTATCCTCTATTTGTTATGGATCTGAACCATTCAAACCAGTGGAACACCTTGCTGTCCGCAGGAGGTGAAATATTCCAGCTAACAAATCTAGCGACTCTGTTGGGGAATAGAGTATTCAGTTGTTCTGATCTTCCTCGGTCTGCAACTCTTGTCCAAATCTAGGCTCTGTTTTCTTCAACTCTTTTCAGTCAGATCTACTTTCTGATTTGTATTATTTGGGTTTGAAATTTCCATATCTGTTCAGATCTGAGTCATTTTGGTCTTTCATGCTCTGTTACCACATTCAATTCAACATTATTTTCCTTGATCTAGTATTTTTTTGACTTGATCCATTGTTCTTTTTTTTGTTTTGGCCATCTACAGGGGAACCGCACCCATGCTGTGCACGAGGAGTGGTGCCACCGCCTGAACATAGTGAGCAGTAAGTGGTGCCACCACCTGTATTTGGTTTGCAAGGAGCGGTGATGTCTTGGAAACGCTCTATCGACACCTACAAAACGTAGTGTCAGGTAGGCGTTAGTCCAAAACTCCTTTTCCTTGTTTTTATTTGTAAAAATTTGGAATTTTTATTGCTTTTAGTTCTGTTATCAAGCTTGTGTTATTGAATCTGATGTGTGTGGCTTGCTGCTTTGATGGTTTAAGATTTATTTGAGTGGAATTTCAAAAGTTTGTTTAGTCTTTTTTATTGTTCATCCGATATTTGCTTATTGGTTGTGCTTAAAGAACGCTTTCTTGTTTTTTGAAAGTTAGGGTGCTCATTGAAGTCTCTTTTCATTGCATATACTAAAAGAAGAACACTAGATTAGCTTCTATATTTCATTTCTTGCTTGCATAGTAAACTTCTTCTTCTTTCCTTCAAAAAAGAAAAAATTTGCTTGAGATTAGGACATCATATTTGAGCGTTGGATTTGGGATTTCTGATTGGATTTACAAGCTTTCAGGACCTTTATGATCTTTCATCTCTCATGCATATAAGACTATCTTGATCGGAATAAAAAAAAGAAAGTAATTTTAAGTTAGATTTGCTTATGTTTTTGAGAAATTTGAAAAGTTAGAGTGCATTGGCATATAGGTGTGCTTGGTGTTGTTATTTTAGGAAAAGAGATTCTCACCACTCTCATTTGCTTTTGAAAATAAGAATTTGGTTTGTAAAAGTGTTTTCTTGTCTTTGATTTGATGTTCATGACTGTTGATTGGAATGGTTTTTGGTTTTGAAACAAAAAGAAAAACGCTCTCTTCTCTCTCGTAAGTAGGCATACTGAATGGTAAAGTGAACATTTGCACAAGCATATTTCATGGTTTTACTTTTCTATCAAAACATCATGCATTCACCTAACCCTACAAGTTACAATTAACAGTAGTTGTAGGTTAAAATTTACGTAGTAACTTGAGTGATAGGTTAGAGACGTCTTCGGGCGTCATAAAACGTAGGAGCTGTCGTTATTTGTCAACATTACATTCCAGGACTCGCGCGGTTCTTCCACATATTGTCGGTATATCGAACGACCTTTCACGTACCCTTGAGGTATATAGAAAGGTACTTCATGTACTCGATTGTATATCAGAAGGCTCCTTGTGTATGGTTATGCATTAGACAGCATTACTACCGATTCGAGCTCCCACGTACCTTGAGTATATCGGGAGACCCCACTAGGGTACCTTATCTATCTGAGAAAATCCCTTTGGCTGTCTTGTTTGGAGCCATACACCGAAAATAGCATTCGGGGAGATTACTACACACATACCCTCGGTATATCATGAGTGGCACCTTCTTGACAATCCTAGTGAGAGACCTGAATTTTGAACTCCTCCTGTCATTTTAAGTCTGCTTGTTTTGACCTATAGTTTGAGTAGGGAAGTCTTTTGGTGTGTATTTTTTAGATTTTCAGACCCTAGGTTAGATAGGAACTGTACAAACTTGCTAAGTTAAGACAGTCCAGAAGACTATGGGGGTTGCCACATAATTTTATTCATGTTTCAGGAGAAAATACAATGGAAGCTATCGACCAGGGAAATACTACCACCTCCCAAGTGGGAGATAATGTGGTGGTGGAAAGTGGAGTACCATATTCTTCACACTCGCCTCCCCTGGTCCAACAACCTCCTCAGGAAAATTCATCGTTCCATTCTCCCTTGGAAGGTAATGTTGATGATGCAACCCATCCAGACTTTGGTCCTAATGCTCCTTTTTGGGACACTCTTATCGGACATGCCATTGCCTCATTTGGAACCCATGTAAGTTCTCCTGAAAGTGAAGAAGAACGCAGGAAATACCGTGCTGCTATTCTCTATGCAAAGGAGGTAGAAAAGTAGATTGATAACCTATTAGGATCTACACCAGTACATTCCACATCCCTTCCTATGGGATATCATTCACTAGCTGATTCTATGAGACCCATTGAACCGATTATAGATCGTCCATTAACAACCCATAGCCTAGGTCAAATTTCCACCCCTCTCACCTCTTATGTTATGTCTATTCCAAATCCTCCCAGGTCTTTTGCATCTGGGGCCCAACCTTCAATTCCTGTTTCGTCAGTACCTTTGAATGTCGGGGGGCAACCCCTGGCATGACCTACGTTATCTAATACCGGAGTTGTACCTAGTCAAGGGTAGACCTCTAACGTAGAAACATCTACAGTTTTTGTCCCTCCCACCCACAATAATGTGGTAAATCCCCTATCTAGTTCAATTCAGCCCTTGGGGGCACAACCTGTTACCATTCAGTCTTCTAGTGGTTATGGTTGTCAAATACCTGTAGGTAATCATCCATCTAATCCTACAGGAATGCCTTATATTGGAATTCCATACCATAGTAACACTTTTATGCCATGGGGGAAACCCAACTAGTCTTACATGCCATCCATGGGAGGGATACCTATACATATTGTGGGAGGTGCGAGAGGACCACCTTATGGAGGTCCTCCCCCTGGGGGACCTAATGGTCCTAAAGGATCTGCCAATTTTTCTCCTCATGGTCCTAGAGGTCCTAGTGGTCTTGGAGGACCTAGTGGATTTCCTCCTTATGGATCTGGAGGGCCTGGTGGCCCTCCACCTAGTAGTTCCATTGGCTCTAGAGGTTTACCACCTCCTGGAGGCTCCGAAGGGTCTGGTGGTCTGCCTCCTGGTGGTCCTGGTGGTCCTAGTGGTCCTAGTGGTCCTGGTGGTCCCGGTGGCTCTGGCGGTCCTCCTCTTGGAGGCCCTGGTGGTCCTAGTCATCCTAATTTCAGAAATAAACCCCCCATGGTTGGATCTTTTAGTGGTTCTTCCTCACAACAACCTGTTTATCAGTCTACCTATGGCCCTATTGGTAATTATATGACATATCAATATTACTAGTATGTGCAACCAAATAGACAGTTACCTTTCCTAGCAACTTTGGACTTGCCAAAATTGTCCAAGTTGATTAATGATCCCATTCAACACAATCCCTCGTGGCCTCCCATTCTGGTAAAGTTACCATCGGATATTCTAAAATTCGATGGGAAGCAGGGTGAAGATCCGTGGAACCATGTTATGAATTTTCATTTGTGGTGTTCCTCGAACTCCCTCATGGATGATTCCGTTTGGTTAAAAATCTTTCAGCAAACTTTGACCGGTATGGCCATGAAGTGGTACATTGAACTCCCACAACATTCATTTGTGGATTTTGGCTCGTTGGAAACCGTATTTCTTATGCAATTTCAACTCCCTATCTGTTATGAAATGGGCACTAAACTTTCAACTTCTCTATGACAGAACACCTCCACCCACATTTCTGATCATATTCATGAGTGGAGAAGGCAGAGAAGGCTTATTAAGGCCCTTATTTTGGATCAGCTGTTAGTTGATTGGTTCACTAAGTCCTTTTTGCCTCCTATTTCCCGAGATGTGTCCATGGGCGGTGTCGTTATCGAAGAGCAGGCTATTAGTTGGGCTCAGTACCTAGACTTGGTCTATTCCCAGTCCGGGACTCTTTATGACCTGATTCCTCAAGCTCCTCGCCCCAGCACTGACCCTGCGAAGCCACCAACAAAAGTACCTATTGATGGGATTATTGATTCAATCCAGTCCCCATCCACAGCAAAACCTACCAAGCAAACCCAAACTGCTACTCCTTCGACTCCCAAGGTTTCTGCCGAGGTCAATTCTATTCAAAGTACTCAAACCTCAGGTAATAAAAAGAAAGGTAAAAATCGAAATAAAAAACATGGAAACCAATAGGAGACCCCATGATCAACCAATAATGACAATGAAAAAGGGAAAATGAAGGCTAAATATCCTTGTTTGTTATGCGGTGGTGACCATTTTTCAAAGGAGTGTCCCCGTTGGGATGAAATCACCTAGTTTATGAAGTCTAATCCTGCACCTACAGTACTTATGGATCCCTTTCCCTCTCAACAACAACTGGTAGACCACATGTCTAACTAGAGTAACTCTAGTTCATTGGAGGAAATTCATATGATGTCCTCAGATACGAATCCATTTGCAAACTTGAAGCCAAAATTATGATAAACCCACAGATAAGAAATAAGATCAATCTTCTTTAGGGAAATCTCCCTCTACTAGTTCTCTAGAATCCTCATCTACTGTTCCCTTGTCCATCGAGAAGCCTACTATCGACATGATTTTGCACCCACTAAAGAGTACTCTTCGGAAGGCTGTCTTTAATCCCAATGCCCGAGCTGCTCAATTCTATAATGTAGTTGAAGATCTCGCTCAAGCAGCTTGTGTGATGTCTACCTTAGAATTACTCCAAAGTTTCCCCACATAGCGTAAGAACTTGTTGACAGCTTTAGGATCTTTAGAACCAGATAACACTAACTTGATTCACTTCAACGTTGAGAACTATAAACCTAGCTTACCGCATAAACTCGCTTTTTATATCATTACGAAAGTAGTGGGAAATAAAGTATTTCGAACGGTACTAGATGAAGGTGCTTCGACCTCGGTGTTATCTCTGACTTGTTGGAAAGCTCTTGGCTCTCCCAGGCTTGTTACATCACCGACGACCCTTAAAGCCTTTGATGGATGGGGTTTCCAACCCCATGGTCTCATATCAACCCTCACGGTCGAGCTGGGGGGCAAAACCATTTCCATCCAAGTAAAAGTGGTGGATGCCCCTTTGGATTATAGCCTCCTTTTAGGAAGGAATTGGTTCTATGCCATGACTGCTGTTGCTTCAACAGTATTTCGAATGGTCCAATTCTTGAATCTTGGGAGAATTGTTACCATTGACCAGCTTGATTTCTGTATGCCGGATGTTACTACTTCCATGGATAATAACATCTCTATGTTAGGGCAGTCCCCTCCTCCTTACCAGTTGATTGGGGTAGGTATGCTGAAGGATTCACCCCTTATGGGGATTTTTCCCTCTACTCCTCCTAGCACAGATACTGCGATAGTACATATGATCGCCTCATTTTATTTTGAGCCCAAGGGTACAAATGTTGTTGAGTCCACCTCATTGAGCCTACACAAAGCTATGTATGACACCATTCAAACTTGTTCCATTGAACACATTGATGACCTTCATTTAGTGGCTTCAGATCCTTACCATTTACCGTATTGGTTAGAACCTTCTCTTCCAATTCTAGATTATCTCTCCGAGAATTTTCCTTCCGATGAGTCCATTATAGAGATCATGAATACGGATGAGCCCATTTGGGAGGATCACCATCATAGATCCATGTTCCTCCCCAATACCAGTTTGGGCATCCATGATTTTGCATCCTTGTTTCCTATTGATATTTTCAATGTTCCGCAAAGTCCTATATTGTTGCAAGACACAGATTCTGAAGGAAACATTTGCAACATTACTCAGAAGAACCCAATTGACATATCAGCCAAGCCTGATGTTATTGATCACGTTCATGTTGGGAAAAATTAATCCACAGATGAATCTGAAGAATATAAGGCAGTTGTTAAGGAATTCCGTGATATTTTTGTCTGGTCCTATGAAGAGATGTCAGGGATTGACCCTTCCATTATGGTCCACAAGATTAAAACTTATCCCACGGCTAAACCTGTCAGGCAGAAACTTAGTCAAGTCCATCCTAGGAAGGCCACAACTATTAAAGCTGAGATTGAGAAACTTTTGAAAGATGGTTTTATTTATCCTATACCTCTGATGGAATGGGTATCGAACGTTGTCCCTGTCAATAAAAAGCAGGGTACCATTAGAGTCTGCATCGACTTTAGGGATTTAAATAAAGCTTGTCCCTGTTGAAATATTGTAACTTCAAAGAATATTCTATATGTATTTCTTTGTGGTCCCCAATGGTCCTACCAGGAGAACCACTTGTATTACTTTGTACCCCGATGCTCCTAATCGGAAGAACTAATAAGAGTCATGAGGCAGTCCCCTCTAATTGTAAAGGTGGGTCATTAGCACCCCAGTGTGGTTACTTGAGCCTACATGTGTAACTCGAGCCTACATGACAGATGAGTTAACTTAAGTGAACGGATGAATATAAATAGAGGTGTAGTGCTCCTCATTTGGGACACACACTCTCACTTGTGTAGTGCATTAGTGGAGAAGAGAAGTAGCTGGAGAAGGAGGAGGATCAGGATTTGATCTCCTTCCTAGTTTTATCTTTTATCTTTTTGGGGTATCTATGTTGAGGAAGCTTTTGCTAGGTTTTTTCCTTTAGGGTTTTCCCAAGATAAATCTTTGTGTTCCTTTTGTATGGTTGTGCTTGTCTATCTTTCAGTGATCCTATTTTTACGCTTTTGTTATGAAAAATGAAATGAAATACTGATGTCTTAGCTAAGCATATGAAAATTTAACATGGTATCAGAGCCACCCTGAAAAGAAGACATTGTACAGCTACATAATCTAGGACTTCTTACTTTTTGGTTGTCTCTCCATAATCGATCAGCAAAAGAAGGCTAGGCTGACTCTCCATTGAAGGGTGCATCTTTCTGTCGAAGCGGAATTCGATTCCGAGCATTTTCAGTTTTTCGTGTGGGAAATTAGGGATTCTTGCAGAAGAAGAATTTTTTAGTGAGCCCAGCATAGGATTTATCTCCTGATAAAAATCGAATTTTAGAGACCTGGATCAATATTTTTGGTTGGGTGAAACTCCGAGAAAGTCAAACCCTAGTTTGACCCGGAGCTAGAAAAACCCTAAATACTAAAACTGCTAAGTTTTGGTATATTCACTATATCCCAATATTGGCGAAGGTTCAAGAGATTAAAATTCTAGATACCGAATATAAACTCCTGATGAACAATATGTCCAAAATTCAGCGTCAGATTCCCTATATTCTAGGAGATATGATCCCTACAAATTAGGGTTCCAGCCTCTTCCATAATTCATCCCTAAACAGGACACCTAGGGAAAATTTCTATAGCTTGGGCTACAGAGGTCCAAATGGAATTCTTGAAGATGTTACAGAAAGAGAAATGACTGTAATTTTTGTGGTATGCATTTTAGAACCTGAAGATGAACCAGTGACACGTGGCATGCCATACAACTTCACTATTCTGAATATTCCTGTAACAGGTCACCTTGGGAAAATGATCATAAATCCAAATTGGTGAAACCAAATATGATGAGACCTATGGTGTTGGATCAGGGACATGCGAGTTTACCTCAATAATTAATTTGAGACACATAGGAGTATTAATTTCGGAGATATCATAGCAATAGTAACAGGAATTTCTGCAGAAGAAATTGGAAAACTAGGGCTTCCTATTCCAGGAGCTTCCCTCCACTGTTTTCAGAAAAGGAGTACATTGGACAGCTCCATTTGAAGAGATATATCATTCTATCCAATCAGATATGAAATATTCCAAGTTTTGAAAATTAGGGTTTCTCTGAGAAACCCTAGATCAGCCAGCTCTGGAAGCAGGACGAACACCTCAAATTGGTAAGATCTAATCTTTTGCTATTTGCATTTGAGGTTCTCATTTCAAAGTGATCTATCACATCAGCTTGATGATAAGCTTGGTGAAGTTGAAAAATTCCAAGAATGAAAGTATTTGATCTCTCTGAAGAAAATGAATTGGACACCTACATGAGTAGAGAGGTTCCAGTTCTAGAGGGAGATGAGCCTCAAAGCCTTACACAAGAAGAACTTGATCAAGGCCAAGAAGATCACTGTTGATTCAATCACGGATCAACTTGTACCACAAGTGTCTTCCCTAAAGAAACCAAATATGTTTGATTTCTTGATCAAGCTATTTGAAGATAAGAACATAATTCAGAAGATGGATTTGAGAAAACAGTTGAAGAATGTGAAGATCCAGAATGCATAACATCTTGAAGCAGTAGAAGAAGAAGCCGAGAATGCAGAAGTGGTGATAGCCACCTTGAATGGCCTCCCATGATCATGGGATTCATTCATGCAAGGAATGTGTGCCAAAAGAAAGTGATTACTTTCAGTTGACTTTGGGAAGAAGAAGAACCTCATCTCATAAGAAGAGAAGAAGAAAGATGGGAACAAATTGAAGATCAAGCTATCACCATTCAAATAAGATCCCTCAAGCGATGAGGAATATGAAGAAATCAATTCTTGATGAACCTCTTATCCATATTATCATTTGGATAAGAAGTGATGATAAAGCAGAATGATCAAGATGGAGTCTACCCACGAAACAAATAAAAGATAAGTATTCAATTGTCATTTCATGATATTGTTTTACATTTGATTATATTCAATTGATTTGTTATGCATGATAGATTGTTTGCATTAATGACTGTATACTACTAATATGCATGTGATGGGTAAGTAGCTTATGGTGCTATACAAATCTCCATTGCTACTTATCAAACCTCTTTGCTGACATATTGGATTAGTCAAGAAAATTTTTGTGAGATATGGATGAATGTTGTATTGGCTAAACAGTTGCATGATGCATAAGAATTTGTCGTTATGCATATGATTTATGAAATAGTTCTAACCATGCAACTGGTGCATTTGAATTGTAGGAAAGGTCCTGTACAACCTCCTACAAGAAAAGAAGGATGAGACTTGTTCCAAAGAACAAGTGATGACAATTCAATAAACATGAATCTGAAGCTCCTAGGGTCAGAGACACCATGATGGAATAAAGAGCTTCAAAGAGCGGTAGATCCACGTCGAAGGATGAAGACTACCATGGGTATGAGAGATAACTCAAGATGAAGAAAAGAATGCTATGAAAGAAGCTATGATCAAAGAATAATAGTTGATCATGGGGAATGATGTGATTTTGAGACATAAAGGAAAGTATGTAGTATCCTCCATATGGATATACAAGAACAAGTGTACAAAGAAAGGTTCATGATTTTCCTCAGAAAGAATAGACTATGACATGACATACTCTATTGACCAATATATATCAAGAATAGAACTACCTGTACAGAATGAAGAAGGAAGATAATACTCCACTTCAAGGGGAGTGACTACAGAAGATATCTGAGTTCGACATGGTATGACATGATGGACAGCTTCTTGATGGATTAAGACTTTTGGGTTCCAACCTTCAAAGTTGAATGCAGAAGACTAGGATACGTTGATGATCTGACAAGATGAACTCATGGAAGATGTTATGATAAAAGAATACTAGAATGATGTTTGGGATATAGTACTCAAACCAGAAAGCAAGAATGTGGTATCTTACAAATGGATTTGCAAGATAAAATATGTCACTGATAGAAGTAAGGAAAGACTTGTGGCTAGAGGTTTCTATAAGAAAGAGGGAATTAATTTTGAAGAGACACTTACTCCAGGAAGAAAGGTACACTTCCTTCAGAACTATGATGGTAGTTGCTTCCATGATGAAGTAAAGACAATCCTTCCTTAATGGTATGATTGGGGAAGAGTTTTACATTGAAAGGATTTGAAGTTGAAGACAGATGGACTCATATATGTAAGTTGAAGAAGGCCCTCTATGGCATGAAGCAAGCTCCCAAAGATTGGTATGGAAGGATAGACAGTTTCCTGTCAATTATGGGCTTTACCAAGAGTAAAGCTGATCCTAACCTTTATCTCAAGGTTGTAGAAGATGAACCTGTCATCCTGTTATTATATGTGGATGACTTATTCTTGATAGGGAAGGAGAAACAGATAATGGAAAGCAAGAATAAACTAGCAGAAGAATTTGAGATGAAAGACCTTGGGTTAATGCACTATTTCATAGGTCTAGAAATATGACAAAGTTCAGAAGAAATATTTCTCAACCAAGGAAAGTATGCGGTAGAGATATTGAAGAGATTCAATATGTTGGAATGCAAATCCATGGCCACACCCATGGACTCCAACCTGAATTTGTTAGCTGATGACTCATCAGAGTTAGTGGATGTGACTCATTACAGATAGATCATTGGGTCATTAATGTATTGAACAAATTCCAAACCAGACATTTTTTTTGCTATGAACACCTTAAGTCAATATCTTGTTCAACCAAGACGGGTTCACCTAGTAACCGCAAAACATGTGATGAGATATCTGAAAGGGACTATAGAATTTGGTCTATACTATGATGGTAGCCATGAGTATAGATTGTATGGCTACACAGATGCAGATTGGGCTGGAAGTATCTCAGAAAGGAAAAGCACATTAGGTAGATGATTTTGTTTGGGGTCTGCTATGAGTTCATGGTTTAGCATGAAATAGTCCAGTGTTTCTCGTAGCACGTCTGAAGCAAAATACATAGCAGATTGCTCTGCTAAGTTGTGAAGTCATATGGATTTGGAAGCTAATATCAGGTCTCTTTGACTTGAAGATGGATACTACAATGATTCTATATGATAACCATATTTGTGATGACAGAGAACCCTGTGTTCCGATTGTAACACATAAAAATTCGGTATTTCTACATATGAGATAAGATGTAGATGATTATGTTTCAGTATTCCCATACTAAAGATATAGATGATGTTTTAGTATTTACATACTATAGATGCAGATGATGATGATTCCGTATTCCTATACTGAAGATATAGATGATGATGCTTTCAGTATTCACATACTAGAGATACATATGGTGATAGTTCAGTATTCACATACTGAAAATGTAGATGATGATGGTTTGAATGATGATGTACTGATGAAGCCTCTGTCTCGGGTAAAGTTTGAACACTTTCGAGACAAGCTTGGTGTTGTTCGAAAAGACCTTCCTCGAAAGGGGGAGTAGTGATGTTGCAGTGGGATTGTATCATCCCTGGGAACTTGCCCAAAAGTGATCCGGAGACCTCAATCCTCGAGAATGAAGAGGGATTGTATCATCCTGGGACATCTGTCCAAAAGTGATCCGGTGACCTTAGTCCTCGAGAATGAAGAGGGATTGTATCATCCTGGGACATCTATCCAAAATAGATCCGGTGACTTCAGTCTTCATGAATGTGGTGGGATTGCATCATCCCTAAACTTCGGTTCAAAATGTATCCGGAGGTCTCGACCCACATGAATGTGGTGGGATTTCATCATCCCTGAACTTCGGTTCAAAATGTATCCGGAGGTCTCGGCCCCCGTGAAAGTGGTGGATTGCATCATCCCTGAACCTCGGTTCAAAATGTATCCAGAGGTCTCAGCCCCCGTGAAAGTGGTAGGATTGCATCATCCCTGAACTTCAGTTCAAAATGTATCCGTAGGTCTCGGCCCCCATGAAAGTGGTGGATTGCATCATCCCTGAACCTCGGTTCAAAATGGATTGTATCATCCTTGAACTTCAGTTCAGAATAGATCTGGTGACTTCGGTACTCGAGAACGTGTGTTGATCCCGTAATTCCTAGAGGAAGGATTGTCTGAGTTCCACATATGTGTTGATCCGGTAATTCCGAAAGGAAGGATCATTAGTAACTCCATAAAGACCTAAATCTCATAATTCCAAAAGGAAGGATCATTGAATTGATCCCATAATTCCAATAGGAAGGATTGTCTAAGTTCCACAGATGTGTTGATCTCGTAATTCCAACAGGAAGGATTGTCTGAGTTCCACATCTATGTTGATCCCGTAATTCCGAAAGGAAGGATCGTTAGTAACTTCGTAAAGACCTAAATCTCATAATTCCGAAAGGAAGGATCATTGAATTGATCCCATAATTCCAATAGGAAGGATTGTCTGAGTTCCACAGATGTGTTGATCCCGTAATTCCAATAGGAAGGATTGCATGAGTTCCACAGATGTGTTGATCCCATAATTCCGAAAGGAAGGATCATTAGTAACTCTGTAAAGACCTAAATCCCATAATTCCTAAAGGAAGGATTGTTAGTAACTCCGTAAAGACCTAAATCCTATAGTTCCGAAAGGAAGGATCATTGGTAACTCCATAAAGACCTAAATCCCGTAATTCCGAAAGGAAGGATCATGTTTATGTTTTGATGATGTTGATGTTTTTATGATGATGATGACGTACTGATTGAAAGATCAGAATATGATGATGATGTTGTTGCTGATGATGATGATGTTCTCTGATCGAAAGATCAGAATATGATGATGATGTTGTTGCTGATGATGATGATGTTCTCTGATCGAAAGATCAGAATATGATGATGATGATGTTTCTCTGATCGAAAGATCAGAAGTTGCTGATGCTGATGATGTTCTCTGATTGAAAGATTAGAATATGATGATGATACTGTTGCTGACGATGATGATGTTCTTTGATCGAAAGATCAGAATATGATGATGATGATGTTTCTCTGATCGAAAGATCAGAAGTTGCTGATGATAATGTTCTCTGATCGAAAGATCAGAATATGATGATGATGATGTTTTCTAATCGGAAGATCAGAAGTTGCTTATGATTATGATGTTGCTGATGATGATGATGTTTTCTGATCGAAAGATCAAAATGCGATGATGATGATGATGTTTCTGATCGAAAGATCAGAATGTGATGATGATGTTGATGTTTTGATGATGTTTCTAATCGAAAGATTAGAGTATGATGATGATGTTGTTGCTGATCGAAAGGCCAAAGTGCTAAAGAAGATGTTGCTTATCGAAAGGTCAAAGTGTTGAATACGATGTTGCTAATTGAAAGGTCAAAATGCTGAAGATGATGTTGCTGATCAAAAGGTCAAAGTGCTGAAGATGTTGCTAATCGAAAGGTCAAAGTGCTGAAGATGTTGCTGTATTGAAGAGTCAAGATGTTGAAGATGTTGCTGATCGAAGTGGTCAAAGTACTGATGATGCTGAAGACTAAAGATTGAAAATGAAGACTACATGATGTTGAAAAGCTTCCAATGATTTATAGATGTATCACCCTGATGATGTTGATGATGTCCTCTATCTCTCTCCTATTATTGTTGTTGTTGATGTTATATAATACCCTTCTCGTTAAGGGGGAGTGTTGAAATATTGTAACTTCGAAGAATATTCTATATGTATTTCTTTGTGGTCCCCGATGGTCCTACCGGGAAAACCACTTGTATTACTTTGTACCCTGATGGTCCTAATCGGAAGAACTAATAAGAGTCATGAGGAAGTCCCCTCTAATTGTAAAGGTGGGTCATTAGCACCCCAATGTGGTTACTTGAGCCTATATGTGTAACTCGAGCCTACATGATTAACTCGAGCCTACATGATAGATGAGTTAACTTAAGTGAACAGATGAATATAAATAGAGGTGTAGTGCGCCTCATTTAGGACACACACTCTCACTTGTGTAGCACATTAGTGGAGAAGAGAAGTAGCTGGAGAAGGAGGAGGATCAGGCTTTGATCTCCTTGTTGGTTTTATCTTTTATCTTTTTGGGGCATCTATATTGAGGAAGATTTTGCTCAGTTTTTCCCTTTAGGGTTTTCCCAGGATAAATCTTTGTGTTCCTTTTGTATGGTTGTGCTTGTCTATCTTTCAGTGATCCTGTTTATATGCTTTTGTTATGAAAAATGAAATGAAATACTGATGTCTTAGCTAAGCATATGAAAATTTAACACTCCCAAGGACAACTTTCCTACCCCGCATATCAATTAGATTATCGACAACTGTGTTGGAAGTGTCATCTTTTCATTCATGGATGGCTTCTTCGGCTACAATCAGATTGAGATATTGCCCTTCGATCAACATAAGATGGCATTCATTTTCCCATGGGGAACCTTTGCATATAAGAAGTTACCTTTCGACTTGAAAAATGTTGGAGTCATGTTCCAGCGTGCGATTTCCTATGCGTTTCATGACATTAAACATATTGTTGAACTGTACCTTAATGACCTCCCTACTCATTCACAGTGACGGGAGGACCATCCTGGTCATCATAGAGACATATTCCTGAGATGGAGTCATTATAATATACAGCTCAATCCACATAAATGTGTTTTTTGCATTGAGATGAGACGTCTGCTTGGCTTTGTGGTATCCAAATATGGCATCCGAATCGATCCTTTGAATATTGCCACTATCATTAATCTACCATCCCCAACCAACATCCTTGAACTCCAAAGTTTGCAAGGGAAGGAAAACTTTCTCCGCCGTTTCGTGTGCAATTTCGTTGAGAAAATGCACGGTTATATGTGTCTCCTCAAGAAGAACACTCCATTCTTCTGGGATAACCAAGCCCAACGTGCCTTTGATAATCTTAAGCACGCTCTAAATCATTCACCCATGATACATCCCCCAGATTATTCAACGGACTTTCTCTTGTATATTGCTGCCTTCGCTACTACCATCGCCATGGTTTTAGTGCAGGACAATCTCCATGATTAGGAGCACATTGTGATTTATTATGCCAGTAAGAATCGTATTGATTTTGAAACCTGTTATTCACATTTGGAGAAGCTAGCTTTGGCCACGGTCATTGCTGTGCAAAAATTTCGTCACTACATTCTGCTTCGCACTACCACCGTATTGGCAGACCAAAACCCAATGTACTACATTCTGACTTGTCAGGTACTCGGGGGAGTCTCATTGGATCATCATCCTTTAGGAGTTTGATCTCGAGTTTGGAAAGGCTACATCAAAGAAATCCTTGGTTTTTGTTGAGCTTATGTGTGACCTTCCCTATGCTACCACGGAATCTGAGCCCAGTGATTCATTTCCAGATGAATTTATGTTCCTAATTAGCACTACTGATCCTTGGTATGGACATATGTTGATTTATCTCCAGACCCAGCATTTTCAGCCGCATCTATCTCGTGATGATCGTCGCCGCATCCATCACTATGCGAAGTACTATATTATCTTAAACGATACCTTGTATAGATGTGGGATTGATTCTATTCTCCGGCAATGCCTCACTCATGGGGAGGCTGATCACGTGTTGAATGATTTCCACTCTGGAGCATGTGGTGGTCATTTATCTGGGATGGCTACAGCCTAGAAAATCCTTCGCGCTGGCTATTTCTAGCCTTCTGTCTTCAAAGACTGCCATGAGGCTGTTAAGAAATGCCTAGCTTGCCAACATTTTTATCCCAAAAAGTGCACCCATCCTACTCTGCTTCACCCTGTCATTGTCGTTGGCCCTTTTTCCAAATGGGGGATTGAATTCATGCATTGTAAGCCTACCTTAGCCGGGGGGCATGGTTACATCATCATAGCCATGGATTATTTCACAAAATGGGCTGAGGCCATGCCTACATATGCAGAAGATGGTAATACTGCCACTCTCTTCTTGTTCAATCATATCATAGCTAGATTTGGAGTTCCTCAGTCCATCGTCACTAATCACGGATCTCATTTCCGTAATCAAATGATGGAGGAATTGAGTGCCAAGCTAGGTTTTTGCCATGAAAACTCTAAGCCGTATTATCCGCAAGCTAATGGTCAGGTAGAGGCCATTAACAAGGTTTTGAAAACTATGCTTCGTTGGATGGTTGGAGATCATAAATCCAATTGGCATATCATTCTTTTTTCCACTCTTTGGGCTTATAGAACTTCCGTGAAAACAGCTACTAGTTTCACGCCATTCCAACTTGTCTATGGACTTAAAGCTATCTTACCGATCCAATGTCAGATTCCATATTTACAACTTGCCGTCGAACTTCTCCCAGACACTTCCACAGATAAAGCGAGATTTTTTACTTAAATAACCTTGATGAGACTTGTATAGATGCTACCTTGGCTAATGAGGCACATAAGAAACGTGTCAAGGTGCAGTATGATAAATCCATCCAGCCTTGTGTTTTCAATGAGGGTGACCTAGTTTTGACTTATGACTAAAGATATGACAATCTAGGGAAAGGTAAGTTCGAGTCCATGTGGTATGGACCTTTTGTTATTTCCAAAGTGTTAGAGAAAGGAGCCTATGAGTTAGTTGATTATTATGGAATCCCTTTGGGGAAACCTCGCAATGGGTTGTACCTGAAAAGGTACTATGTCTAGGTTTTCTTGGATGGTATCTTGTATATATGTATATTGACTGACTTTCAGTGTGCTTTCAGTATTTTGAAGATGGTTTTAAGTTTTAATGTCCGCATCTATTTATACCATGTTTTGGTCATGAAGATGGCTTTCTATGGCTTCACTGGTGGTGCTTTCTGCCACACCTTGAATCTAGCCTCGGCTGGTTGGGTTCTTTATTCCCCAGCTGAAGATTTGGTCAGTTCAGGAGTGGTTTGTTTAGGTCCCGCTACTAATAGCATCACCGAATATGAAGTAGTCATCAGTATTTTGACTGAAGCTGCCTCCTAGGATGTCCCTGATCTAGTATTTTTGATGGACTCTCAGCTCATGGCTTGTCATTTAAACCATGTCTACACCATTAGGAACCCGGTTCTCCTCCACCTCTTCCAGAGGGTACGTTTGTTAGAAACATCATTTGGAACCATTACTTATAGGAATATCCCTAGGGAACATAATGTAGTTGCTGATTCATTGGCTAATTACATCCTAGATTGGCATATTTCCCATTCATGACGTTAAATCAAACATGGTATATTATAAATAAACATTTAAAGACACATAGAACTCATAGAAAATGCATTTATCCATTTGAGACATATAAACACCATGTAAAAGTCTGTATATATATATACAATTTTTTTTTACAAAAATAGGTCCTAAGACCTCATCTAAAGCATGTAGGCTTTCAGGCAAAATCACCATACAAAAAATCCTAAATATATCAGCTTTCAGTATACATGCCTCATCCACTAATGGTGCTCGTGATAACACATCACTGCTCGAGCCACCCTACGTAGTAGCCTACTGAATCGGCCTGGTACTCCCGCCATAGATCTCTGATATCTAGTCAGGAGGTCATCTATATCAGCATTTGGGATGTCCAGAGTCAACCTCTCTAGGTTCTCCTCCCGCTCCCTAGTGATATCATCACCCTGTAGCATGAAGCGAGCTCCAGCTCGCCTATCTAATGGAGATGCTCCTCCAAGCCTTTCTACTCCAACATCTGCATGAAGACAAATAGGTCTCGTCACTTATCATAAAAAATATAAAAAATAAAAAACATAAAAACATTTTCCATTGTTAGGGTTTCTTGCTTCTTACCAATGTCACCCCACTTCCCTCTAGGTTGGAGTGGTAGGTCAGGATCACCTGTAAAATCTGTGCCCACATAGGCATAGTCCTCGACCATGAGTATCTGATCCTACAACACCTGAAGAATGGATCACCGAACTTCACTCTACCCCTACCCGCTCCTGTGCGAGCCATGACCTAGACCCACCTCAGCATATGGGGGTCCTGTGCTCTCAGACTCCAGAAAGTCACCTAGGGCCTCATCTATGGGACCGGATCAAAGAAGAAGCAAGCTAAGATGGAACCAAAGCCGAACTACTTCATCTCTCCCTGCAGACATTTAGTTAGCTAACCCTTGAAGATTGGAAGTAATACTTCTGCCCAGTTGAACACCGTAAGTTCCATAGCCTATAAGGCGTACATCATATGTGCCCTGGAATCCTAATGCACACCCTAAATCCCTACCACCCTCTGCATGGTGAACAGGACAATCCATAGATCCCTATCTGTCACTTCCCTGATGGGGATTTTCTTCCCCAATGTACCTCTACCTGGTACACAGTGCCGATCTATGAGCTCTCTCGTGGTAATGTCCCCGCCACGGGAACCTGTTAGTGAGATGGGGGCACCTGTGTTGATAGGCCAGTCAGGAAGTAGATATCCTCTACCTCCACTATAAGTATGTGTGCCCCCACCTCGAAATACTGCTGTTCTGGATTCCACATTCTCAATATATGTTCTAGTAATATCTTGTGGGACACCATGCTTGGTGTCCGAAAGAAATTTAAGAGCCCACAATCCTAGAGTGCAGCAATGCAAACCGCATCCCTTTTAGTAGTAGCATCCTCATCATCATGTGTTCTTTCCTTCCATATCACCATATTTTGGACACCTAGACCTACCAAAAACAACAATGGTATGCATTAATAACATCCTTGAGTCATTGCAAATCAAAAGAATGAAGAAATTTTTCCATATCATTTGTTTAAATTCTCCATGGCTGTCACCGCTTGTGCCCTGTTGGAGACAGGCGGTGGCACCGCCTGTCCACGATGTTCTTGGCACAATTCACGGGTGGTACCGCGTATCCCGTAAGGGATAGCCATGGTGCCCGCATATTGGATTTTAGGGCTTGCAAAATAGGCCTAAAACCCCACCAAATCCCAAAATAGAAGCTATGAAATGAAAGATAAGGTTCTTAGCTGTTACCTGCAACTGACGAGACTGAAAACGGACGATGGAAACTCCCGGTGTCAGCTGTGGAAGATCTGGCTGGAAAATGCTCCAAGTGCTCTCTGCTAGAGGTAAATAGTGAAATGTTTTCATTTTTTACTATTTACTTGCCTTATATAGACATTTTTTGGGTCTGATTTACTATAGTTTTGATATTACATAATGTTCTAGTCAAAATCTATTTGTCATAATCCATTAATGTTGATTTTGAACACATTTAACACTTGTTTATGAGTCCTCTGCAGGTTGACTTTAGTAAGAAGCTTTGGGAAGTTTGTTTATGGATTTTTCATACTTTCATAAAACGGAAAAGGTCATTGAGCATTTATTACGAAACTTTGTCACACTCATAAAAATATAGTATCAAAGTTCCAAGTCCAGTTCAAGTTTCTTTCCAGGCTCGTAAAATACGACATTGTGTAAAGAAGCATCATGGAGTTCTCTTTTCACCTCTTTTTCAGGCTCCTTAAACATGCAAAAGTCATTGAGTCCATTTTCAATTATTTCCAGGATCGTAAAACATCATGTTGTGTAAAGAAAGCTCATGGAGTTCTCTTTAAACCCTTTTCAGGCTCCCTAAATATGAAAAGATCATCGAGCGATCTTGTCTTCTTCATGCTCGTTAAAGTATTTGAAGAGTCATCCATCTGATAGTAGGTTATCTCTTTCTCAGTTCGGATAGGACTATTTACGAGAAAGGAACACTCTAGCCAATCATGACTGGAAGAGTTCTCTAAGGTATGATTTTACACTTTTTTGGGCCTTAGAGACTAAATCATATGAAAAAGGACCCCCATGGAGTTTTCTTCTATATTCGTTCAGACTCTCTAAATATGAATGATACCGAGTTTTCTTTCAGTGGAATCATTAAATTAAATATTGAGAGACCCATTTTGGGAACGAACCCCTCCTCTCTCAGGTTCGTAAAACATATGAGACTATACTTGTCTTCTAACAAGCTATATCAAGTGTTTGTTACCCTCTTTGAACTCGTAAAACTGAAAAGAGGCACTCATCAATCATGATGAGGAAAATGGGAAGGGAATCATGTTGTAAATAATGGCAGTTGTTTGTCGTTACCTTTGAACATGGCACTTGTCTCCACAATCATGTCAGTCAATTGGGTATTCAGCTGATCTCCGTGACGATCCACTTTCATGAGTCATGTCAATCCTTTGAGTCTTTCAAAAGAATGCATTGTCCACTATCACATTGTGTATCTATCCTGTTTGGTCATGCAACCAATTCATTTTGTCATGCTACCCGATGTTCAAAGGGGATCTGAATAAGTTTTACCTCTGTAGCCTACACAGTCTTTGTGTCAGTATCTTTGAGTTAGTCATATGGTTACTACATTCACTTCATTCTAGAACTATGTTCCAAGTTTTGTGTCGTCGATGTGGGACTCATCATGGTCCTCCTTCGACAAGACTATTCCCGTTGACATCAGCTCATCATCCGGGAAATAGTCTTAGAAACAATATTTAGCACCTTGAGATATGTATTCCTTAATGACAAATTCTCTCGCTCTCGACATAGATTCACATCATTGACCTTTGATCGATATAATCGACTGGGTGTTCGACATCAGGACATCTATTCGTACTCAGTAGATTGTACTAGAGTACCTTGGGAATCATTGACATTAATGGTGATCTCCCTCGCACTTGTTAACGGTTCACATCATTGGTTGGTAATCAAGTGGTTTCTACCATGTTCAACTTCATATCATTGTAATCACATGGATAGAATCGTACTTTGTCGAAGACGAGACAAAGACTCTGGGCATTTGTTTAAAAGCGCTCATTGCTTTTTCCTTAGGCTGCGATGGAGTTTTGTATATCTAGCATGGATCCACATTTGTATGGTCGTGGCTATGGTCAAATTTGCATCTGTATGACATAGATCTACATTGTATGTCTAGTAGCTATGTCCAAGTTTGAGTCCTCTATCACATGGATCTATGCTGTATTCCAGTAGCCATGCTTGTTTATTCCACTCATGGATCTACCTTGAATTGGTCTGCAGCTATGAGTTTGGTTACTTGTGTCTATGAGTCAACATACTGATGTACTACAAATGCCTACTTGACTGCATACTCCAATCGAGCTGACATTTTCATCTCCTGGCGATGACTTGTTCTCAAAGCTCTTGTTTATCGTATCACTCTAAGACTCATGCTTTGGGGGGCATCTCGTTATACCAAAATCCTTTCATGATCATGTGATAAGACATTTGACATACCTACTTTCCCTGAATCCCAGCTTCTGGAGTGGAAACTAAATGGTTTTTCATCAATCTGTCACACAAATTCCCAGCACTGCGCATGCCCCTTTATCCAGGAGCGGTACCCCTGCTCGCACTGCCTTTCATAGGTTTTCCACAAGTGGTGCCACCACCCATTGCCCTTGGTCCATAGGTGGTTACTACCAGAATCGCTCTGTCATAGAAGGAGAAGCACGGTACCCTGGGTAAAAAGGGAAAAAGAGAAGTTTCTCAAGGCTTCTAGATGATAAGCCTCGTGTACTGCCTTATCCCTACTGTTGTGGGTTGGTTGAGCTCGAGATCCCTCATCCTAGGATCTTAGAGGCCACCTCACCCACTAATTTCTCAACCATCTCTATCCATTAAAGTCCTATAAATATGAGCTCATAGCCATGGTTGAGGAGAGAAAATTGAAGGTATTGTTATGCTGTTGGATTGATTCTTGGCCCAAGATAATTTAGAGAGAGCATAGAGAGCTAGAGTCGGAGCTTTTGGGGATGAAGAGTTGGTTTCATAGAGATGCATGTCAACACTAAGGCTTGGTTGTAAACTTCTTCATAATTATAATGCAAGTTGATTTCTATCCCACATATGATGTTGTTGTTGTGATTTCACATATATATGTTGCTAGATTCCTTAGTCACTAGCATAGATTAGTAGATCATATTCTAGTTGCTTTGATTCGTTTCGTGTTGATATTTTTTACAGGTACACAGGTGAACTGACAAAGCCTTGTATTCCAGATATCTATAGTGTCTAGGGAGAGTATTTAACCTCTGTCCTCTATTTGTTCTAGATCTAAACCATTTAGACCAGTGGAACACCTTGCTGTCCGCAGGAGGTGAAATGTTCCAGCTAACAAGTCCCAATTCCACCAGCACAATAATGCAAAGGTTCTAGTGCCCTCCATAGACCTCTTTCCCTCTATTATATAATTTCTTGAAGAGTAGGGGTCGAATAGGGATCAACTAAAACTTCCAAAACATTTCCAAAATCACCCAAACTAACCCTAATTTGAGAACTAATAATATTTATATTTGTTTGGCTACTACAGGTGAAAATCACTAGTCGAGTGAGGCAAAATTGAGAATGCAAAAGTATAACCGTAGGTTCCCTTAACCAAAGTTGAGGTTAGGTCAAAAAATCTCATTTTTAGGGTACTTCCTATTAAATTGAGCACATAGATCTGTGGACAAACACATAACTCACAAGATAGATCACACAATTTACTCAGTTATTGAAGAATGAAAGAGTGCAAAAATGGCTTGCAGCTGTGAATGCTTTTCATTAATCAAAGAGCAATTAGATAATAATTACAATGAAGTATAATGGCTTAAATAGCCACATGCAATTCGAATCCACATGAGGAAATTCAAATTGATTAGACTCTACTTGACTGTAGGTAACTAAGACCTTGTCTAAATCAATGTTGAAGGACTCAAAAGTTAACTGACCTTGTCTAACCCATTACCGCAGTTCAATGGAGTTCTAAAATACAACTCAAGTGTCTACTTCATTGTTGATTGATGCTAACTAATTATGGTAGGTGAGAAATGAACCTCTCCTGCATGTATCCATACAAACCTAGTTCAAACTGAATGTATAGGACTAGAACTGAATGTAATTGACTCCTAACTCAGCTTAACTAGTCACCAACTCAACTCAACTGACTTTGGTTGGTATCGGTACTCCCAAAGGCTCCTAAATTGTAGGGATTGGTATAGGAGGCTCCTAAACTAATGCATGCAAGTGCAATCAGTGGCAATAGGCCTAAATTAGTGTTCCCCATACTTTAGTAACTGGAACATGTGCCCCAATTAGGCCAAGTGTACTCAATGGTGCTAGTGCCTAAAAATATACTAGGTGGACTCCCGATTTAGACATGACTCTTGATTTAGACATATGACCAGATTGGAGAAGGGAGGATTAATAATCCTAACACCCCCCCTAAATGCTAACTTGGACAATCTATGGGCCTTGGTAACTAATACCATAGGTCACCCATTACATCCAGTAAAGTAAATTAACTACTCAATACAAGGAGCTTGGGAGAAAACCACATGGGAAAACCCTCCCCCCTCTAATTAAGCAAGTAGAATCAGGATCAATTTGGTTCTTCTGTGCACATGTATCCTGGGGCCTAGAATGTGAACCTCTCCATTATTATATATAGAGGAATATTCCTCTTTTGAATAAGAATGATATGCTCAACTAAATCAGAAATATAGACAGCTGTCGGATGAAGACTGGACCCATGTAGAGCAATTGAAGTCAACTGATAAGTGAGGAAAGGTTCTTGAGGATTTAGAACATGTGAGAAACACTCAATAAACTGATATGTTGTATCGATGAACAGAAAACCATGAGTTGTAAAAACAACCCCAAGTGTTAGGAGCAAGTATCCATGCAGATGCAGAAAATCTTCCTCTTTACTAGTTCTGTGAGGAGTTGAGCGTGTGACCAAAGGTAGAGAAGCACTGGGACTATTGAGAGTGAATGCTTGAGCTCCATAGTATAATATATCTTATTAAATAGCTAATTAATCACAAAATAAATTATCATCAACCTCATAAGAGGAAACTAACACCAAATCCCTAGCAGCAATTTTGAGGAAGAATTGCGGTACTTGATTTTTCACACCGGAATAGGTGGGAGCAGCTACAAGCATGAATAAAATCTCTTGGATTTTAAAATATGAACCAAATAATATTATATCAGAAAGTAAATCATATATAAATAGTTTCACAATAGAGCCAAAACTGTGAAATGAAATCAAATCCCCAGCAACAGTTTTGTAGGAGACTTCTTGTACTTGTTTCTTCACACCATTGATGAGAATAGCTACAATTAGTATTGAAAGATTATGAATTTGAAATATTAAAACAAGAAATATCAAATCATATCTAAATAATATCATATCAGATTCAATAATGTTAATATTATATCCAAATAAATGGTCAACCGAGACGATGGATGCACAACTTTCTTCTTCTTCAAAATTCTGAATTTTGGTGCATGCAATCTTGCAGGAATTTGCTGGAAGATCTAGATCAAGGGGAGAGAATTGATCACTATGGTAATATAATATTTATTCCAAAATATCCAAGGTATTACATATTTTCACACAAGAAGCAACATTAGAGAGAGAAAAAACAAATTTCTCTTCACTTTCGGAAGCAATTACTGGCAAATTTTGCACAGAATTCAAAGGAAAATCACCGGTGAATGTTTGCATGGAAGTGAAGCATTATTTTTATTTAATATCAAAGAGTTGAATGTATTATTTTGTTTCATCCATATGAGGATATGGGATATCAGATATCTCATAAACTTCCAGAGCATCAGGATAAGAAGTCACTGCAAGGAGACTGTCTTCAATTCGAATTGACTGTGTAGAAGCTTCGGCTTCTTCTTCATCTTGAAAAACTTCATCAGAGAGAGTGGAGGCTGATATTTTTGGATCAATGATGATTATGGTGCTAGATGTGCTCTCCAAAGTGATACTATGATTCCCATCAATCATTCCAAAGGTTCTCTCCAATATTTTCGAGAGATCCTTTGGGTTTTTAACAAATCTTTTGAGGTAGTGCATGCTAGGAGAAATGGCCATACACATTGTTCCATAAGCTGCATCACATTCATTTAGCCAGTCATCCTTTCTCTCAAAGGACTCTTCACCAAGTCGAATTGACACCTCATAGAGAACTTATCTCTTTAGAGATGCAATCATCTTCATCTTCCATTCTAAATAGTTTGTGAATAGGGTGAGAAGAGGAACTAATGAATCCATAATTGATGAAGCCATTCGAAGTTGTACCTGTAAAAAAACAAAAGGGGTACTGTAAGGTCAAAATCCTACAAATTTCATATTTTCATCACAACCAACATAATTGATCAAGAAAGATTTATCAACAATTCCTTAACTTGGGGTATTAAGTGGTAAACCTTCTGCTTTTGGTGCAGAGCTGGAAGGAGCAATTTTGCTAAAAAAATGATCCAGTAGGAGATATGAGGAGGATAAGTGCCTTGTCCACCAAGGGTCTGATACCATATTAAATTAAGTACATAGATCTGTGGACAAACACACGACTTACAAGATACTATCACACAATTTACTCAGTTATTGAAGAATGAAATGGTGCAAAAATGGCTTGTAGTTGTGAATGCTTTTCATTAATCAAAGAGTAATTAGATAATAATTACAATGAAGTACAATGGCTTAAATAACCACATGCAATTCGAATCCACATGAGGAAATTCAAATTGATTAGATTCTACTTGACTGTAGGTAACTAATACCTTGTCTAAATCACTGTTGGAGGACTCAATAGTTAACTAACCTTGTCTAAACCATTACCAGAGTTCAACGGAGTTCTAAAACACAACTCAAGTGTCTATTTCAGTGTTGACTGAGGATAACTGACTATGGTAGGTGAGAAATGCACCTCTCTATTGTAATCTACCTGATCACAGAGGGTTACCAATAATATTCATGGAATCATATACACATAACAGACACAAGAGACAAGAACATGAATAAGGGAATAACAGATTATATTATAACATGAGGGTTCATACATACATAGAACTGAACCGAGTTTTGATCTGGCTCAACAACCTAATATATATGATTTACAAATAGTTACATATAACTACATGTTGGTTCAGTCAACCGACACAACCTTATGTAGCTGATCTAATCTCCAATTAGTCGGCTATTTGACTTGTTGGCTCACGGACTAGCTCCTCCAACATCTCCCCCAAGAACAAAATCTTTCTTCGTCCCGAAGAAACAGGGGAGGTAATTCAACAATGTATTGTCTGAGGTAGTTGCTTCTGGTATTGTTTGTCTTAATGGACTATGTAGTCGAATGGTTGGTCATTTATACACACATATTTCCACAATTACTTCTGCTATAATAGCCAGTTGATGTTGAAATTATGTCCAACTCTGTAGTACTTTTTGGATGTCGATAGTAAATGTTTTGATGCTTGACAGAGTCGACATATTTTCTTGGATGGAAAGTTCTGCAATGCTTTCCATGTCGGTTCCCATGATTGAGATTTTTCCTCTACTGCATCAAGTAGTCTTTTCATCTGTGGGAAAATTGTATCCATTTTGTCAAGGCTCGGTAGTGCTTGTTGCACCCACTAGTGTGCTTGTCTCTCTAGTTTATGTAGTTTGGCTATTTCCAATACAATCTGTTCTTGTATTTTATTTCTCATTGTTTCTTCCATTCCTTGTCTCTTTTCTAACACGTGAATCTATTCATGGGTCTTACTGGTCTACTGAAATACTTGTCTGTAATAGGTAGGCCAATCACAGAGCACTTCATCTATGACGATAGATTCCTCTAGGTGGTCTTGTAATACTTTGTGAGCCTTCGAGAATGTTGTATACTATTGCCTGAGTATTCTGGATGTTTCCTCTATTTTATCTTCCTTTTTATTTTGTAGATGTGATTTTAGAGTTGACACCATGCTTTCAAATAGCTGATATGATTTTTCGAGCTACTTGTCGGTGTCGGCCTCTAGAGGTCTTGGTATTACTGTTTGAACTGAATTTCTGCATTTTTTTTGAAACTTGATTTCCTCTTTCTTAGTGTTGTCGATCTGGTCTCGTTTAGTCTAGTTTCTTACTGCTTCTTCTATGGCAAGAGTTTCTAGGAGTTGACCCAACTCTCCATCTCTGAGTTTCTTTGTGTCGACTACACTAGTTGATCTAAGCTGGCTGATGTGGATCACTGTTGGCTTTGATTCTTTATGGTGTTCTTTCTTCTTTTTGTCTTTTTTTTTCTTTTGTGTCTCTGCTGGTCTGTCTGCTATTGTGCCTGTTATTCTATAAGTGGTATATTTCCCTGTGGTCCATTTTTTGGCTGTTGATCTTCACTAGTCGGTGGAGTTTCTGGTTGAGTTTCTTAGGTGGAACTTGTGGCTCGGTGTGTATTTGGGGGATTTGAAATAGATGGTCTAGGGTTTGGTAAAGGTTCTGGATTGGGAAGTGGTGGTGGAGATGGTGAATGGTTTGGTGTAGTTGGTGTAGTGGGGATATTGTCAGTCGACAGTGGGTCTTCAACTTCTGGTGGTGAATTGTCTATATCATCAGAGAATAGGTTGTCGATCACCTGGTTGATATCTTCTTGGTTATCTTCTTCTACAACTATTGCTGGTTCATTGGCTAGTGGAGGGTGGGAGATGTCTAAATGGATAATGGATGAGTGCGGCTTGTGACGATTTGGGAAGTCTTGTCAGGGTTCCTAAAAAATGTGGACTTGATAATTCCCACAAATCTTGGTTTCTGGGGTATCTGGCCAATTAGTTGAGAGAGGATCTGGCGTGGTGCACTAGCTTCAATTAGTGGGAATTTGGTGGTAATTCCCTTAACATAGGTGAGTAGTTTGGGTAAATTTTCAATGTATTCCTGGAAATCATTGTCCTGGTCAAACCGTTCTTTCAGTGTCTATAGCAATATAGCATTCTTACAAATGTCTACCGGGCTTATGGTGGGTATCTGTGGGGTGTCTTCTTGTGTAATTTGGGTTGGGGATGGGGGTGGAGATGTAGAAACTAGATCAACAATGTTCTCATCAACTAAAGTGGTTGCAATTTTTACCTTTTTTGGTCTCACTTGCTTTGCTCTTGTGTCGACGAACCGTTTGAATTGTGTTTCGACCAAAATTTTATTTATTGTTGCATCTTCTATGATGTTGACAGTGATAGCCAACAATTCTTCTTCATATTCCGACTCAGATAGGAGAATCCTATGCTTCCCCTTCCCTTTTTCCTGAATTTCCTTCTTTTTCCTTAAGGCTGCTATTTCCTTTGCTATTTTTCTTAAGTTTTCTTTTTTCATTGCATATTCTAGATTATCTGATTCGATGTCTTCTTCTATCTGCTCTTCTCCTTCTTCTTGTCGGTGAGTTGGAATGATACATTTTTTTGCTGGTCCAGCTACCTGATGTTTAGTCGATGTGCTTCCCATTTGGATAGGTTGTGGAACAATTGTCAGTTGAAGTCTGTTGGTGTCCTCTGTCGGTATATCATTCGACATGAAGGTACTGATATGAAAGTAGAGTTCGTAGTCCTCCTCTTTTTCTTGGTCGGTCAATGGTTCTTCGATTGGTTGATTTATTTCATTGGCTTTTGTTGGTATTGATAAATTTTTCTTGGATTGTCGAGCTAGCTCTCAGAAAATCTCTTCGACTTTTGGGTAATATTCAAGGGGTTTTGTTGTTGCTTTTTTCCCCTACATGTACCATACCATCGTGTGGTCGTGCTTGAGTTGAATATGTGTTGTTTTCGGTAGACTTCTTTGAATGTTCTGAGGCACCCTTCATTTAGTTGTCTGGATTTTTAGGTTTTGGAACCAATTTTCCAACATTACTTTTCCATTTTCCAATTCTTTCAATGTTCCATTCTGTGAAAATGGCTTGACCCTCCACATGTGGTACTTGTGTGGTTCTTGGAACTACTTGTCCCCTACTGGGCACAAGTGGTACATTGATATCCAGAGTATCAGTGATGGGAACCTTATAATCTTGACCGACTCCTGACATTTCTCACATATATTCTTGAGAATGTCGGCAACATGCTAAGCCCAACGATAAATTTTCCCTGTGCATGCTATTGTGTTGACTACTTCCAGCATAGCTAGCTTCAGATCACTCACTCGACCTGTAGGAGTGAGTCATGTTGCTATGATTTTGGCCATGATTTGCGGCATCCAAGATTGTATTTGACTGATCATTAGCCCTTTCGAGTTCTTCCCTGTTGGTGTTCCAGTCATTCGTTGTACAAATCCTTCTTTTATACCAATAGGGACAGGGTCGCCCTGATTTGAGAGATCGATAAGTTTGTATATAACTTCACCATAAATTTCTACTGGTCTGTTGAAGTAAAATTTTCCATTGTGATACCGACTAATGATAAATTTCACTATTGTTTCTTTTGTTCCTCCAAATCTTTCCATGAACGATGTGTTCATGTAACTTATGATGGTACTGTGGCTTACAGTCTCCACTTCTGGTGTCATTTTCTTGTCCATATAAGCCCATTATTTGATTTCTGCCTAGGTTTTCACCCATGAAATTTCTTGTACCTTGGAAATATTGATATTTATTAATCTTCTCATAAGTGGGGTTTCGATGGATTGTAGTTCTTTTGTTTTTGCAGCTGCGACTCTGGTTTTCTTCAGGGCCATCTTGTTGGTCTCTTGGTCGGATTTTCTTACAAGGTTTTGGCTCTCATATTTCTGGATACTTGGTTGCTCTATCTCTTCGAAATACGGTAAGTGATCTATTTTTGGCATGGTATTTATAGGTGGAGTGGGTGACGATTCTGTCGATGGATGTATTAACGGTGGAAGTGATGGTCCAATATGGTCTATCGATTTTGTGTTAAATGCAATTTGATTTTGGTGCTCCTTCTGTCCATAGTCATGAAGGTGTGATTTGACCTTCAGGGTCATCAATCGATGTCGATCATGCGAGTGATCGAAGGCGATGTGTTGATGGGGTTGGTGTCAGTTGTCGAAGTGCAGTTTGGTAGATCTTCCAAAGTTTCTGGTCATTTTGGTTTATGGTTGATGGGTCTGTTTGTTGTTTTTGGAATTTTAATATTTTATAGGTTTTTTTCTTACAGTTATGGTCATTATATGTATGTCTCTTTTTTTTTTTTAACTTGCTTAATTTTTGTACCCTTTTAGTCGGGCACCATTAATAAGTTTCTGAAATATTATTCCTTGTAATGTCCTTAGTCAGACTGATCTGTTGGCATGAATTTCTTTGACAATGTAAGGTCCCATCCATTATGTGTGTAAATTTTTAGGTTTTCCTTTTACTCGATTGTTGTACAGTAAGGCGAGGTCCCCTACCGATAGATTTTTGTTTTTGATATTGTGATTGTGCCAAGCCTTCTGCTGATGTTTTTAAATTTCTTGATGTTGTAAAGCAAGCAGTCGGTGTTCTTCTAGATTTCTTAGTTGCATCAGTTGGTCCTTCCTGCCTTCTTTGGCGTCGACATGTAAAATATCTGCTATGATAGGTGTTTTTTGTCAGAAATGTAGTGTAACGACTGCTTCTTGTTCATAGACTAGTCGAAACGGTGTTTGGCCGGTTGAACATTTGTATGTTGTTCTGTAAGCCCATAATACTGCAGGTATTTTTTTGTCCCAATCATCCTTATTGGTGTTGCAGATTTTTGTTAAGCCCCTTATTAATTTTTTTTTAATGCCTCTATTGCTCCATTCGACTGAGGGTAATAAGCTGTACTATGTCGGTGGTCAATTTTGAACTGGTCTGTAAGTGCTTTGATGGTTTTGTTAATAAAGTGTGATTCTTGGTCACTGATTAAGGTTAGTGGGCATACAAATGTATTAATTATGTTTTCATATATAAATTTAGCAGCTATCTCACTAGAACATGTGTTGACAGGTTCTGCTTCCACCCACTTGGTTACATATTCTACTGTGGTTATTATATATCTTGCACTTGTTCTTTTAGCTGGTATTGGGAATGGTCCTATGAAGTCGATGGCCCAAATTTCAAATGTCAAACTTGGGTTTATTGATATCAAGAGAATTTTTGTACTAGGTAGAGGTCGACCCATTCGTTGGCATCGGTCATAATGGCTAACAATTTTTTTGCAATCCTTGTATAATGTCGGCCACCATAGCCCCAACTGTTTAATTTTCTTGGGAGTTGTATCTGCTTGAAAATGTCCTCCCGTTGGTCCATAGTGTGCTTCATACATGATATTATCTCTTTTGTGTTCTAATCCACATCGTCTGAGGATGTCATCCAAGCCCATTTTATATAAAAATCCATTTATGAGGTTGTATGGTGCAGCCTTCATAGCTAAGATTTGTTTCTTTTTCATGCTCATGCCCTCTGGTGCTTGACCATTTTCTAGGAATTGAGCTATTTCCTCCAATTTTTCCAGGATAGCTTCTATTCAAAATAAGTGTGCATCTAGTAGGTCATCTTTGACTCCTGTCAGTTCCTCTCTCGTGTCCATTCTTGACAAGTGGTCGGGCCTGACATTTAATTTTCCTAGTCTAACAATGACTTTGAATTCAAATTCTTGGAATAGTAGTGTCCATCAGTAAATCGTCCCATGGTGTAAATGTTTGCTTATAATGTATTTCAATCCTTAGTGGTCAGTATAGAACATGAAAGGGTTGGCTAGTAGGTAATGTCGATACTTCTGTAGTGCAAAGACCATTCTTAATGCTTCTCTGTCTATTGTCAAATAGTTTCTTTCTGCCTTGTTTAGTTTTTTGCTGCTATAAACTATAGGGCAATCCATTCCATTGTCCCCTAGTTGTGTTAAGATCACACCTATTGCTAGGCCTGATGCATCGATATGTACGTGAAATTTGATCGACCAATTCGGGAACCTGAGGATAAGTGCCTCTACTAGTTTCCTTTTTAATGTTTCAAATGATATGTTACATTCATTTGTCCAGTCAAAATCTTGATCTTCTCTTACTAGTTCTTCTAGTGGATAGATCATATCTGAATAGTATCTCATAAATTTCTTGTAATATCCTGTGTGTCTGAGTAGTACCCTGACTTTTTTTGGGTTCACTGGTGGTTTCAAGTCGAGGATAATATTTATCTTTGCAAAGTCGACTTTGATTCCTTATTTGCATACAATGTTCCTAATAGTATCCCTATAGGAGTTAGGAATATGCATTTCCTTATGTTCAGAGATAACTGGATTTGTCGACATCATTCCAACATGAGCCTTAGCCATTTACAGTGGTCTTTCAGCATAGAGTATATCGTCCAATCATCGAAATATACTTCCATTGTTTTGTAGATATATTCTTGAAATGTTTTGACAACAATTCTAAAAAATAATTTAGGTGCATTTTTTAGACCAAAAGGCATAACTCTGTAGGCAAATGAGCCGAATTCACATACAAATGTCATTTTTTCTGGTCTTCTTTGTCTATTGGTACTTGGTTGTACCCTGATAATTCGTCTGTAAACGAGTAACATTCATGTCCTACAAATTCATTTAAGATTTCATCTGCATATGGTGTTGGAAATGGGTCTGTTAGGATGACTTTGTTTAGTTCTCTGAAGTCAAAATAGATCCTTAGTTTCATCGAATCATGTTTCTTTGGTTGCATGACCATTGGGCTTGCCCATTCTGACTGGTTAATAGGGTAGATAATTCCTACTGCAAGCATTATGTCGATCTCTTTCTTGACTATCTCTTTATATTTATGCACTAATTTGTACGACCTCTTCTTTACAGGTCGGGCATCATGTTTGATGTCAATATTCATCTCACCCATTTCATGGACTAGTCCTTTAAGATCTTTGTAGTCTCTAGTGAATAAATCTTGGAATTTTTTTAGTAGGTTTACTATTTCGGTCGTTTGTTCTTCGCTCCAGTAATCGCCAATTTTTTCCATTTTTGGTTGATCATCATTTGATATGTCAAACTCTTTAGTTTTAACTTTAGCATCTAACCATTCTTCTGCTTTAGTTTCATTGATCGATCGAATCCCTTCTTTGAATTATGAGAATGTAGCAGGAAATTCTATTGTGGTCATTCAGTTGGTATCTTCTTTGTCGGCTGTGTCGAATTTACTAGACTGTGCAAATTGTTTTTGTTGTTTCTAAGTGATATGATTTCCATCGAAAGATTTTCCCTTCCATATTTTCGTTTTCCATTTGCAGTCTTGTCGACCGTGGTAATATCTTGGTTTGTATGTTATTACATGGTATTGTCGGTCGATCATAGTTTTGTATCATAGTGTTGTTCTCTGTCAGTTCTATAAATTCTTTTATTTGTTTGCAGTTTCGACTAAATTTTCATTTTGCGGTATAAAATTGAAGTCTTTAATGAAGTTCTCTCTAAGTTTGTGCCATTGAAATGTTTTGCCCCATGCTTCCTCCATTTATACCATTTGTTTGGTAAGTCAGTTAGTGTCGAGGGAAATAGGTGTGTCCATGTACGTTTGTCTTTATACCCAAATATTCTCCATTCTCTTTCACATGTTCTTATGTGCTCCTCTGGGTCTTGCCCTTGGATGAAGATAGGTATTTCCACCTATTTGGTTAGCTTCTTTCCTCCAAATATTTCTATGAAGTAAGTCGAATCCGTTGTCCATGTATGCAATCTTGATTGATGGGTATCCCACCATCGGGCAGATTTTCATGTAAAGGTTTCTACCAAGATTTGTAGTCAACCATGTACACCTATGGTTTTAGATATGTGTTCTATATGCATAACTGGGGATTCTCTTTGTTTATACATTGGGATCTGTCTAATACTTACATTTGTTGGATTTAATGTAGGATATTCCCTATTTTTCTTTTCAAATATTTTTGGGATGATGGAGACTAAAAAACATTGCTGGACTAGTTTCTTCTGTACTGCCTGAATGGTCCAGCAACCTCTTTCTTGGGTCTCATAGTTTTCAACTTCCCAATCATATAATTCTGTGTCTAAATTATATCCTACTGAGTCTTGATTTCCTAAGTGAAGCTCTCCATAGATGTTGGGTTTTGTGTAGTCTTCATTATTTTGTATTTGATCTAGTTGTCTAATGTCAACTTCTTCATCAATAGGTTCTATTCAATGTTCCCCTCGAGAAGGATGGATAGGTACTATGAATTTCTATCCATTCCCTTTTAGTTTTATTCTTTCTTTGTATAGGGATATTGATGCTTTAATTTTTCTTCCCCAAGGTTGACCTACTAGAGTTGGGAAGGAGCTAGATCCTTCCTTAGGGTCAATAATTTCAAATTTGAGTTTGGTCAATATTCCTTTTATTGTCGTATCAACATTTCTCCAAAATCGGATTGGTTCGATCAGACCTTGATCAACTAACTTGAGGTATATTCCTGGCTTATATAGTTGAGGTCTACCCAACTGTTCCCAAGTGTCACAAGTCATAATATTTACTTGTGAACCGAAATTGAGTACAACTTGTCGAACATGGTATCCCTCTATTTCTAGGTCGACAAGTGGGTCGGCATCACTCTTGTATTTTTGGTTTAGACTGCATATGTTTTTGGTTTGTTTTTCTGTATTATTATTATGCTTCATATTATACAATAATTCAATGAATTGAGATACTACGTTATCATCCTGTACTAAACGTAATAATTCTTTAACTCTGTTTTGTTGACTGTCATCAGCTTCTTCCTATCTAGCAAATTATTTAAATATATTTGTTGCGTCATTATATAACTATTTTTGTTTAGATGGGTTAGGGTAATCATTCTTTTCTTTGATTTTACTTATACGTGGATTATCATTCCCAATTTTTGTCCCTTGTTGGGTTACTATATGTAGGTTCTTTGTATTGATTACATCATGTTTTTGAGCACATGACAAGAAATTAAAATTTTTCTTTTTATTGATTTTGTCAAGCATGGTGGGATAATCCTCTAATGAGTGATCACCTACACCACAGCTAATACAAAACTGTAAATCAGTTCTATCCTTGTATGGAAAGTCTGCATATCGATGGCCTTCTTTGTAGCATGTAAAGCACTGGATGGGCTGATGTGGTCAATTGTTGTGATTTCTAGAAAATCGTCCTTGACCTCCATATCCTCCATGATGGTTGTCGAACCAGTGCTCATATCGACGGCCTTCATATCTTTGATTATTTGGTTCATTTTGATCATTGCTTCACTGGTTTTTATTGTTATTCTGCGTGATTGCATTCATCTGGTAGATTGCTTAGTATTTTTGTCGGTTCTTTAAATTTAGGTGGCAGTTAGCCATTGCATGACTTTTTACTTCACAGATTGCACACCAAGATGCTTTGCCATTTTTCATGTTATATGGGAAATATTTCATTGTGTGTTCTCCATGTTCTTGGCAGATGTCAAAGAAGCATTTTGCCTGAACAAATTGAACGTCCTATCGACTTATGTCTTGCCAAAAGTTATCTTTAGTGTGTCCGACCATGGAGCATTTTGTGCACCAGACATCTTGATTCTTGAGGTTCAACTCTTTCAATGATTTCTGCATGATTTCTAACTGTTCTTACATTCTAGTATCCATCAGAGATGCTGGGAAATCTTCGTCCATCTCTACTTGCAGAGATTTGGTAAGTGCGTCTTCATAGGTTTTAAACGTCTCCAAGCTTATGTGCCATGGATTTTCTATGATAGACCTACAAGAAACCACTGAATGAATAGTTGTTCACCAATTACATAGCCTAGTTGGTTGAGGAGGTCTTTCCATCATTTTTCATATTCCCGGACATATTCTACTAAATTTTGAGATGTTGTTTTCAACTTTTTGGATGCCAGATGCTTTTTTTCTGGAGTTTTAAATAAAGACAATAATTGTGCTTTAATTTATTCTTTAGTTGCTTGGGGAGTTCTCTCGATATAGGTCATGTACCACATTAGTGTTATTTTCCTCAAGGCACCGACGATTTGTTCCATCTGGTGTTCTTTGATCGTAAATTGATTTGCCTCCCATATTGGCTCACAGACAAACCAATGTCATCTAGGATATTCATCACCCTCGTATAAAGGGATATGTGCTGATCCATGACCCATGTCAATATCATTGTCGCTGTCTCCTCCAGGATGTGGCAGTGGTGGGGGTAGTGGGATGTTTTTTTTGTCTCATTGTGTAGAGCTATTGTTGATGGAACTTTTGTTCATGTTCGTCATTTTATTTGTCATTTCTTCTCTGACAAGTAGTCGGTTCGGGTCGACTTCTCCTGTCGATGTCCAACTGCACTGGTTTTTCTGCAGGTCTGACTGTTTTGTATTTTGCAAAGCTGTGTTTGGTAGGGGGGGTTCTCCTTCATGTGTCGAGTAAAGTAAGTGGATACTTCAGTTGGAAGGGTAATCCTAAAGTGTTACCCAGTTTCCTTCCTCTGATCGATGGATCACTAGATGATTATCATCATAATTTACCTCATCGTCTAGTTGGCTTCATATACCAAACTCACCAGCTCTTAGTCTTCGGTTTTCTTTGACAACAGCTTGTATATTGGTACTCATATTCATTGGAGATAGAGTTCTTATCTCCTCAGAAATTTTTATTTGGAGAGCTTCACGCTGCTCTATCCACAAGTCTTCTACCATGGGTGATGCTTCTTCATCCACGCCTTCTTCCTATCAGGCATGACCTAAATCTGGTGGATTTCTTTCCTGGTTTGTCACCCTAGTAGTCATCCCTCTTTGTAGTGTTATAGCCCGTTCTCTTCTTTCTTCCCTTCTTTGCAGCCTCTTCTCTCTTTCTAATATTTGTAAATCTATTGTACCTTTGTGTGTCACTGTTCATTTATTTCCTTTTTAGGTTGACTTTTCATTGCTGGTGATGGTATCTTCTTCAGTTGACTAGAATCCTCTTCACTTTACCCCGACATATGCCCAGCTACCCCCGCATAGCCTACCCGACGCTTTAGAAAGCTCAGATAGTTCTGTTTATTTTTTTCTTAGGAAGTACTCCCACTCCCTTTTGGAAATGAATTTTTCCCACTTTTTCTGTTTCTCTACCCAGTTATAATTTGGTGGCGGTTTGTGTAGTGACGGACGAGGTTCTACAATATGACCGATATGACCTACTCCCTTTTCTATCAGGAATTTGAACAACAGGGTTGGTAAGGAGCAAAGGAACTATGCGGTAAGGTCTGTATAAAATCTTTTCTGAATGCTTTCGACCGAATTTATTTCTTCTATGGATTGTTCCTCATAGAATTCATCTGTGATATTTTCAAACCACTCCGACAAGTTTGTTCATCCCCCTTGAATCAATTTCTCCAGTAGCTCTTGATCCTTAGTTGCTTCCAACTTTTTCATCTAGAAGTTTTTTCAAAAGCTGGGGTACCGATTCTACAAAATTATCATGTGTTTCAGTGAATAATTTCTCCTTTGCCTGAGCAATGGTTAATTTGGTTCTCCTTGCATATTTATGCAAATAATTTTCTATCTTACACTCCCACCAGTTCTTAATCTCCTATTTTGATATCATCTGCTTATAGTCATTACATTCGTATATGTACTACCGGCAATAGAACCAATGTTGTAATCTCACATATCACAGAGGGTTACCAATAATACACATGGAATCATATAGACATAATAGACACAAGAGACACAAACATAGATAAGGGAATAACGGATTATATTATAACATGAGGGTCCATACATACACAGAACTGAACCAAGTTCTCATTTGGCTCAACATTCTAATATATATGATTTACAAACATTTACATATAACTATCTATCAGTTTGGTCAACCGACACGATCTTATGCGGCCGACCTAATCTCCAATTAGTCGACTATTCGACTAGTCGGCTCACTGACTAGCTCGTCCAACACTCTCCTACATGCATCCATGCAAACCTAGCACTAACTGAATGTAACTGACTCCTAACTTAGCTTCACTAGTCACCAACTCAACTCAACTAACCTTGGTTGGTATTGGCACTCCCAGTGGCTCCTAAATTGTAGGGATTGGTCTAGGAGGCTCCTAAACTTATGCATGCAAGTGAAATCAGTGGTAGTAGGCCCCAATTAGTGTTTTCCACACTTTAGTAACTGGAAAATGTCCCCCAATTAGGCCAAGTGGACCCAATGGTGCTAGTGACTAAAAATAGACTGGGTGGACTCCCGATTTAGACATGAATCCTGATTTAGACATATGACCAAATTGGAAAAGGGAGGATTAATAATCCTAACACTTCCAAGGATTTTCAGGCTTTGGTGTCTTTTGGAAACTTATTTTTTACTCAGATACCTTTCGAATGATCCATAGAAGATGTCAGACAAAGTTACAGAATTCTATATATGGCTCCCCCAATCTAGGTGTTTTTTCAGTGATTTTAATGAAGTGTCGTCATGGAAATGTCGACATGCGATGAAAACATGGGAAAGTTGTCACAGAAAGAGATGTGTCATTTTTAGCTATAACACTCACCTATGAGGATCAAAAAGTTGAATCAAAGTTATGGTTTGTTTTTATAGGCCTATTTTGGTTACATTTTATTCGAAAATGGCCACTACATTTCAACCTCTCCTATAGATTCACTCAATTTGAATCTTGGTGCCACCCATTTGCTTTTGGGTTTTAACTCAACCACCATTTCATTTTGGAATAACCTCTCTCAGAATATTAGCTTCTATGCATTGCTTCCTTCTGTCAATTGACATATTTTACAATGTGGTGAAATTATGTAATTCTAGATGGAAGGGTGGGTGTACTAATGGAGGAAAAGACTAAAAATAATTAGAATAAGAGTAGTGATTCACATTTTATTTGCGTGTTGAAATTTGGTGATATTTATATGGCATCAGCGGAGAGAATAAAGGAAGTTGCAGATATGTTTCACATCTTTGATTAAGAAATACATGAAATGCATACCATTGCTGATTTGACTAGTCCTTATGCCGAGTTATCAATTGTGAAATGTCATTGTTGCTCCTTAGGTAATTCTATGAAAACCTATTTCTATGAATGATTTCCATAAAAACGGATTATGGAACCCCTAGCTTCCATATTGCATCAATTTCTTAGAACATTGGTGATTGGATGTAATAAACCAAGTTGTATGTTACAACATTTTCTTGAGCTTTGAGATCTTGTGAAGAAAGAAGCAATACAAGTAAAGGTATGGATCATGCCTCTGCAATGCAATCAATATTGGCATACTGTATTTAGTGAAGTCAGTTCATAAGCAACCTTCCTTTTAATCATTATGTGAATGTCATTTGGGTTAAAGTTTATCTCAATTTCTAGGAACACATCTATTTTAACTAGTCCTTATGTCTGAATATTCCTTAATTATAGGTGTGTAAAACCTTCAACCAACAAACATTTACCCATTGCATGTAATGACTTTTTAAGGGATGCCAAACGCAATATTGAGCATATATGAACCTCAATTTTGAGTGTTGAAGAATCTGTTTTTGGCTCTGTGGGTCTAACTTCCCTTGTTACTGGTGGATATGCCTATTCATGTGCTTGTGGTGAAGGAATAAGGCACCCATCCTATAAATAAAAGGTGTGATATGGGGAAGGGAATAGTTGGTGGTGATGGACCTCGTCAATTCACCCCCTTTTCCTTAGTCTTTCAGATGGAGTATGGTGGTAACTATTAGCTAAAATACCAACTGCTAACCCTAATGGATTCCTTTCTATTCCAAATCCTTTTAGGAATTTAGTTGTTGTGTCCATTTGTCTAGAAATTCCACATCAATTTTGGAAAACCGTTGTTTAGGGTTTGATATAGATACCATTTAATCAACTAAACTGGATCGATATTACTTTTATAGCATATGATATTTATGTTATATGTGAACTATAAGGAGGACTGATTTGAGGGGAAGATGAAGGGGGATATGAAGAAGTGAGCCTGGATGACTGGCCATCAAACTTACGATTAAAGATAAAGTTGAAAGGAACAACAGGAGTAGTCAAATAAATATATGACGAAAGAAAGAAAATTGTATGGATGAGAATAAATTGAGAACAAAGGAGAGGAGGGATTGCTTGTTAAATTTTAAAAAAAGTAACAGCAATCTTCTCTAATTTTCTTTAACAAAATAAAAATATACAGTTCGGTTGTATACACATCACCTATACATCAGTATCTCGAAGCTCTGAAGAATAAAGAGAGGATCTGTGTCTTTTTTTCCTTTTTTTTTGGCCAACCTTTCATAAACGTTGGCACCACCATCATCCATATGCAATATATATATATATATATATATAGAGAGAGAGAGAGAGAGAGAGAGAGAAGAATCAGTACCATCCACAACAACCAAACCTTACATTCCTATTTCCTCCATGATCATCATTCATAATCATCTCTACTATTTTTAAAAGTTTAGAAGAGAATTATTACATTATCATGATTAAATAATAACTCTTGATAAGTAAACTTATTAGGAAAATAAATTCAAAAGGAAAATCTTCTCAAATGTGTAGTTTTCCATTGGCTTTGTAAGTTGTTTCATGGATGTTAATACTGAGACAATTTCAACATTTTATCCTACACAAGCCATCATAATTATTTTCTTTCCCACATCACTAGAATCTTTCCTCCATATAGTTCATATTTTCCCCAAAATTTTTGTTATGTACATCCATTTGCACTTTGTAGTCTATTTTCTTTTTTTGCAAATAGGACAAAATTATCTCTTAATAAATATAAATATGAAAGCTTCCACTATTTATCTTCAAGAATCGAAATTCATTCCTTCTCTTGCAATGAATTTGTCCTTGGAATTTTTATGGTTGCATTTCATTATATTTTTGGTATTTCACCTTTATGTGCATATTAAGGGATTGTGTTTCGGCATATTCCTTGTCTCATAGGTTCATGATTTGGGAATTATTCACTTGTAAACCATGTTTGGGAATTATTCTTGAAAATGTTTCTTTTTTTTAACATGTACTATTTTTAGTTGCTAATCAATCTCTACAGTTGACTTGGTTGGATTGAAATCCTCATGATTTTAAACTAATAATTGATTGCGACCATGCAACCCTGTCTGGGGATAGGCAAGCAAAATTCCCACTAACGTTCTATCAATCCCCTAACTTTACCGTTATTGTAACTTGGTAAAGTCTGTCAATTATTAGTCTCTTGATAATTTTATTTCCATCTGATCTCCCATAGAGACCTAATTTTCTATTTATTTATGAATGTTTCAAGTCTAGTATTAAAATAAATGATACCTTTCTGAATTAAATTATATAAACTTTTTTCAGATGTCATCTTGAACTGGAAATTATGAATTTATGGGATGCTTGGTAATATTGATGCAAACATTGGAGATTACCAGACATGTAATGGGGCTTATAGTCTTATGTTGCTTGATTGAATTCAAAAATTTACACATTCCAAGAATAGATCACATCCCTTTCTAAGTTGTTGTTTTATATTTTTTATTCAACCTCTCTAAATTGGGATACTAATAAATTTTTCACAAATATTAGTGAAGCAACTTTGATCATGTTGATTGCTACTTATACAAGAATGTAAGTCTCTACTTGTTTTCTATCTAGATAAGCCCCAGCATTCTTTCATGTTTATGAACACCATAAAAATTGTAAATGCATACTTACATGACGTCTTTACTTTTTGTTAAGGGTGAGCTTGTTCTGCTTATCTAAAAGGAAGAATCGAAAAACTACCTTTCATTTCCCCCACTTGTAGTTGCATATGTTGTTGTTGGAATTGTAGTTTTTTCCCACTCATTCTTTCTTGATGTTACGGAGAATATTTCCTATGGCTTGGGGTGGACCACAACAGACTAAATGACACCAGAAATAAACCCATTTCCATATGCAATAGAGATAAAAATAACTAACACTAAGGGATGGAAGACATACCTTATCCTAGAAGGTTGTAGTTGATCGTCGTTGAGCTTTTCAACCATGCATGTACCGAAAATTCATCCTCAACAACAATGAACAAGGCAAGCATGATATATGTTAAAGTATTAGTCCTACTCTAGCATACATAAAACCAATATGTATAAACCAAAGTAACGATATCATCCATGGATAAAGATCATACATAGTTATACACATACAATGGACGAGAAATGGATATTTATATTTATTATAAACATAGATACAAGTGACAACCTCTTCCAGCACCTCGTTGAAACGGAGATACCAATTCGTCCACTTGGGACTTCACCACTTCAATCCTCCATCTCAATGACAAGATCACAATGTAAATCCAAGCTTGGGAAGAGCATCAATGGGTGCTTACAAGGACAAAGGGATGGAGACTCAATCCTATATGAATGAGGCACAATAGAAATATAGTTTCCTTGCTCTCTTCAATTCTCCTTCTCCAATGTATCCAAGGGGCCCAATATATAACCCTTCAATAGGGAGTGAAGGGTCGAGTTGACACATTTCAAGGCATATGGAAGGTCAAAGGTCAAGATATTCATGACTCAATGAGGAAAACTCCAAAATATTTTTTTTTGGCACATTTCCCAATGTACATGGGTCATAATGGTCTAAGCTGGATGTAATATGTGAGATGTAAGCTTTTCCCCACGTATACAAATAAATAGGCATTTTTAAGGTGTTTCTTGGAACATCAAAGTTTCTTTTGAGCAAAGGGGGTCCAAAGAGTTTGCATAGGGATAGGTAAGGACATAAAAGCATGATCTACCAATTGTGGTAAAATCATCTATAACATATGTCCCCTAATGTGTGAGGTCATATGGGTAACATGATGGCCAAAATACATTATATCAATCCAAGAAGTGAAGTAATGAAGATACGGGTGGAAAAACCAACCACTCATCAGTACAATACAATGATACATCTCAGCATGTAACTACAAATATGAAGTAGAACAGTCCGGGATACAACATAGTACAATGGCCATACATATGTATGATAAAAATATGAGTCATGTGGTCATTTCCATGTACAATATACAATGAAATAAGGTCTCCATATTGAATGAAGACATATGATAATACACTAGAGTATGGTCATAAGAGTTGCAATCTCATGGATACTAGAACGATAAGAAAAGGTAGCATATATGGAATGCCACCAAGATCAATGGTATTCTACACAAACCGCTACTAGTACATGACCCATCACCTGAAGAAAGGTGTCGAGGTTGAACATGATGGACCATCATCTGATTACTGGTCATTGATGTATACCGTTAACAGACATAAGATATCCCACCGATAATGATAATAAGAATCAAGGTATAGAGTGCAATCAAATAAGTGTGAATATATTTGTTGAGGTTGAACACTTGAGTGAATCCATCGATTAGGGGACATTGATGTATTCCCAAAATCGTCCATAGCGAGAGAAACTGCCACTAATGACTACAAACCTCAAGGTACTCCATGGACTCTAGACTCCTATTCCAGAATAGATGATCTGAAGTCGATGGAATGGAATCCATTGGAAGGAGGGAATTAAGGAATCCCCCATCAACCAACACGAAGTACTTAGCAATGCTGGATAATTTGGAAGAACTCAAAACGAACCAAATGTGCATGGACTAGTAACCGTTTCAGGAATGGCTTACATGCAAATACAAGATAACTAAGGAATGTCTTACTCATGCTAGAAATTCCTTTGAACAAGAGCATAAGGAAGACGGTGACTGACAGGAAGAAAATACTCTTCATGCAAACTCAGACAACTTTGTGACATAGGAGGAATCGGTAGAGGCTCCATAGGGAATGGAAGCATAACCAATCAGTGGAGAAAAATCAGAATAACAAGTACAACTTATAAATTCATACTAATAACCCAACCGATATTGGATGGAATATACAGTGCTCTGTTTGAAGGAAATATGACTCAACAACTGCAAAAAGTAACATCATTTCCTGTTCAACTTTTTATGTTTTCTAATTTTTTGGTTTTTTTCATACTAAGAAGCCTGAAAAAGAATAAAAGTGCTTATGATACATAACTAGGAAGAGTTGAGTGTCACAGGAAAGAAAATAGTTCCAAGCAGTGGAACATACCTATGCTCAATGCAAGGAAGCATGTACAGGATAAGGACACTCAGGGGAACGTCTCCTCCGATAAGGGATGATCAAGTTGCAAAAGATATATAAGAGGCTCTGCTTGGCTAGAATTCAGGCAAGCTCGGGCTATATGGATAATAAAATTGAAGTGAGGAGCCATCATAAAACTCAATATGGCAAGTAGACGCATGAAAATGAATTTACAACTTGATATAAAGGGGAGTCCCTGTGGGAAATGGCCAACATAAAATTTCAAGAAAGAATATGTGGTTCTTTCACAAAGACATGGAGTGACTATAAGGGACTCCCAGAACTAAGGGAAAAACGACAGCATGGGTACCAAATGACAAAGTGAGATCTAACTAGGGAACCCATGAATAGGAAGGATCTATGTTACACCATATTTGGTGTAATGGATAATCAGTATCCAGATTAAGTCAGCTTCTATCCAGGTCTAGGGAGGAAGATGTTCCATCTTCAAAGAATTAAATGTATAAATTTATAATAATTGAATGGATGATAAATTACAATGGATACAGGTTGCCTTAAATATGGCTTGGCCATCACATATTGAAGAGACACTTCTCTTCATAAACTATATTTTAATATTATTAATTACTATTAGGAATAGTTACCTATTTATTACTATTTTATTGTTGTAACATTGCCTTCCACTTAGGAAAGCTTTGTCCTCAAAGCTTAGATTATTGTTGTCATCTTTTCATTCTCGTTTTGTGTTGAAACAATGTCATTACTTCCTTTATGTCTTTTCTAGAAATGGTATTAGTTATGTTCTTGGTATTTACTCAATATTTTGTCATCTTCCTTTCATTTGTAACTTGAATTTGTACTCCATTATGTTTATTATTGTTATCCCATTTTCCTTGTACATGAATACGAGGAATATTTTTGTGACTGGCCATATATAACTTTGTTTTAGAAGTCGCTTATCCTACGATACTTAGGATGTGATCACGTAATGTTTTCATTTTATTATCCTTATGTTTTATCTCGAGAAGTGGCATTTTGTGAGGCTTCTCACACTCGAAGTCACCCGATAGTGTTACATTTAGGTTTCTCTAGGGTGGTAGAAGAGTTAAAGTAGAAGATGAATCTACGATATCTGATTCCTTTGAATTAGATTCCTGTACATATTGTAGGATCCATCTTTTGTCATTGTATGGATCGTCCTTCTTGTCAATGATACTAGCTTGACTCTCATTATGATCTTGTTCGAGCTCATCTTTATCAAATATATTATTGGTATTTTGGTCATCCCTACGATATTTAGTTTCCTTGTCGTGTTTATTGTCTTGATCAATTTTGTTCCTCTCATTTTTGTTGACATAGTGGTCCAACATATCTGAGTTACTGATATGGTTTGTATTAGACCTTAGTTTTGTAACATTTCCATTATGGTATTCTGGTTCTATGTCATGATGTCAAATTCTATGCCATAGTGCTTATGTTCTATGTCATTGCACACATCTTGTCATCTAACTCATTCTGTTTCTCGTGCATGGTGTCTACTTTGTCATCAAGTTTTCTTCTTAGTACTAGAACAACATCTTCTTTGATTTCTTTCATAAGTGCTTTGTTATTTTTTTGTTTCTTCTCTGGTTTTTTCTTGGTTGGCAACGAGGGCCTTGATGTCCTTCTCCAATTTCTCAAGTTTGTCTTTTAATTCCATCATAGCTTGGGTCCTTTTATGCGAATGTGTGTATTTGGAAGTTTATTTTGACTTATGAAGGAATAAAAGACAACTAATG